>JAZKJV010001590.1:600000-950572 GCA_037367405.1 Ottelia alismoides
GCTGAGAAACCAAACCCAGATGGATAGTCCCGCACTTAATGATCATCAACGTTGGATTGACCATGATGATCAGATCCCTATTGACCAACCCGAATACCACTCCTTTGACCAACCTACACATACAGAGGACCAAATGGATGATATCGACACATATGCACCCTGTATGACTCCATTATTTAAGAATACGATCAATCATGACCATGGAAGTAGACTCTACTCAAACCAACATTACATTCCTGAGTCACAGCATGTTGAGTATGAGACCTACACATTCTCACAAAATCCTTCCTCTGAGCGGCCTCCTTCCATAATTTTTGAGGAAAAATTTTCGGAAAATAATAATCATATATTGGACATTCCAAGAGACTCTCCTCTCAGCACATACAGGATAATGAAAGATGAAATTATTGAATCTCAAACGCAAAAAAACACACCGACTGCTCCCATGATTGATCATGAACAAAATTTTGAAGATGATAATTCGAGGATAAATAAGAGATTCGATTTAATGGAGGATAGATTTCGAAAGTTTGCCGACCGATTAATTTCACTATCTGGTAGCTCGGACATAAAAATGGATGAGGAAAAGATTGGATCTCAGGTTGACAATTTTGAGGATATTCAGAAACCTAGGGATGATTCTGACAGTGGCACTTCTGCATACTACTCCCCTAGAAATGACTATGCGTCTGACTCTTACTCGGAACATCAAAGCCTTTTTTCGTCTACGGAAGACACCACATCACCACACCACACAGAAAATACCAAAAAATTGGAATATTCAAAAACACCCAAAAAAAATCGAAAATCCAGAAAATTACATAAAAATTGAAACTGAAGAAGATCTGAAGAATTTGGATCCTGCTTTACAGGAAGCATTGGAGAAAAGTCTGATTTTTGAACTTCCCTTTATACAGGCCATTGAACACTTCCCCGACCTTGAAGGATTTGTAATGAACAAATTAATGATGAAAAAGTCAGAAAGGATAAGAACAAAGACTGAAAGACATATCTTGTCAGCAACATCCTCCTTGGTGTTGAGAAGAAAAACCAAGAGCCGCATAGTGAAGTGGTTGCCTAGATTTGACTGTGGAATCAAAGATACAATTTTCACCCATGCTCAAATTGATGACGATTCACCGATCAATATCCTCCTGACCTCTGTATTTCACGAACTCAAACTCGAACCGATCAGGAAGATACGAGAGATGTTCAATTGACTGACCGATCAATAAAGCGACAAGAGGAATCATTTCCGTCATCATGACATTCCAAGGTGCTTCGCTCAAAGTAGAAACCACGATCATTGATATTGAGCATCAAGGAGAATTCACTCAGTCTCCAATTATTCTTGGAAAGCCGTTCTTAGCATTGGCTAAGGCAATTATTGAATGTGAGACTCGGGAAATCAATTTTACAATATTGGAAGCCTTTGATCTCACCCAGTCTTTGAGGAACCACGATTTTCTGAGGCAACCCATGAAGTCCTTGACAGTCGTAACCATCAAGCAGTAGAAGAGCCCTACCCCATTGCTACATCTGAGATAGCGGTTGTTGATGAGACTATTGGTTTAGAGAATCTCCCCCCTGCTCCATTCCTACCTGCTCTCATCATGGAAAATTAAATATATGAATCATATGATCCGAAGACTTATTCATGGTCGCACCCTGGGTCAACCTATTCTGACTACCTTGATCACATCAACTCGACACAGAAATGCTCCAATGTCAAATCAATTGAGAACGAACATGCAGAGACTCCCCCCACTATTTCAATTCCTGTGGATCTCACAGTAGAAGAATGTTTCTTATATGATCATGAGACATATGCATGGTCGCACCCTGGGTCAACCTACTCTGAATAATTTGATCGAATCATCCCAAATCATGAGTGCACCAACATTAAGAAGATTAGAACAAGCATGTAGGGCGAACACCGACCAAGGAGAAGAATTCCAATGGTTATTCATCTGGAGACTCAAGTGGACCGACAACTTCACAAACAAAATGACTACCCCTTCATCGAAAAATAAAGTCACATTTGACATTCTGGAAGAGGAATCAGTTGATGATCCCTCATCAGGTCCGGAAAAGGTAATCTACATGAGTAATGGCTGTTCGACAGCTCTAAAACCATATCTTCGCAAGAATCCAAACTTCAATTTCCGTTGGATGACTCCTATTCCTCACTATTATTCATCAAAAGATGATGCTCCTCCTCTCATAAAATACACTGGAATTATTTCTTATGAGTTGACTGAGACCGGTGCTTCAGAGTATTCATCCAAGGACAAGCCGCTTGTTCCTAAGAAGGAACGGATTCTGAGAAAACAACTGAAGAAACAAAAAGACAAGAATATCTGGAGTGTGTTCACTTTCAAATACTATTCCTCTGAGGATAACTCTGATGATGGTTACCTTTCACCTGACTCATATGCATCATCTAATATCCAACATGATCTCTCCGAGGATAACACTGATAATAGATGGGAATCATATGCTTCATCTCCATGTCGTCATTACGATCTCCCACCACAGGCTCACAAAAGATCGGTCGAAAACTTCCTTAATCATCGGCTACCCACCCTCCCTCCCGACCACATTAGTCTCCTTGTACATCTTCTTCCTCTATTTAGGCTAAGGCCTAAGTATAGGGGGGACCGATGCCATCTGTACATACCACTCTCCCCATCTCACGATCATTCCATTTCCACCCTTCTATACTTAGGCTGACCAGAGCCTAAGTATAGGGGGAACTGATGCTCATCTGTATATACTCTCCTCACTCACATAACCTGCCGCCTCATTTTTTTCGCTCTTCTTCTATACTTAGACTGTTAACAGTCTAAGTATAAGGGGGCAAACCAATCTATCTTTTTCTTTTTCTTTTTCACTCTCTTACGCTTAGCCCGAGATATGTCTTCTTTACGCTTCTTGTGCTATGCGGACACAACACTCGCTAAGTATAGGGGGGTCTGTATATATAATATGTATATATTTTACCCATATCTCGTACTTTCGCGTAAGTCTATATGTATTTACGGGGTGGGTAACAAATTAAAAAAAAGAGAAAAAGAGTTTTCCTATTAACTATGACTGTGTCCAACCTAAAATTTTTGAAAAAATGGCTTATTATTCATTTTTGCATAAAAAAATTCAAAAATTCACAAAAAAATTGTGTATGCATTTCACACATCGGCACTTCATCCAGCATTTCATTCATTTGCATATGTGAAAAGTCTTTGGGTTCTGAACCGAGTTATGAGCAGAAACCGAGAATGGTCTGGACTTGACCTTAATCCACCTAATTTTCAGAGGAACTTCACCGAGAAATAGGATTTTAGAAGCTTCAGGTCTTTGACTTAATTCTTTAAGTTCAACATGACAATGTGCAGCGTTTGACTCTTAGTGTCTAACCTGGTCTCTTCATTCTGGTTACAACTCTGGAATAAGGAATTAATTTGTACTCTCACACTATGCACTTCGCTCAACTCTGACGGGATGTTGGCAGACTATGTGAGTTTCTTTTCTGGTAGCGTGGAAATCTAAAGACCAGAGTACGTGTTGAAATAAAGCTTCGGAAAAGGGATGGATGGATGGGAACAATTTTTTCTAAGACCCAAAAAAATGTACTGAAATAAAAAGATTCTATATCCGTAGGGGCACAACAAGATCCAAGCAGAACCACCAAAAATCCAAATACAAAAAAGCCACTACCAAATAAATATCTGACCAAAAAGGTCCAAGCTTCAAGAAAACCTGCAGATCTTAGTGGAGACTCGGCTACACTGAACAGCTTCACAAGGATAGGTGACTGCACTGGCCACCCTCCAGTTCTTTTCTCCTTCTTCTAACTTCTCCCCCATTTCGATTGTGAACACAGCGCGATAGACCTTAGAAGGAAATACCTGACTCCCCGAGGACGAGTTACTGGAGAGGAGGTTTGCACGGTAGTACGACATTCTAGATAGGAAGAGCTAAAACCTTTCACACACATGAGTTGATTGTTCAATGTTCATAGGGTATGCTCTGAGAAGAGGATTGATCTAAGATGACTTCTAAGCCGAAACTGTGACAATGATGTGTAGAACTTGAAGGCTTTGATTTCTAAATTCTAAGTCTCACAGAAGTTCCACAAAACTAATAATCCAAAGGTCGAGTCTAGTTTCATTTTCACCTTCAGTTCATGGTCTTCGTATCGAACCCAATCTCATTTCACCTCATGGCATTTCTTTTGATGCTCAGGGACGAGCATGGTTTAAGTATAGGGGGATCTCACTCTAAATCTCATTAATTAAGCTCAAATCCCTTAAAATCATTTGTATTTCTAAATTTATTATGCATAATTAGCATTCATGCATGTTTTGATAAGAATTGCATTTTATCCCTTATTTTTGAACAAAATAAGAAGCAAAAAATCCCAGCCAAAATTGACCTGTAAATACCCTAACTTCCTCGTTTTTTAACTAATTCATGCTAACTCTGAATGACCCAAAACCACCTCCACTGTGTACATATCACTAACAAGAATAAAATAAAAATACAAAAAAAATCACTAACCCAAATAAGTGGACCAAAAACCCAAACCCTAGTTTCAGGATTTCCGGACCAAAACCCTCATATCTTCCCAATCCAGTGTCTATTTTGATCGTACTCACTTTTGAACTAATGCACATTCAATTACCTTCAAAACAAGACCAAGTTCAAGTGAATCGGAGCTCGTATGTGAAAGTTGGGTTTTGGGCCTCTTTTGTACGTTTTGTATTTTAGCTGATTTTGACCTATTATTTTATGTACATAATTAACCTATTTTATTTTACTTCTTTTTCATGTGTTTTCTTTGACAAAGTTTATTAAAATGCGTAAAAATCTAAATCCCAATTGAGCTTGAAATCAAAGAAATAAATTGAGTCCGAGTCTCCACTAACTGTCTGTACAAAAGTTATCTTTTTCGTGTTTTATTTTATTTCTTCTTTTTCTTAATTAATAAAAATCCAAAAAATTATATTAATGTGTAAATATTTATCTTTGATTTTACCATATTTTTTTCGGATTTTTATCTAGTTTAAAAATAATAAAAAATTATAAAACCCAAAAGTCAAGGTATTCTATGTACATGGGATACCCCAAAAAATATCACTTTATGCAATTGATCGAGGTTTTGGTGCCTTATGAAAGTTATAGATCTCATCGAGACGAGCAACTTTTGTGAAGAAACTTTTTCGATCCGAGGTCATTTACTATTTCTTTTCTATTTTTCTTTATATTTATTTTCCGATTTTTGTGGGGCTGACACGTGGCAGCTCCGGGAGCTGCCACGTGCCAGCCATTTTTGAAGGATTTTTTATAAAAAATTAAAAGTCCCGTACTTGCATAGCACATGCCTCCCGTGCATGTGCCACGAACCCTCGCCCTCAGCCGCCACGTGTCGCTACCTTGGCTGCCCGATCTCGGCCGATCAGACGGCCAGGGTTCATCGTCTTCAACCTCCCCTTTACTAATCTGGGAACCGTCGCCGTCTCCCATGATTTCCTCCATCGCCCGCATAATCAGCCGCGTGAATCTCGCCCAACCTCCAATTCGCATCTCGTCGAATCGTTGCCGAACCCCATCTGATCATCGATCTCACGCAGCCAATCAACCATCCATCGAAGATTGCTTTCCATCTTCGGCCTCCTCCCATCCACCTATAAAAGCCTCACGTCACCCTCGTTTCAATCCATCCACCGATTTCATCGCCAAAGGAAGGGAGCTCCATCATCGGAGGTGACAACTCCGTGTCCTGCTCTCCTCCTCGAAGGCGTGGCGAGATCCGAAGGCATTCTTCCTCGTAGCAGATACAATGCTCCGCCACCTCTGCTTAGCTCTGGCTCCTTGTCGTCGAGCCACCGCTTCGTCATCAACAACGATCAACTACCTCTGACAACGCCGCCTTCTTCATAATCTTCTCCGACAACTACATCCGCAACTTCACCTCCGACAACCTCATCTTTTCTGACTCCCGCGAACATCGACCACATCATTCTTTGTCGCCATCATCCAACAAGATCCAGGCAACGACGGAGCTTCGACAACCAACGCCAGAAGCCTCACCATCCAGAACCATCTCCCAGCGTCAACGGAGCTACACCAACACCGGCCTCACTTCACCGACTGCATAGCAAGCTCCGCTCCCCCTCCGTCGTGCTTCGTCTCCAACGCCAACAACGCCATTGTCATCTTCAACCAAAAGCTTCCCCGTCATCTCAGACAACTGCCAAGCTCCGTCTTCGACAACTCAACCTCCGCAGTCTCGCTTCGACTGGCCGGGCAGTGGGCCCGAGGGTCCTGTGCTCCGCACGTGCGTCGGGGGAACTTCTCCAGCCTCTTCCCAGGGTCACGTGCTACGCACGTGACCTTTGGGAAATTTTGCGCAAGAGCCCTCAGCCTGTTTCCTATTTGTAGATCAGTCCCCCTTGGAGATTTTGCAAAATTTGCCCCTGACTCACGGTAATTATCTATTAGTCCTTTTGTTTCATTTTTATATTTATATATTGCATAAATACCCATGTATTCCCCCTTTGTTTTGGATAGCTACATTGCATATTTCTATTATTCAAAAATAGGCACTTTGTTCTACGACTAATTCTCTACATTATGACATATGTATGCCATTTTTGTGATCAATGGTTAATTAATAATTAATTATTTGTGGAAAATTACGTACTTTGCCTATTTTGAGCTTTGAAATTTATAATTGAGTAACCGTTACTCTAAAAATAGTCGAAAAATCATGGATTGGAGAATTAATAATGTTTAACATTGTGCCCAAAAAGAATTGCATTTGCATGCATAGTTTGTCTTGTATAAATCATTTTGCACATTTCAATATTTGATTTTCAATAGGTATTAAATCTCACATTTTCGAGGTTTAGAATTTTTCTGAGATCGATCACCTAGTAATAGATCTTGGATAATTTTATTCCTCGAAAATAATTAGGTTTAATATTTATTATAATTAAATATTGAAATTTACTTTATTTACATTTAAAAATTCATAAAAAAATCATCTTGCATCCAAAAATCTCAAAAAATTTATAGTGCATTCATTTCATCGCAAGTATCATCTTCGCCAAATTTCGTAGTTTTCGGACATCGTTTGATCGATATTTATGTTTTAGTCCCTAAAATAGGCCAAAATTGCATATTGCATCCCTAATTGCATTAAAAATTACAAAAAAAAGATTGCCTCGAAAACCGTGCACAAACTTTGATAGACAAAATTTTATATTGTTCATTTGCCTCCTTGTGTTTGACCTTGGGACTTGCCCAAATAAAATAAACATAAAACCACACGATTAAAAATTGGCTAAATAATTGTGGTTATTTCTTGATCGATTCCGATTGCCCGCCTACAACGAAACGACACATTAATTTTAAGCGAACAGTAATCCATTCCGCACATTTTAACATCCGCTATTCCGGAACCGTCAGGAGGGATTAGGCGGAGCTTCAGGTTCTTCACCAGAGCTCGGTTATCGTTGCTAGGAAATTAAGGAGGAGGCCCCATGACGTACAAGTGCCATTCGATTGGGCACCTGTGGTGTCCATCTAACGACCCAATGAGAGCCACGTCTCCCCGCCCGGAGCACAAGGCTCGGGATCACCAAGCCATTCCCTGAGGCACTAGCGCTCACCACGTGCCTCCTGAAGCTACATCCCTATCAAACCTAGCCCCACGTGCCCAACACATGTGGGGCTAGCTTATTTGCAGAAGAGTCCCGTCGGCTCCAGAATATTGCATCTAGGTCCTCCAGGCACGTGCCTCACGTGTGCGCCTAGGGTATTTTACAAGGAGCCCCTGTGGGTTTTGATTATTACAAATATGCCCTAGAGGGGCATATTTGTATTATTTATCCATTTATTTTCATGTTTTTTCTTGCATTTATGCGCTTGCACTCTTCATTCAATAACTTGAGCATATGAACTCCAAATGAGTTGATTTCAATTTCATTTTGATGCTTATTTTATTCTTTATCTAATGGCATCACTTATTTAATGTTTTGTATTTATTTAAATATGCTAAATTTTTAGATATAAAGTGTCCCTTTCTCATTAGTTTAAAATCCATGATTTCATTTTAATGCTCAATTTGTCTCGGAAATCAACTTATCTTTTATTGCTCATTGACATTAATATTTTTAGGGTATATTTGTACATGATTTCATGCATGGTTATCTATCGCATAACATACACATTGCATTTCATTTTAATTGCATAAAATTAAATAACAAAATGCATGCATCACATTACTTTGTCTTTGCATCATTTTATTTGCATGATATATCTACAAATCATTTTGTGTCATGCATTGTATTTGCATTTCAAGACCTAGATTTAGAATTTAATCACTCATTATTTAAACAATAATTTTCGATAAATAGACAAGGAGGCTCGTGTCCCTATGTTCGACCTCGGTATCTTGTCAAGTAAAAATATTACATAACATTCAAAGATTGTGGTTTTTGCTGAATTGAAACTCATCTTCTATACTACAACTATAACTTATCAAAGAGGCGATTTTTCGGTTCATCAAATGGCGTCGTTAATGGGGACACGCCCCGCCCTTATTTGTTTATTGATTTTTATTGTAAGATTTTGATGTGATTATTTCCAAAACTTTAGGTCTTCACACTGTGCTCAACTGTGCATCATTTCTTGATTAAATTTATTGATATTTTTCCTGACTTTTTCTTTTATGGAAGGACCCATGAAGATGGAGGATGCTCGATCTACATGGAGGTGAGGAGATGGGAGCTCCCGATGCGAGGAGCTATAGAGGAAATTCATGATAATTCAAGGAGTTCAATCATCATGTTGTTCATGCATTTGTCGTGCAAAAAATGTGTATCATTTGCATTTATAGCGGTCCCCATTTGAGTGCTTGCTTGTGTAAATATAGACTCGAACCTTGCATGTGGTGTGTGAACTCTCACCCCAGTCCGGGTGAGGCTCCACTTGAGGGTCGACCTAGGGCTAGGCACACGGCTCTTTGAGCTCTTTTATTTTTCTATCATTTGTGCTTGCCTCGTAGGTTAGTACACACATTAATTTACAAGATACACTTACATTGCTTCACTTAGCCAAAATAATTGAACTCTTTCCCGCTAATAGAATCATGTTTAGGGTGTGGTTTCTTCGACTTGCATGCATGTAACATAAAATTTCAATATAATCTTACATATGCATGAAAATTGCTGGAGGCATTCTAAGTTCTCTTTCTCAAGCATGCATCATGATTTTCATGAATGCAATGTCTCTTCTCAAATCTTCCCCTGATTTGTCACATAGGAAATTAAAGAAAATTGGGAATGGTCGATTAGACGATGCTTGTTTGACTTGAATATACATTAACTTCAGTGATAACTTCAAGCTGAAACCAAAACTGTAATGTAAGTTGATGAAATAAACTGGAATAAAATTCACTCTTGGTTTATGGGAGAGCAACCCACGACACTGTACCAAGATGTTTGAATGTTGAGAGGTGAGGATGTAACCCTAGGATAGTGCCCAAAACCTAGCCCCAAAACCTGCGCAATGAACTTTAAGTATGAATCATCATCAATAAAAATGAAAAGATAAATGACCAACCTTTGTTGGTATTCATGTGTGTATTGGTGAATCATCGGGTATTGCTTGCTTGGTCGAGCCTGATTGTCTTCTCTACCCAACGCTCATGTAACCCCAGATGATCTACCCCCCCCCCTCCACCCATTCATTTGTGTAAATCTACTCTATCCTCTAACCCTAACTGATCTCCGGTTCCCCAACTTGAAATCCACATCCAAATACTTAGGCTACTCTTCAGCCTAAGTATAGGGGGAACCTTGTATAGTAACTAATAACTCACAATGAGTCTCTCCATCTTCATTTCATATCCAGTACTAAGGCTATTTTCAGCCTGAGTATAAGGGGGGCCCAAAAGTCATTCATCCCTCTTCTTGTCTTATTATAATTAGGTCATTTTGACTTAAGTGTGTGTGGGGGGGGGCATCTGAGTCAATTATGTTATATCACCTTGTATTTGACCTGAACTATGGCTTCATACCACTTTGTGATATGAGGATATAACAAAAGTTAAGTATATGGGGGTATACCGTATATATTGTATATATACTTTAGCCATAGCTCGTATTTTGGAAATTTTTGAATTTTTTTGAGTCTAAGGTATAAGTATCTTGTGAACGGATTTTTGTAAAAAAATGTTTGCAAAATGTTTTGAAAAATTTTCAAATTATGTTACACTATTTTGAAAATCTGACTTGAATAATTTTAGGGCATATTTATACATGGTTTTATGCATGGTTATCTACCACATAACATACACATTACATTTCATTTTAATCAATAAAATCGAATAACAAAATGCATTCATCATATTACTTTATCTTTGCATCATTTGTTTGCATGATATATCTGCAAATCATTCTGTGTCATGCATTGTATTTGCATTTAAAGACTATATTTAGAATTTAATCACTCATTATTTAATAAAAAATTTTCGATAAATAGACGAGGAGGCTCGCATCCCTGTGTTCGACCTTGATATCATGGCAACTAAAAATATTCCACAACATTTAAAGATTGTCGTTTTTGTTGAATTGAATTTCGTCTTCTATACTACAACTATATCTTATTAAGGAGATGATTTTTCGGTTCATCAATGGCTTGAACTGCAAGAGAGCTCGACCGATCGTGTTGCACAAAGATCAGGGTGAGATGGGCAATGCTCATTTAAGAGGGGTGAAGGGAAAGGTGTGGATGCTCTACCACATACTAGGCCAGAGGTGGAAGGTGGCGTATGATAGATGGGAAGCGGAGAGGGAGAGGAAAGAGGTGGGCTTGTCAGCTGTCGGATGGGTGGTAGATGGAAGGAAATATATGGCAAAGTGAGGGAGATAGAGAAAATGAAAACAGAAAGCATAAACGAAGAAGAGAAAGAAAACAAATAGTAAAGAGGGTTACCTGGGAACGTACTCCTGATGGTAGAGGAGATAGCTTTTCAACTCCTGTGTTCGCCTCAAGTCATGGGCGGAGCACGACGAGGCTTGGTTGACTGTTTGTGGAAAGAGTAGGAACACAAGGTTTCAGTGCTCTCAGGGATCACACCTGCAGATGAAGATCTTTGCTTGAGAGAAAGATCGTGCCGTCACCTCGTTCGCTCTTAGATCTCTTCCTCTCGATTCAAACTGGATGATGGAAGATGATTTGGATGTTGGCCAGAGGGTGTTTTTTTAGGAAATAGAGGTTGAAAGGGAGACGTAGGAGATTGTATTTTACACTTGGATTTAGAGATGGCCATGAAATGATCCAGGTTTGGGCATAAGATCGGGTTTCGTGTGTATTGGTTTGTTTCATTGATTTGTTGTTGATGAAGAAGACAAGGGATATGGTAGTTTTCAACGACCCAGAGATGTAGATAAGGGGACTAAAGGTAGAGGATGAAGGATGAGGGTTGGGCATGGGGTTTAGATTTGTTTGATGCAGATAGAGGTGTTGATGGTTACGAGATCGGGACTTGGGTTCACCCACTGAGGGTAGTTGGATATGGGGGAGTATGATTAGGATTCGTCTAGAGATGGGTTTTGGTTTCCAAGTGGTTAGAAGAGATAGAGACGGAGAAAGGGATCGACTGTGAGTTTGGGTTTTTGTAAGATTAGAATGCCAGGGAAGGTTAGGGAGACATGCAGGTCGAGAAGCAAGGTGTGGAGAGAGAGATGAGAGAAGGGGATAGAAAGAGAGCATATAATAAGAGGAGAGAGAACCGAAGAAGAGTAGGTGAGGGGAAGGGACTAATGACCATGAGGTCAATTGTAGATGGCCTCTGATTTGCTGAGGGTTGAGTGCATGAGGCTGAAGAGAGTTATGAATGAACATGCTAATCAAGACGAGCCACATGGCTCTTTTTTGACTATTTGACTAATGCGTAAATGCACAAGAAAACAAATAAGAAATAGCAAATGAGCTCAGATGCAAAATTGAATAAAAAATAAAATAAAATTATATCTATAAATGCGACTACAATGTTCATGAAGGCCTCAAATGCAAATGAAGTTATGTGTGCAAGTTATGACTATTTTTGATGATATTTTATGTATATAAAAATATCAAATTTTAATGTTTTGTATTTTTATTTGATTTTATGTAGATGAATAATGCATACAAAAATCAAATATGATGTTAAATAATGAAATTGCTACAAATACATTTTTTGGATTTTTATGAGTTAAAAAATATCACCATAAAATTATTAAGTTAGATATTTACATATGAATAGGTCAAGATGTGTAAGTCAGAAATTGATCTTTTTCTCCGTTTTTCTACTTGTTCCATTTTTTAATGCACTTAGTTAAGACATTAGATGAAATACAATTTTCTGGGTTAATATTTTTTGGTATTTTCACTAGATGAGGTTAGTAATATGTACACAACTAGTTTGATGCCATTTTGAGATAGTATGATTTAATTAAAAGTGGATGAAATTAGGTGAATATTTACAAGTGAATATAAATGCAATATGAAATGCTAATGTATGCAAATTATTTATAGATACATGGATGCTAATTATGGATTATAAACTCCTACATGCACTTAATTACTCAGAACAAAGCTTTATTTTCAGCTAATTAGAATGATGAATCACATATTCATCAAACCCTATACTTAAAACTTGCTCAACCCTGAACAACTAAAAAATGAATCAATAAAATGAGATTGATTTCCATACCAAGATCATGAACAAAAGATGAAAATGGAGCTCGACGCAACCTTTGGATTAATAGTTTGGCAGAACTCCTGTGAGAATTATGACTTTAAAATCAATAGTATCTAATTCTACAAGTCATTGTATAGATTTGGCTCAAAAGTCATCTTAGATCCATTCCTCTAAAAGCATACTCCATGTACATTCATAATTCTCTCTTACGTGTGAAGGGTGTTATCTATTCCCATTAGAAATGTTAAACTACCATGCAATCATCTCCCCCAACAACTCGTCCTCGAGGAGTCATGTATTTCCTTCTAAGATTAAGTACTACTAGTATCAAAACAGAGAAAGAGGGAAGAAATTGAAGCTTATCCAGTGTCTCTAAGTCTTCTATTTGAAGCTTGGAAGTGTAGTCAAGTCTTTGCTATGCATGCAGTGGACCATTGTGGTCAAGAAACATGGATTTGAGATTTTTACGCCGCCGATGAACGTGAAAATCACCTCTTTAATAATAAAGAATTGTAGTATAGGAAACGATCTTCGATTCAGCAAAAACCACAATCTTTAAATGTTATGGAGAATTTTTACTTAGTAAGTCTATCAAGGTCGAACATAGGGAAAGGTGATTTTTAATTGTGTAGTTTTAAATTAAATTAAATAATTATTTAAATGTTCGATTAGTTTCTATGTTAGAAAATAAATAGAAATGTGAAGATGAAAATGCAATGCGAAGTTAACGGAAGTAAACAGAGGGAATAATGGAGTGCAGGATCTGTGATTTATAAAATTCAATCCTCAAATAAATTGATCAATTAATCCTCAAAAACTACACAGATCGAATAATTTCAAGAAATATTTATCAAGATAAAATCCAAGCTGCAGGGTATAAGATCAATCACTGGCTAAATAACCCTGCAAATAAAGAGATCAACAATAATTTTCAAGGAGATCTGACCCCTAATTTTTCCTGTGATTTAATCCTCGAAGAGTGATCGATAATAACAAGGAAATTGAGAAACTTCAAATGAGGCGGGGACTCACCATTCTTGTGGTGAGCCCTTAATCTCATCCATTCCAAATTAATCGGATGGCTATCATTAAACACATATTAATTGTTATTATTTCATTGATTACAAACCCATTTACAACATTTTAACTTTTCTAATTATAGTATATACTCATACATTCCTGCCGTAATTATCTTGCCGCAATTATCTCCCAATCGGATGGCTAATTATAGTATATACTCATACGTTCATGCTCGACCCATCCGCTCCAGGCGCGCTACCCCCGCGCGGTCATCTCCTCCGTCTGCCTACCTCGTCTCCACGTCGCACTTGTGTGGCTGCGCCACCGCCCAGCCACCTCCTCTGCCTCACGCGAGGCGGCATCGCCCGCCTTCCTCCGTGCACCGACCTTCATGCGGAGCCACATCCCCGTGCGCCGTCCTCTTCGGCGACCTCTGCCTCACGCGAGGCGGCACCGTCCACCTTCCTCCGTGTAACGACCTTCAGGCAGAGCCGCAGCCCTGCGCGCCGTCCTCTTCGGCGAGGCGGTAGCCTTCCGCTCGTGCCCCTACCGCTCGCCCTCGTCCACGCTCTCTGTCAGGCTGTGCTCCGCCTGCGCATCCTCCAATGTGGCACCTTGCCGTCGACTCCGAAGCATCGAGATGAGGGCGGAGGAGGGTCCCCTTATCTTTTTTACAAATCGTAGTTTTTTTACAAAGTTGGAATGGTCTGTGCAAATATTGATTTTTTTTACAATCTCATGTCATTTTTTTACATGTTTCCAATATCTAACAGTATACTTATTATTGCAGAACTCTATATAAATATTACAAAGCGATGAGATGATTTTACAAAAGACCGTCTAAAATTTACAAAGTGATCAGACACTCTTACAAAGGAGGGATATTCAATTACATTATGGTATAATAATTTTACTTAATTGACTTTCAGATTTACATATTTATTTATCTTTTTTACAAATCTCATTGTTGTTTCTCTATTTTGCAGGACTCAAAAACATGTATGGCAAGTGAAATTTAACGCAATGGAAAACATGCGTGAATTTTACAAAGGAGGGAGATTCAGTTACAAAGATTCACGGATTTTTTTACAAAACAAACATACACAATTACAAAAAAGTTGAAGTTTACAAAGAGGAAAAATACTCTTACAAAAACTCGCTGGAATTACAAAATGAATGTACACATTTATAAAAATGATACAACCATTTACAAAATGAAATTATAGTAATAAAATGAAATAATTAATGAAATTACAAAGAGTAAAATATATTTAACAAAAACTTATTGTACTTTAAAAATCTATGGTTGAATTCAAATCATTTGGAATAAAATCGGAAATTAATCAATAAAGGCATTTGTGAAAATACCAAATCGAGAAAAGCTTAGAATAACAATTTGAAACCAATAAATGAAACTCGAAATTAATGAAATCAATATGACGAAAATGCCTTTTTGTTGAGTTTTTTGATGCAACCGTCAGATTGAGATCTGACGAATCTACTCGATGGCTCACCACAATATCGGTGAGACCCCACCTCATTTGAAGTGCCCCCACAAGGAAATAACTCAATTATTTATCCTTGAACACACCCCTGCAATGGATCAAGTTTTTCTCAAATTAATTAGTACAAAATGTCAAACATAGCCTACACAAGATCAAATAAATCCTAAAATAATAATAAATATTGAAGCACCTTTGATCTGTCCATAAATAATATAGAATGGAAAAGTGAGTAACAAGCTTTCAAAACGACATATTGTATGCTAAAATCGGAGCTCAGATGCAAAAGATATTCTTAATTGAAATAGCTGGGATTGAAATGCAATAAAAACAATTACTTCTCCCTCAAATGGTTTCTTGGGAGGACTTATCTTCAATTTACAAAGTCGGAGGGGCCTCTATGCAAATTACCCCTTGCGGGGGATATTCTTGCAATTTCGGGAACAAATAAGGGTGCAGATGAAATTTTCCCAGCTAACACGTGCTCCTCACTTGTTTTGCCAGGCTCGGGCCCTGGGGGCAGGTTCAGGAACTCCGAGGCAGAGGCTCGGGCAGACAGACCTTGAGGTTCAGTCACCAAGCCTACGTGGCAATTACAAGGGCTTTGGGGGTCGGTTCAGACGCTGAAGCGGTGTTTCGGAGGCCGAGGCTACATGTGGCATGTGTAGGCGATGGAGGTGCTCTAAGCCTCGAGGTCTGGAACTGAGGCATGGGAGGGGGACGTGGCTGCGTTACGACCGTTCAATCCCCCGATCCACGACAGGCAGTGGCTGAAGGCGGACTTTGATCGAGGTAGAGGATCGGGCGATTGGTGGGGAGAGTCGATGGGCGATTGCTGCTGGAGACCTCGACTAACATATGACCGAGGCGGCGATGGCAGAGAGGCGTGGTTTGACATAGGGCAACGCCCCCACGCAGCAGAGGCTAGGCGTGGAAGAAGCTCCCTACAGGCTTGACATGAAATTCAGCAGAGAAAGCAACCAAAAATAGAGGGGAAATGGGGAGCTCCTTGCGGCTAATGATGGGGGAATAGGAGCCCGAGCTCCGGCCTTTGTGAGGCCGGAGGTGGAAGATCTGGAGAGGTAGCGGAGAAGGCAGCGTGAGAAGAAGGATGAGATGGAGTTGGCTTGGGGTTCACCTATGAAAAAGGGAGATAGAGGTCCTTGCATTTCATCGCTCGAAGACCATGGTGAATGGGGTCTTGGGCTCCAGCAGCTCAAGATGCTACTTGACTGAGACTCAGTCGAGGATCACACCGCAACTCCTCCCCTCCTCGATGCCTGTGCGTTTTTCCTTTACTGCTGTCACCTGCAAGGGTTAGCGGCTGGAGGAGGGAAGCTTGGAAGTAGGTGGATGGGTTTAGAGGAGGCTGGAGGTGAGACCTTTAAAGGGGGCAGGTCGACGGGCATTACGCAAGGAGGGCAATGGTCGGAGACGCATTACGTGCAGGGTGGCAGAGGTGCAATGGCCACGACAGAGGTGCATGGCGGTCGTAACAGGGGAGGGAGGCGGCGAGTTCTGGGAAAGGGAGGGAGCAGGGTCACATGCCGCATGTGGCGAGGAGGAGGAAAGGTCACATGCGGGGCACATGACTAGGCTGAAGGGGAGGAGAGAGGAAGTGGGGTGCCACATGGCACGCCTAGGAGCTACCACGTGTCACCCCAAAAAATTTTCAAAAAATAAAGAGAAAGAACAATAGAATACAAATAGAAGGAGACCTCGGATCAAAAAATTTCCTTCACGAAAGTTGTTCGTCACGATGAGATCTACAATTTCTTGATCGGGAGAAAAAAGGTCATCTGTACAAAGTGATTTTTTTGGTGGTTCTCCATGTGTATAGAATACTGGCTTTTTGAGGTTTTGTAAATTTTTAGTGATTTTAAGGAGGATAAAAAATTTAGAAAAAATAAGATAAAATAAAATATACTTAATTACAATTAATCTATTTTTTTTGGATTTTTAATAAATAAGAAAATAGGTAAACAAAATAAAGAATGAAATAGAGACTTTTGTACATACTTACAAAGGTCACCCGAACACAGTCGGTTTCTTTGATTTTAGTCTTAATCTAGATTTGGATTTTTATGTCGCTTGATAAAACTTTCATCAAAGAACACAAATGGAAAAGAAATAAAATAAAATGGGTTAATTATATACATAAAAACCTAAGTTAAAAATTGCAAAAAGATAAAATGCATAAAAGAGGCCCAAAAGCCAACTTTCACATATGAGCTCCGAATTTTATGAAATTGGTCTGTTTTGAAGGTATTTAAAAATGGAGTACTTTAAAAATGAGTAAACCAAAATCGAATACTATACGAGGAAGATATGTACATTTAGTCCGTCTGATGTGAAATTAGATTTTGGGTTTATTTATCACTTATTTGAGTTAGCATTTTTTGTATTTTTTTCTTGTTAGTAATATCTACCCAATGGATGATTTTAGGTTAATCAGAGTTAGGATGAATTAATTAAAAATAGGAAAAATTAGCTGCTTTTAGGTCAATTAACACTTGGATTTTGGTTCCTTATTTTATGCAATTATGCATGATGAAATGCGAATATTATTTACACATGTATGAATACTAATGATGTTATATTGATTATTAAATGCATATGGATTTTGGGGAATAGAGCCTAGTTGACCAATGTTAGCATGTTGAATATGAGATTTATCATACCGCTATACTTAAACCATGCTCGTCTCCGTGCATCAATGAATGAATGACTTAGTTAGATAAATCTCTGACTGTGCATGTGAATTTTCAAGGCTCAATTCATCGAAGACCTTTAGTTTGAGTGATCCTAAAATTCTGGGCTCAACCATGCTTTAATAAAAAAGGAATCCATCTTCTCTATTTATCAGATTCTCTGTTTGTACATATAATATAAGGATATGAATTTTAGTGTATTGCATTCATGAGAGTCGAGTCAAGATGTCACCCAAGGTCCTAGTCCAGGAGACTCTCCTCTAGACCTAATCTTCAACACTAGGGAATAAGTCGGTTCTTACATTTAGTCCACCATCTCATTAGTTTGTCAGAATTGAAAGTGTAGATGGACACCAGATGATGGAGATCATAGGATTGTGTAAATTCTTCTCTCCCTCACATTGGAACAAGGGGCCTCTTGAGGGCCTTATTACTCAACACAAGTATATTTTTGGTTTGTTGATCAATGTGTCTAACAAGAGAATTCGGAGTCGTCAGCACTTGTTTTCCTGGGAGTACACCAGGGTGTGTCTCTTTTGAGTATCTAAGATACCTTCGACACCCAAACTTGTATCACTATATGATGTAGAGCCCTTTTTTGGTGCTAGCACAACTCCTTGGTTCTAATAGCGTTTGGTTCAAGTGGACACTTTGAAATGGTTGGGAGCGCTCGCCTTTGGTGGAAGCTCTTTGTAATTTGACTTGATGTTTGAGAGATCTTTTATTTCAATATTTCTTTCTTTTCATCTCTTTTTGGCTAGCTCCACTACTTTTACCAGGAGTTGGTGCACACTGATCAATAATTTAATTAGGTTTCATCACACCCTGGCACATAGGTAGATATCAAACGATAGCATGCAAATTTGTTCACATACTGGCTAGGGTTTGCTGATACTCAGGTTTCTTGAAGCCTTCATTGACCTTATCCCATCCTCGAGTATCATTAAATCATGTCTAGATTCAAATCTCCCATCCTAGTTCCTCAAGTGATAACTCAACTCATCTCATCAATCATGTAGTTATGAAAGTGATGTGCTGATCATATTCTTTATAAGGTAGAGATGAAGAGTGCAATATAGTGCTCAATCTTTTAAATTAGGGAAGTATGGATTATTAAGTTTAAAACCCTAATGACTAAGGCATGTTAACTCAGACTCTCAGTGTCTTCAAATCCTCAAGCCTTGAGTGCTAGTGAATGTGTCAGGAATATATCAACCAAGGAATGCATGAGATGCTTAATGAAATGCAAGACCATGAATTTTTTATGCAAAAAGGATTTTTTTGTCTTGTTTTTTGTTTTTGTTTTATTTTTTTAAAAACAGGTATTATTTACAAAAGAATTCAGTATAATATACACCACTTGTACCCATACCTGATTTTAGATGAAAACAATTAAAGTACGAGCTATGGATAAAGTATGCAGAATATATATAAACACCCCTATACTTAGCTTGTGTTATGTCCTCATGGCACAATTTGAAATGGAGACATATCTCGCACGGAGTATAATTGAGCCAAAAAGAAAAGGCATAGAAGTGATGTATAAACAATGGTACCAGTCCCCCGATACTTAGGCTCAGGTCAGCCTAAGTATGAGAAGTAATCACAGACATGGGACCGAGGAGATGAACGGAGTGATATATATACAAAAGAGTGATGGAATTTTTATTGAAGAGGTGGTTCATTTGGGCCACTTGAGTCTTTCGTCTAATACAGTGCCCTGAGTGAAGGAGATCTGCTCTACTTGCACTAACTGCTCGCTTGATTCGACAAAATGTTTAAGCAGTTGACCGCTGACTATAGAAAATTACGTGTTGTCTGCGGTCTCTGAGATCTCAACACTTTCGTTATTGTGCACCTCTCTTACGATGAAGGGTCCTGTCCATTTGGATTTCAATTTACCTTGGAAATTTTTACTCTTGCATTAAACAACCATACTTTCTGCCATGGGAAAAAGGTCTTTGTTCGGATGTTCTTGGTGTGCCATTTCTTCACTATATCCTTGTAAATGGTGCTGCTTTCGTATACATGATTTTAGATTTTGGATAGTTCATTCAAATCCATATCTCTGTTCTTCTTTCCTTGGTGACAGTTCCAATTGATCTTTTTGATTGCCCATTCTGATTTATGCACGAGCTCTACGGGCAAATGACATAACTTTCCATATACCATTCGAAATAGGGAGGTACCCAATGGGTCTTGTAAGTTGTCCGGTAAGCCCATAGAACTTGGTCCAGGGGTTGGGATCAGTTCTTCCTGTCAGGGTGGACTAGCTTCTGTAAAATTCCTTCAACTTCCCTGTTTGATATCTCGGCCCTGCCATTGGATTGTGGATGGTAAGGACTAGCAACATGGTGCTCAATGTTGTATTCCTTAGTCTACTTCTTCACCTCCCGATTGAGAAAGTGTCTACCCCCATAAAATATTAGTACCTTAGGGATCCCATACCTCGAAATAATATGATCTTTTAAAAACTTGCATACAGTCTTGTTGTCTACCACTCGAGTAGGGATAGCCTCCACCCACCTAGATAAATAGTCTACCTCGAGAAGAATATATTCAAATGCTTGACTATTAGAGAATAGGCCCATGAACTCAATGCCCCATTCATCGAATACATCAAAAATGATCACTGGATGCATAGGCATGGCATCTTTGGGATCAATAGTCCCTCTCATTCTCTGACAGACTGGGCACGACCACACAAAATTGTAGGCATCCTTAAATAAGGTTGGCCAGTAAAATCCACATTATAGCATCTTTTCAGCAGTCCTCTTCCCGGAATGATGTCCTCCTTCCTCCAAGGTATGGTAGAGATTGAGGACACTTTGGTAATCCCTCCGAGGAATGCATCTCCTCCATATACAATCTGGTCCTTCAAAGAAAGGGAAAGGATCCTCCCAATGGTAGTGTCTGGCTTCCGACTCGAGTCGATCGATTCGGTTCTTGGGCCAACCCTAGGGAACATCCTTGGAGACAAGATAGTTACCCATGTCGGCATACCATGGAAGAGAGTCAATAACAGAAATTGACTCATCTGGGAAGGTTTCATGGATGGATTCAGAATCAGGGTTTTTGTCTTGTTCGATCCGTGATAAATGATCATCCACATCATTCTTGACTCCAGGTTTATCTTTAATCTCCAAATCAAATTCTTGAAGCAAGAGTATCCATCTGAGAGACATGTTTTGCATCTTTTTTCACCATTAAGTAATGGATGGCTGAGTGATTTGTGTATACTATCACCTTAGACCCTAGAAGTAGAGATCGAAATTTCTCCAAAGCAAAGACCATTGCAAGCATTTCTTTTTTAGTCATAGTGTAAACTTTTTGAGTTGGATCTAAAGCTTCGCTTGCGTAGTGAATAACATATTGGATTCCATCTTTTCTTTATCCTAACACAACCCCTACTGCGAAGTCTGAAGCATCGGTCATGATCTAGAAGGGAAGAAACCAGTCAGGGGCTTGTAGGACATGAGTCTCAATGATCCTCTTTTTGAGAAGCTCGAAGGCTTTAAGACACTTATGATCTACAAGAAACTCGATGTCTTTCCCTAAGAGGTCAGTTAGCGATCAGGTAATTTTTGAAAAATCCTTAATAAATCTCCTATAAAATCCGACATGCCCCAGAAAAGACCACACTTGTTTAACATTGGTAGATGGTTCGAGTTTCTTGATCACATTCACCTTGGTAGGGTCAACCTCTATTCCCTTCATAGAGATGACGTGCCCTGACACAATGCCCTCTTTTACCATGAAATGGATTTTCTCCCAAGAGAGCACTAGATTCACTTCCCTACACTTCCCAAGGACCTGATCCAGGTGCGTTAGGCAATCATCGAATGAGTCATCATGGATCGAGAAGTCGTCCATGAAGACTTCCATGAAATCTCCAACCATTTCAGCAAAAACTACAATCATGCACCGCTGAAAGGTGTCGGGGGCATTGTAGAGCCCAAAAGGAATGTACTTGAATGCATAAGTGCCGAAAGGACATGTGAAAGTAGTCTTTTCCTGGTCATCAGGGGCGATGGCTACCTGATTGTAGCCCAAGTACCTGTCTAAAAAATAGAAGTATTCTCTTCCTGCCAATCTCTTCAAAATTTGATCAATAAAAGGCAATGGGAAGTGATCCTTCTTCGTTGCGGCATTCATGCACATGTAATCCACACAGACACACCACAACGTAGGTAACCGAGTTGTGATCTCCCCTCCCTCCTCGTTGGTGATAATATGAAGTCTTGACTTTTTTAGGACGACGTGCAAAGGCAACACCCACTTGGAGTCTGAGATGGGATAAATCAAACCATCCTTACACCATTTTTCGATCTCAGTCTTAACCACTTCCCATAAATTTGGATTCAACCTACATTGGCATTCACGGGAGGGTTTAGCATTATCCTCAAGGTAAATATGGTGTGAACAAAGGGTTGGGTTAATCCCTTGAAGATTCAACAATCTCCAACCTATAACCTTGCGATTTCTCTCTAAAACTTCAAGCATATAGATTTCCTGCTCTTCAGTCAGATGTAAACTGATGATGACCGGAAACTGTCCCTTATTTCCCGCAAGGAAGGCATACTTAAGAGTAGGGGTCAATGGTTTGAGTTCGGGTAGGTCTGTATCATTCACAAAATCTACTCTATCATTGCTGATTCTGGTTGTGATGTGGATGGTTTCTGTGTATCACTATTGGCCACCATCTTAATTGTTTCAGGGATCAGATCGCTAAAGATACAATTTGGTTTGGCAAATGCCACGTCCGATCTATTTACCTCACTCCGGGATTGTCCAGAAAGAGAATGGATTGACAGGTCAAGAAGGACCTCTGAGTCTTCATGAGTGTAGGTAGATGCATGTATGAGCTGGCAAATTAACGATGAACGTGAAATCGGCCTCTTTAATAATAGGGAATTGTTGTAGCACATGAGGCAGATTTCAGTCATGCAAAGAACCACACCTTCGAATATATGGAGATTATTTTACTTGACAAGCATACCAAGCTCGAACACATGGATACAAGCTTCTTCGTATATTTATCAAATTTTATTTTTAATTAATGAGTGAGTCTCTTCTTGTTTTAGGTCTTCATGCATATGCAAAATAAAATGCAGATACAACAATGTGAAGACAAGTAATGCATGCAATTTTTATTTGATTTTTCAATGCAATTATAAAATGATGCATGACATAATACATGAATAAAGGCAAAGGACATGTATGTAAAGGCTATCAACATATATGCCCTACAGAATATTGAAGCAATGAGCATAAATTATGGTTTAATTTCAAATTCAAATCAAGCGTAAAAATCAAGATCAAGTATCTATTAATGGCAAGGTTTTATCAAACAAGAGACACCATATAACATCAAAATTCATCATATTTCATTTAATATCAAATTAAGAAATTAAATATGTCACTAAATAGATAATGAAAAGAGCATCAAATGAAGCTGAAATCACTCATTTTGGACTTAATATGCTCAAGATATGAAAGAAACAATGCAAGGGCATAATTGTAATAAAAATACATGAGAAATAAAAGATAAATATTACAAATAGGTTCCTAGAGGGACCCACTTGCAAATACCAACATCTATTTGGGGCCTTCTGTAATTTAACCATTGCACGTAGGGGCCTTTGCAATTTCACAAAGCCACAAGGGCCTCCCTGTAAAGTACCTAGGTACACACGTGAGGCACACGCTTGGGGACCAAAATATAATATTACAATCCCCCAGGTCTTTCACGTAATTGACCAACCCCTCACGTGCCATGCACACGAGGGGTCAGGCTCGGGAGACATCCTAGGCTCGGGCCACATGGCATCATCGAGGTGCTCTGGGGTTTGGTTCGGACATCCCGAGCCTATAGGATAGGCGTGAGGCTCGTGCTGATGCATGGCATCACCTGGATCGTCCGATCGTGAGGATCGGACGATGCCTACTTTTCGTGCTCCGCCGCAAGGCTGCGCTCTGACAACCTCCCTAGAGCTCCGCCATGCTCAACTCATTCGCCTGATGGTCGATGGAGGTTCTAGAAGCCGTGGAATTGAAGTTATAATCGTGGAGAAGATGCGGGTACGGCTCGGTGCTACTAACGACGAGTACTCGCCGGAGGCAGAGCTGCAGTACATGCCTCCGGTGAATCTCCAGCCAATGAAGGTGTCTGCATGAGTTAGTATTGTCGAAGCATGCATGGTGCGTGCATGAGTGAAGTGAGGTGAGTGGAGGGTCATGGGTGACGAGAAGCGGAGCCCTTGGTGGGGTTCTTCTCCGACGAGGAGAAGAAAGAGGGGACGGTCATGGTGGAGGTTCTGGAGAAGGGAAGAGGGCACAGAGATGGTGGCGAGAGTGCTCGATGGTTGGAGAAGGTTGTAAGATGGTCAGGTGATGGTGAGACTGGGTATAAGCAGTGGAATAAATATGAGAAAATGAGAGAAAAGTAAGGCAAGAGTACCTGGAGTGTTGAGGAGAAAGAATGTCGGACAAAGGCTTGGGATGAGATCACTAGGGGATCTCTGGTCATCGCACAACAAGGGCAGCCGGTCCTTGGTGCTCAACGGCACACGGGGGCGACCACATCATGGTCGGAGGACCATGGGTCTTCACCGTAGTAGGGGCACCGTTATGGCATTCCTCCGACCTTCGTCTGTCACAAGGAGGCGGAGGAGTGCTAGGGCTTGGCTCGTAATTAGTGGACAAAGTGGGAGAGCGGCGGAGGTGGCAGCTATATAGGGTGGTGAGGGCAGTTACGAGGGGTGTAATGGCGACGGTGATAATGGCTGGTGGAGTGATGGGAGGAGGCACTGGAGGTTACATGAGGAAGAGGGTTGTGCGGGCTACCCGGAGGTGATCTTAGAACGAAGAGAGAGACGAGGGCGATGGTGAAAAATGGAAGGGGATAAAGGTGTTATGAGGCGTAACGGATGGGGAGGAGATAATTGGAGCAGGATGATGATGCAGAGCTGTTGGATCATGCGATCCAAAGGATCAGATGGAGGCGCAGGCAGACACACTAGATCAGATCCTTAGGATCTGATCTAGCTGTGAAGGTTGAGGCAGGAGCGGACGGTCGAGATGGAATCTGAAGGTCTATCCAATGGCTATTAGAGGCGAGGTGATGCGGAGCGAGGGTGGGCCGTAGGATGCGAGGGAGATCGTGCGGTTGAGGAAGGGACGTGTGGTGTGCAGGAGGCATGGCGTGTGGGAGGTGTCAAGGTGTGGTCATTGGATCATAAGATCCAACGGCTACGATTGGTGCGTGAAGCGACAAGGGAGATCTGATCAAGCGGCAGGGGCAATGTGCGAGGGAGCAGTTGGATCTGCTCTGGGTTCGAATCGTACAGTGGGAAGAGGAGCACAGGTGGATGATTGTGATGAAGATGGGGTCGATCTGAGGGTTAAGAGGAAGGGCGACATGGACAAAGGAGAGTCGCTAGATGGGAAGTCATCTGATGGAGGAGATGCAGGCACGAGGGAGCGGTTTGGATACGATCAGAGGTCTGATACGACGATGGAGAGAGAAGGCAGCAGTGGACAACCAGATGGAGGCGGGGGAAGAATATCTAAAGGCTGAGGGAGAGTCCAGATGGTGAGAGGAGGAGCGGGCCAAATGGGCGGCCCAGAGGGTGCCACGTGGCCGCTCCAAAAAATTCAGAAAATAGTAAAACAGAGATAAATCTAAAAGAAATAGTTAGAGGCAAAATTATGAAAAATCCAAAACATGAAAGTTGTAGATCTCGATGAGATCTACAAGTTTCATGTTGAACAAAAAGTCAAGAGAGGTAATTTGTATAAAAACGTATTTTTGAGGGCATTTTTAATGGGATAAAAACATTGCTTTTGGTTTTGAGATTTTTTTTGTATTTTTTATCTCTTTCAAAGGCCAAAAAAATATAGGCAATAATTAATCTAATTTTTATGGGATTTAATAAAATAGAAAAATAAGGAAAAGGTTAGTAATAAAATACAATAAATAGAGTTAGTTAATTAGAGTTATTTATAGGTTAATTATACACAGTTTATATACAATATAATACAAGATAATAATTATGAATTGTTAGTGATTTTTATTGAATTGTTTAAGCTTGGAGATTAATAATTGGATTTTAGCATGATGAATCTGAGATTCATCAATTAATTCATCAACAGTGTCCTCTCTAGATGAGAGCGATTCTATCATTGTGGTCGGGTTCTGTCTCCATGGCCCAATTGTTGCTTCTGTGTTTTCTGCCTCAGGTTCTAAATTTTCAGATTCGGTGCTAGATTCGGTGTCAGGTCGTGGAAACCTAGTTTGCTTCATTTTAAGTTCAACTTCTCCAAACTGGATTCTCCCAGATGTGTAATCAAATAAAGCTCATGCGGTCTTAAGGAAGGGTCGCCCTAGTATCATTTGGGTATCTTTCCAGTTTCTAGGGACGTCCATGTCAAGTACTGTGAAATCTACTGGATAATTTTGTCCCTATATGTTGATGAAAACATTTTTAATCTCCCCCTTAGGTCTCTTAATCGATGAATCTGCGAATTGAAGTATGGCTCTAGATTTCTTAAGAAGACCTAGATTCAGATGCTCATATCGAGTTGTGGGCATGAGATTGATGGAAGAGCCATTGTCTAACAGTGTTCGGGCAAACTTGATTTCGTTGATCTGGCTAGTCACAAAGTGAGCACCTATGTCTCTTTTCTTCCTTGATAGGTCATTTTTGATCAGGCGAGATGTGGCAATAGAGAGTATGTGCTTCTTTGTTCGGCTAGGATTCTTTTTGCTGGTCCTTGTTGGCGTGCATCTCACCTTAAATTCGGGTCTCTATCTATCATCTCGTCTAGGGATAAAGTGACCTTGATGTTTTCTCTGTAGATGCGAGCCATCTCTTCATCATTTTTTTTGGTTTTTTATGTTTTTCTTCTTTCCTGCCGTAAGAGCACGGGGGAAAGGAATGGGCTCATTGTGACAAAAAATCACTTTTATTAAATGAGGAATTAAACATATTTACAAGACTCAGATTGACGGAACCAAAAATAGGGAAATTGGTGGACGACTACTACAGATGTCTTGGTGATGGTTTTTCAGACTCTGACTCTTCGGGGTCCTCAGTGGTGTAGTGCTCGACGGGTAGTGTGGGTAGGAGTTATTCTTTCTCCTCCTCTTGCCTCTCTTCCTCTTCTTCCCTAAATTATGTGTATTAGCAGACAACGGGGCTATGCCACCGTGTTCTTTCATTCGATCAGGCATGGTTACGGTCTTTCCACTCTTAAGAGAAATATGATAAGTGTCATCATGTGAAAAGATCTCATATTCAGGAAAAGAATATTCAGAGATTAATACCTGATTCTGTCCGAGGCTATTAGTATTAGCCTAGACTTGAGATGGAATCACAGTTTGAGGTGCAGTCAACTCATCTTTCCATCGAGAGCGTCGTTTGATGTCGACTCTCATATCATGAAGTTCATCCAGCACTCGTTGGAGTTTGGGAGAGATCGAAGAAGAGGAAGACCCCTTGCCCTGCTTGGCCTGAGGCCGCTGATTATGTATGAATTGGCCCTGCTGGCCCTAGCACTGATATTGCTGTTGTTGAGGTTACGGATTCTAATAACCCTGACGGTACTGCTGACGTTGCTGCTGTTGTTACTGCTGAGGCTAGTATATGGGCCAAGATTGTAGTGGACGAGGGTTCGGAGTAGAGTTCAGATCCGATTGGTTGAATGGATCCAGATTATACCAGACTATGTTTATCTCCATGACTTGTGGGGGTTCCTCGTAAATAGTTTGAGCTGAGGTTTCTTATGCTTGATGGGAAAAGACTTGGTCTCCCCCCAATGGCACTATTGCCCTGCCCCTTGCTCTTGATTGTAGTGAATTTGGTGTATGGGGGCAGGGGGTGAAGTCAGGGCAGGTATCTGAATCTTAGATACCCTGGAGCCAGTTCCTCCATTTGCTTAGGCAATTTAGCCAATTTCTCCAAATCATATGATTTATGGAGTTCGTCCACCTTCTTATAAATCCGCTCGACCATAGTTAGCTTATCAGATATTATCCCCAAGTCGGCGTTCTGATCTGTCGATAGATTATTCACCATATTTTTAGAGCCGGCTATGTAAGCCCGACTCGTGGTATGTGCACGACTGGATTCTGCTGGTTTCTCGAACACCTTGTAGACGGTGTCCTCGTGGCATCCCATGTAGCTTCCTCCGCAGGATGCACTCACTAACCCTTGGGTTTTAGAGTTCAATCCACTGACAATACTTTGGACCATCATCATTTTTCTTATCCCGTGTCCTGGGCATTTTTGGATTAAGTCTGTGAACCTTTCTCAGGTTTCATGGAATGGCTCTCTCAGGTGTTTGATGAAGCTCATGAGCTTGATCCTCATCTTATTAGTTCTACTTACTGGGTAGAATTTATTTAAGAATAATATCTTGAAGGGCGAACAATTCCCTTGGGTTTTTCAGTCAGTAAGACGTCTTATCAGTCAAGGCGAAGGGGACATCTCCTAGCCTTATGTAGTCTTTACTAACCCTAGGGTGGCATAGGTTAGCACAGACTAGCTCGAAGTCACGGAGGAAGATGTATGGTCGAGGGGTCTGACTTGCAGTTTAAGAACTGTGTCGGTGTAGAGAACCGCGAAGAAATACACGATTGATCAAACAAAATTCAATAAATGTGAGAGAGAGAAAGAGATGAATAAGCAGCTTCTCTCTCCTATTTATCTTACACTATTTTATTTATCCAAGTAAGTATGCCCGAGTCGAACTTGAGGAGACAGAATATCAATACCACGACTTTTGATAAGAAGAGGAATATCGTAATTTCTATTTCTTTTTGAAAAAGCAAGAAAAGAACTCAAACCAGATACAAGTTTAGAAAAAACAAAAACAAGAAAAATACACGACGAAAAATCACAATAAAAATAAAAAAACCTCGCTAGGTAGTTGTGTAACTATCCGAGAAAAATCGATGAAAAATTACACAAAAAATAGATCCAAAGAGTCTAATCAATACATGGGTATAACTGCAAGAAAAGAAATAACAAAAATCTGCAATCAGCTCCTTATTCAGGGACTAAACTAAAAAGAAAATAAAATGTATTGCATTTAGGTTTGTGTGTAGGGACCTAAACGCAAATTCTGGAAACTCTGGAGGTGCGAACGAATCTATAGAAGCTGCAGGGGCTTATGTTGTAACTTCTCTACTGGTTCAATAATGACATACTGGATTAGAAAGCGTAGACGATCTCAGCCACCGGATCTGGACACGTGGCAAAAGCCTGTAGCGTACGAGTTCTTGTTGTTCTTCCCTCTTTCAAATGCAAGTGGCGGCCTGGTCGTCTTCTCCGATTAATCGTCGGTGTAGGAATGAATGCTCCGAACTCCTGCAAGGCTAGAGGGGTGACTCCTTCACCCCTCGAGCTCCCCTGCGGTGGACAAGGCAACGAGGATGGCAGCGATGGCCTCGAGACATAGATGAAGATTACAGAAATTCACTTAGAGTTTGAAACCTAAGTCGATTTGGATGAAGATGAAGATGCTCCAGGTAATTGAGTATGGCTCCAGATGTTTGGATAAATATGCAATTGAAGATTTGGATGCTCGATTCATGATGGAATCAACCAAAAATGTGAAGAATTGCAGTTCAAATAGTGCTTCAAGGAAAGAACTATAACAAACTAAACTTGAACAGATTTGACGTGAAATTGACCTTTGATTTTGGATGTGAATCGAAAATGGGTATTGAATCTAACTAATTGTGTGATTAGGATCTTAACCTAGGCATGAAGATCGATGAAATCAAAAACTAAAATGGAGGAAGGTGTCCATGAAAGTTGAGGTGTATTACCTCAGGTCGTAACTCAATGACCGATACTCGTCGGAGCTCAATGCGTGATGGCGGCGATGCAAGGCAGTGCTCCGGCCTTGGAACTCTCCTCTGATGAAGCCTCTTCCATGCGGAGAAATCCTCAGGTGCTGTCATCACCAGGTTGAGGCGGAGCAAGATGAGGAAGGTGGTGGAGTCGACCAGGTTGCTGGAACTAGAAGTAGTTAGGAAAAGTTAGTTTGTAGGCGGTGAAGTTTATGGATTTTTATAGGAGAATCGACGAGGAGTTAGGTGGAGATCAATGGTGGGCGTGTAATTAGGATGTTTAGGATGGTAGATTAGAGGGTTAGGATTGAGTGAAGAAGTTAGGATGACGCAGGTAGAAATTGGAGAAGTTAGGGTGTTAGAACAAATCCAAGTCCAACGACCTGAGTTCTTGAAGAAGTCCCATATGCTGACACATGTCAGTACCTGGTTGGCCAGTTTCGATAAATAACTTATAAAATAGGTATTAAATAATAAATGAAATTATTTTAATAAGGTATAGAAATGAAAATTGTAAATAATTAATTTAACTAAATAATGGAATAATTAGTTTTATAAATAATAAATAATTTATGAAATATAAATATTATTTTAATAAATAAATATGTAGCATACCTAATAAATAAGTAATTGATTTTTAATTCAATAAATTAATAAATAGTATACCATTTTTATATTTTATTAATTAATAAGATTGCAAATAAAGTATTTTGTACATTTTTTGTTTTTAAATAGATTAGTAAATACAGGTATAAGTTACACAGTTCAATTTTAACTATAAATTAGTGTTTTTTATTTATTTAAAATAATAAATATTGTCAGAAAAATATGAAATAAATCATGATTAAACTACAAGAGCAAGAAAATAATTAACAATCATAAAATCATTAAAACTATAATTAATGTGTTCTAGGTAAAATAAATAGCCCAGAAACCCAATTGTGATTAGGTCCCAAAATCAACTTTTTGCAAACGGAACCCGATTTGAGTGAAATCATCTCCATTATTAGAGAATATTATTTTATGAACTTTAAAGATGAGTAGAGTGAAATTGGAGTTTGTATGATAAAGTTATGATGTTCGGAAGTTGAGACTTTGACAATTTACAAGTTGGATTTCTTGGTATATATACAAGATAATATTTTTAACTTATTTTTATATTTTTATATACATTTTTAGAAATAATTAGGAAAATATTTTGGAATATGTTCATATGAATTAATTAAAAATCATTGAAATTTTGATAACTATTGTATAAATAATGAAGAGTGTGTAGAGCGAGTAATTAATTATTTTTAATTATTTTCTTTCTTTATCTCCCCCTACTTATTTGTTTATCGACCAATCCATGCTAACTTGATCTCGGGGGTTAGGTTATAAATATATCTTTCAGGAATATTTATTTTATAAGCCACATTATACATATATACATATCTATAATCTACCTTCTTTTTTTCCTTTTTTTATTCTTTTATTTACATGATTTGGATGTTTAAAAGTGTATTTTTATTCCTGAGTATGGTTTAGTTAAAAGATAGAAATTAATTAGTATTTACATGTATTTCTCAAGGGTTTTAAGACAAAATGCAGGCATAATGTTAACGAATCATGGATTCATCAACCCCTGTATTTAAACTTTGGTAGTCCCTCAACAGACACTTATTTGAGAAATAAGGGAAAAAGAAAGAAAGTTAGAATGAATTTGTTTTCCTAAACCAAATCATGAGAACATACAAAGGACAAAGCTCGATCGGGCCTAAAACAAGCATTTTGTCGGAGCCTTAAGTAGGATTAGGAATTCTCAACAGTACTCAAGTTCCACAAATCCTTATTTAGGTTCACTTCAATAATCAACTCAGATCCACTTATTCATATCGCTAACTCTGTCAACCTTGAATTCAATCTGTACTGTATGTGAAATGTTTTAGCTCTTCCCGATTAAAGAAGTGAAGAAACCACCCATCCCAATAATACACTGATGAGCACGAAATCCGCCCCTTTAATAAGGACGAATTGTAGTAAAGGAGGCGAATTTCGGTCGATCAAAATACCACAATCCTTTGAATATTGTGGAGTATTTATACTTGTCAAGTCTACCAAGGTCGAACACAAGGACACATCTACTTGATCTATTTATCGAATTTTGATTAATAAAGCTCTCGTATGAATTATTTCTCAATTTCAGGTCTGCATGATGAACTATGCATTTTATAATGCATGTAATTTTTAGTTGATTTTTATGAAATTATAAAGTGATGCATAAAAATAATGCAAGGGAATTTATATGAAGACAAAAGATTACAAATATATCCTAAAAATATGAGCAACAAAATAAAAATGGAAATCAGGGTCGTTTTAATCACAACATGAAGAACAGTCATCAAATCAGAGCAAGGACAAGGATAGTAGGGTCACCATCTATCATAAAAATTCACTTCATTTAAAATAGTGGCATATGAGAAAATAAAACATGCTATGATGTAGAGGACGAAACAAGGATCAAAACGACACTAAAATCATGCAATTTGGACCTAAGATGCTCAAGTTATGAAGAAAACAATGCAGGGGCATAATTGTAATAAAATGCAAGAAAATAAAAAGATAAATACTACATTTAGGTCCCTGGAGGGACCTAAATGCAAATACCAAAAATCGCCTGGCCCCATTGTAATTTTTCCATGCGCGGACCTTTTTGTAATTTCTAGAAACTTTGAGGGCCTCCCTGTAAATTACCCAAGCACGCCTGTAAGGCACGTGCCTGGGGACCAAATTGTAAATAGTAAAAAGTCCGGGGTCCTTCATGCAAATTTCCTAGGAAATCACGTGCAGTGCACGTGAGGAGCCTAGGCTCGGGAGGGCGCCTCTGGCTCGGGCTACGTAGCTTCCACTGGCAGCTCGGGTCGAGGTTCGGGGGAACCCGAGCCTAAAGGTCTGGAGAAGAGGCTCAGCGCCACGTATTGTCATCACCAACGTCCGATCAAAGCGATCGGACGATACCTGTATCTCGTCCTCCACCGCAGGCAATCAGAGAAGGCGGGGTTCCGGCGACCTGCTGGTTGCTCCGTCGTGCTCCAATGGATGGTCTGAAAGTCGGAGAAGGCTGTTGATTGGCTGGTAGAGTTGGTGGAGATCCAACGAGGTTTTGGGAATGATCAGAGCTCGAAGTCGACGAAGCCTCGCTAGAGGAGATCAGCTCAAAGGAGCTCCGACACATGACTCTGGCTATTGAAGATATTTGTACCTGCAGAAGCTAGATTCGAATAGCCAAAGCGTGCGATAGTGTTTGTGAGTGGGTTGGGGGCCGTGGGGTGATGAGAAATGGGGGCCCAGGGTATTCTTCTCCGGCGAGATGGAGCAGAAGGGGGTCGGAGTGTGGGGAGGTCCTGGAGAAGAGGAGGGTGGTCGGCGAGGGTGTTTGATGAGCGGTGGAGGTCGAAAGGTGGTTAAGTGAGGGTGGCGGCGAGTAATGAGGTCGGGGAAATTCGAAAAATAAGAGAAAAATCACCTCGCTAGAGCGAGGTGTTGGTGGAGGCGGTGACCTGGGATCGAGCTCCGTTGGAGCTCAGGGATCGTCGCCCAGCGTGCCCAGCCGTGGCACGGAGCTCAGCAGAGCATGGTGGCGCCCGCAGCACGACCATGGCGGATGTGGGTCGACACTGGGCTTGGGCCATCGTCGCCTCAACGATCCGCCCCTCCACTGTCATTGGATGGGCAGGGGAAGCTAGGCCCTTGCCCGTGGAATGGTGGACGGGGTTGACGTGCGGCGGAGCGAGGGAATTTATAGGAGGAAGAGGTGGTCGGTTATGACAGAGATGAGGTGTTTTGAAGGGGTTGCGTGAAGGCTGGAAGTAATAGCGGGGAGGGCTGGGGATTACGCGAAGGTAGCTGGTGTTAGGTCTTCACAGGGTGACCGTTAGGTGGTGGAGAAGTGGATGGAGGCAAGGGCTGAAAATGGAAGGGGACGGCTGGCGCGCGAGGTGAAACGACTGGGGAAGGGGGTTACGGAGGTAGGAGACGACCTCCTAGTCGTTGGACCTTTCGATCCGACGGTTAGGATGTAAGCGCGGGCGGATGGGGATGATTAAATCTTTAGGATATGATCAGACGGCTGCGATCAAGGTGCTGATGGATGGGTAGATAACGATCTGGAGGAGATCCGACGACGGCGGAGAGTGGACGACGTGGCGAACGGAGAGACGTTGTATGTGCGATTGATCCAGTGGTTGAGGTAAAGGGGCTACGTGGTCCGAGGAGAGGCGTTGGATGGAAAGGGGATCGGAGGGCCGTGATTTAGGCGGGTACGTGCAGTTAGGATTAGATCTGGCAGTCAGATCTGACGGTGGGGAGTGGAGCGGCGGTGGACGGTTCAGATGAAGGCAGAAAGGAGTAGATCCGATGGCCTCAGGAGGGTGTCAGGTGGCGGAAGGGGGGTCAGGCCACGTGGCAGCTCCAGAGAGCGCCACGTGGTCCAATCAGAAAATTAGAAATTGTAAATACAAAGAAAAATACAAAAGAAATAGTTAGAGGCAAAATTAGGAAAAAGTCAAAACATGAAAGTTGCTTGTCTCGACGAGATCTACAAGTTTCATGTTGGACAAAAAACCAAAAGAGGTCATTTGTATAAAAAGTATTTTTGGGGGGATTTTTAAAGGGATAAAAACACCGACTTTTAGTTTTTGAGTTGTTTTTGTATTTTTTAGTCTTTTTAATGGTCATCAAATTATAGACAATCAATCTACCTAATTTGTAGGTGTTTTTGGTGAGAAAACAATTACAAGAGAAATAAAGGAAATCAAATACAATTAATTAAGGTAAATTATACACAATATATTACATGGTAAAAATAAGGAATTAACGGTGATTTTTATTGGATTAGTTAAGCCAGGGGTTTAATAGGTGATTCTTAGCATGATGAATATGAGATTCATCATACCCCTATACTTAAACCATGCTCGTCCTCGAGCATCTAAAGAATGAAGGAGTCGGATTAATTCCTGGTAGTGCAAGTGAAGATTTCAAGGCTTGATCTTTCGAAGACCCTTAATTTAAGAGATCCTAAAATTCTGGGTTTATCCAAGCCCTAGTCAGAAGGAATCCAACTTCTCTAATTATCAGACTCTCTTTTTGTACATATAATATAAGGATATGAATTTAGGTGTACTGCATTTCATGAGAGTCGAGTCAATGCATCACTCGAAGTTCCAGTCCCAAAGACTCTCCTCTAGACCTCATCCTCAACACTAAGGAATAAGTATATTCTTGCTTCAGTCAACCGTCTCTTTAGTTTGTCAGACTTGAAATGTTGGTGGACGGCCAGATGATGGAGGGCATGGGACTGTGTCTATTTTTCTCTCCCTCACATTGGAACAAGGGGCCTTTCGAGTGCATTTTTACTCAACACATGTAATTTTTTAGATTGTCGATCAATGTGTCCGTCAAGAGAGTTGGATTCGTCTGCACTTGTTTTTCTGGGAGTACACTGGGGTGTGTCTTTTCTGAGTATTTAAGATACCTTCGACACCCAGACTTGTATCGCTTACGATGTAGAGCCCTTTTTGTGGTGTCAACCCGACTCCTTGGTCCTAATTAGCACTTGGTCCAAGTGGACACTTTGGAAATGTTTGGGAGCGCTCGCCATTGGTGGAAGCTCATTTGTAATTTGACTTTGGATGATAGAGCTTTTCTTTGACATTTCTTTTCTTTTGTTGGCTAGCTCCTCTGCTTTTACCAAAAGTTGGCGCACACTGATCAACAATTTCCATTAAGTTTCATCACACCCTGGCACATAGGTAAATATCAAAGAGATAGCATATGAATCTTGTTCACGTACTGGCTAGGGTTTTGCTGACTCTCAGGTTTTCTGAAGCCTTCATTAACTTTATCCCATCCTCGAATATCATTAGATCGGGTCTAAACTCAAATCTCTAGTCCTAGTTCCTCAAGTGATGACTCAACTCATCTCATCAATCATGTAGTTGTGGAAGTGACTATGCTGATCATATTCTTTTTGAAGGTAGATATGAAGAGTGCAATATAGCGCTCAAATCATTCAAACTAGGGGAGTGTGGATAATTAAGCTTAAAAGTCCTAATGACTAAGGCATGTTAACTCAGACTCTCAAGATCTCAGAAATCCAATGTCCTCAAAATCATTAAGCCTCGAGTGAATGTGTTTGTGTCAGGAATACACCAACTCCTTAGTTAGTGATTTTTGTGTGATTTTTGGCGCAGATTTTTATGGATTTTAATTTTCAATTTTTTCTAGAAGAGTATTTACGTAGATTAATCCCTCAATTTTTAAGAAAACAGTTTTCAAGGTTTTTACAAAACTTAGTTCACAGGTTTACCAAAATCAAGCTCGAAAACAAAATTTTTCAAAAAGTTGTAAAAACACGAGCTATGGCTAAAGTAGATATACAGTAGTATACGGTATACTCCCCTATACCTATATTATGCTATGTTCTCATAGCACAAGTGATATGAAGCCATGGCTCGATCAAATATAGGGTGATATAGCGGAACTGAGGAGGAAGATCCCCCTATACTTAGTCAAAAATTGACCTAAGTACAAGAAGACAATATGAGGGAGGGATGAGCAGGCGGGTCCCCTCTATACTTAGGCTACAAATAGCCTAAGTAAGGTCTGAGTTGGGAGGGGAGTGTTTGTACTATGATACAAGGGTGGAGGGGGTGTTGAATTTCTACAGATTGCTAGGGGGTAGATGGGGGGGGGGGGTTGGTGAAATATACACATAGAGAGAGGGGGGGGGGGGGGCGAAGAGAGAGATATATAGTGAAATATACAGAGGGAAGGGAGATGGGGGTGTGAGTATGTATGTGTGTGGGGGTGAGGAGGGGTAGATCATCAAGTGATCTACTTTTCTTTTCTTTTCTTTTTTTTACAACATGCAAGCCCTTTAGGATGACTGCTGAAATAAATATGCACATGCAACAAAATTTTTTTATACAATATGAAAATGCAGGCTGATTGATAAAAGGTCCTAGAATTTCCTTCACCAATTCTTCTGCGGCCTCTTCAGCGGAAGCTCCTGACTTCACGCCTCCATGAAGATCAAGCGTCCTCGATTTTCATGGGCCCTGCCACAAAGGAGAAAAGTTAGAAAAATACATAGGAAATTAATCAACAGTCATGATGCAAAAAATGATGCATGAAATGAGGACATAAAAATTTTGAAATTATTCAACAAAGATAAATTCAATAAATAAATTAAGTAAAGCCGCGTCCCCGACAACCACGCCTTTTGATGAGCACGAAATCTGCCTCTTTAATAATGATGAATTGTAGTATAGGAGGTGAATTTCGATCAATCAAAATACCACAATCTTTTGAATATTGTGGAGTATTTATACTTGGAAAGTCTACCAAGGTCGAACACAAGGACACAGCTACTTGATCTTTTTATCGAATTTTGATAAAAAAAAGCTCTCGTGTGAATTATTTCTCAATTTCAGGTCTGCATGATGAACTATGCATTTTATAATGCAATAATATGATGCATTCAATTTTTAGTTGATTTTTATGAAATTATAAAGTAATGCATGAAAATAATGCAAGGGAATTTATACACAGACAAAAGATTACAAATATACCCTAAAAATATGAGCAACAAAACAAAAATGGAAATCAGGGTCTTTTTAGTCACAACATGAAGAACAATCATCAAATCAGAGCAAGGACATGAGAGCAGGGTCACCATCTATCACAAAAATTCACTTCATTTAAAACAGTCGCAGATGAGAAAATTAAACATGTTATGATGTAGAGGACGGAACAAGGATCAAAACGACACTAAAATCATGCAATTTGGACATACGATGCTCAAGTTATGAAGAGAACAATGCAAGAGCATAATTGTAATAAAAATGCAAGAAAATAAAAATATAAATATTTTATTTAAGTCCTTGAAGGGACATAAATGCAAATACCAAAAACTGCATGGGCCCCATTGTAATTTTCCATGCGTGGGGCCTTTTTGTAATTTCTAGAAACTTTGAGGGCCTCCCTGTAAATTACCCAGGCACGCACGTGACGCACGTGCCTGGGGACCAAATTGCAAATAGCAAAAAGTCCAGGGTCCTTCGTGCAAATTTCCCAGGACCTCACGTACGGTGCACGTGACAAGCCTAGGCTCGGGAGGGCGCCTCTGGCTCGGGCTACGTGGCTTCCACTGACGGCTCGGGTCGAGGTTCGGGGGAACTGAGCCTAAAGGTCTGGAGAAGAGGCTCGACGCCACGTGTTGTCATCACCACCGTCCGATCGAAGCGATCGGACGGTACCTGTATCTCGTCCTCCACCACAGGCCACCGGAGAAGTCGGGGCTCCGGCGACCTGCTGGTTGCTCTGTCGTGCTCCATTGGATGGTCTGAAAGTCAGAGAAGGTTGTTGATCGGCTGGCGGAGTTGGTGGAGATCCGACGAGGCTTCGGGGATGATCAGTGCTCGAAGTCGACGAAGCCTCGCCAAAGGAGATCAGCTCAAAGGAGCTCCGACACCTGACTTCGGCTATTGAAGATATTTATACCTGCAGAAGTTAGATTCGAATAACTGAAGTGTGCGATAGTGTTTGTGAGTGGACTGGGGGCCGTGGGGTGTCGGGAAATGGGGGCCCAGGGTCTTCTTCTCCGACAAGATGGAGTAGATGGGGGTTGGAGCGTGGGGAGGTCCTGGAGAAGAAGAGGGTGGCCGACGAAGGTGTTTGATGAGTGGTGAAGGTCGGAAGGTGGTTAAGTGAGGGTGGCGACGAGTAATGAGGTCGGGGAAATTCGAAGAAATAAGAGAAAAATCACCTCGCCGGAGCGAGGTGTTGGTGGTGGCGGTGACCTGGGATCGAGCTCTGTTGGAGCTCAGGGATCGTCGCCCAGCGTGCCCGGCCATGGCACGGAGCTCAGCGGAGCATGGTGGCGCCCGCAGCATGGCCATGGCGGCCATGGGTCGACACCTGGGCTTGGGCCATCGTCGCCTCGACGATCCGCCCCTCTGCTGTCACTGAAGGGGTGGGGGAAGCTAGGCCCTTTCCCGTGGAATGGTGGACGGGGTTGACGTGCGACGGAGCGAGGGAATTTATAGGAGGAAGAGGTGGTCGGTTATGACAGAGGTGAGGTGTTTTGAAGGGGTTGCGTGAAGGCTGGAGTAATGGCGGGGAGGGCTGGGGGTTACACGAAGGTGGCTGGTGTTAGGTCTTCACAGGGCGGTCGTTAGGTGGTGGAGAAGTGGCTGGAGGCAAGGGCTAAAAATGGAAGGGGACGGTTGGAGCGCGAGGTGAAACGACGGGGGAAGGGGGTTACAGAGGTAGTAGATGACCTCCCAATCGTTGGATCTTTCGATCCGACGGTTAGGATGGAAGCGCAGGCGGATGGCGACGATTAAATCTTTAGGATATGATCATACGGCTGCGAACAAGGTAATGATGAATGGGTAGATAACGATCTAGAGGAGATCTGACGACGGTGGAGAGTGGACGACGTGGCGAACGGAGAGACGTAGGATGAGCGATTGATCGAGTGGTTGAGGTAAAGGGGCTACGTGGTCCGAGGAGAGTCGTTGGATGGAAAGGGGATCGGAGGGCTGTGATTTAGGCGGGTACGTGCGATTAAGATTAGATCTGGCAGTAAGATCTGACGGTGGGGAGTGGAGCGACGGTGGACGGTTCAGATGAAGGTGGAAAGGAGTAGATTCGACGACCCCAGGAGGGCGCCGAGTGGCGGAAGGGGGGTCAGGCCATGTGGCAGCTCCAGAGAGAGCCACATGGTCCAATCAGAAAATTAGAAATTATAAATACAAAGAAAAATACAAAAGAAATAGTTAGAGGAAAAATTAGGAAAAAGTCAAAACATGAAAGTTGCTCGTCTCGATGAGATCTACAAGTTTCATGTTGGAGAAAAAACCAAAAGAGGTCATTTGTATAAAAAGTACTTTGGGGGTATTTTAAAGGGCTAAAAACACCGACTTTTAGTTTTTGAGTTGTTTTTGTATTTTTTTAGTCTTTTTAATGGTCAGTAAATTATAGACAATCAATCTACCTAATTTTTAGGGGTTTTTGGTGAGAAAATAATTACAAGAAAAATAAGGGAAATTAAATACAATTAATTAAGGTAAACTATACATAATATATTACATGTTAAAAATAAGGAATTAACAGTGATTTTATTGGATTAGTTAAGCCAGGGGTTTAATAGGTGATTCTTAGCATGATGAATATGAGATTCATCATACGCTCCCATTGGTTCCTCATCCAGCTACTCTTTCCTCGGGGAGGGGGGTATTCCCTTCTAATGTCAGGTCGTGCTGTGTCCACAACTGAATATAGGGAGAAAGTAGAAGAATGAGAAAAGAACTGGAGTACGACCAGTGTAGACGCATCTCCTAGTGAAGCCCATCCAGTTTAGCTAAGTCTCCACTAAGATGTGCATGCTTTTTGGTGGAAGCTTAGACCATTTTGGTCATATTTGTATTTGGTGGCTTCACCTTTGAATTGGCTTTGTAATGTTGCTTGCACTGCATCAATCTTTTTGTGCCTCGACGAATATATCATCTTTTCATTCCGTCCATTTTTTGAGGTCTTGGAAAAATTGTGCCAGCAGATCCTTCCCTCATTCGAAGCATTATTTCAATCCTAATCTATCCCGTCTTTAGATGTCCGCGCCACTAGACATGATGAAAATGCACCAATAAAATGGAATGTCCTTCGCAGCCCCATGCAAGTCGAGCTAAGTGAAAAGTGTATGTGTCCAAAATTGGTTCATTGATGAAGAGTTGAACGGATGACACCAAGTGTTCTACTTAGGCACGTTTAAGTTGAATTCCCAAACATGGTCTCATGGAACCCAAAGATTTAAGTCAAAGACCTGAAGAGTCTATTCTTAACTAGGCTCCTTACAATGAAAGTCAAAGGCCATAATCAAGCTCCATCCTTTAGACTATTTCTAATCTTCAGTTTTAGAAACCAGACTTATTCTGAAAAATGCTAATGCAAATGCAAACATGTTTTTGTGAAGTATATTTTCTGAATTTTACTCGTTTTTATGGATTTTAAGGATTTTGTAATTTTTATGGATTTCAAACTTTGCATTTTTATGAATTTTTCAATTTTATAACAAGTCTTTGTACATGAATTTTACAAGATAAATTATCCATATTTTATTTGGATTAAATAACTAATGTATTTTACAAATTTTATGTACAAAGGACTTTACAAGGATTAAATTAATTTTACGCATATTTTAATAAATAGGATTTTAAATATGTATTATACATATTTTAAATTTAAATACATATTTTAAATACATAATTTAAACTAATAATTGTACATAAAGATTTTAGGCGTATTTTACTTATTTACCATGACTTTATAAATAATAAATAAATAGATGTATTTTAAATTAATCCTTACCCACTTTTTATGGATTTTATAGATATAGAAAATACATAAAAGTACAAGTTATGGACACAAGTATATATACAATATATGCATACCCCCTATACTTAGCTTGTGTTATATCCTCATAGCGTCAAAAGAGAAAAAGGAGGACATAACTCGTGCTAAGTAAAGTGAGTGAAAAAGAATAAAAGAATGAAGTCAGTTGACTCCCCTATACTTATGATCATGTCATCGTAAGTATAGTGGAAGACAAAAATGAGGTGACTGGGGAAAAGGAATATACAAATGAAGGAACAAAAGAAAGAAAGAAAATTGAAATCACTCGATCCCCTTATACTTAGGATAAGGCATCCTAAGTATAGAAAAGAATGTGGCCAAAATTAGGGACCAATGATTAGTGTAAAAGAAAGGAAAATAAAAGAAAAGTAGAAAGAACAAAATCGAAAGGCGAAAACTAACGGGCAACCGGTCCCCCCTATACTTAAGATCTGGTATCCTAAGCATATAAGATGAACAAAAAATGGGTACGATTGTAGACTACAAAGAATATAAAGGTGGTGTACTCCAGAAAAACACAAAGGCTCAAAGGTCTCTGCACAGGATGAAATGAAGTGGAAGAGTAGTCATGCATCCCGTACAAAGTAGATCATCTCAACCTGGGTCATACTGAATCATCTGCTGTGCATGTGCGTACCGATCCCTGGCTGAACAAGTAGAGCTACCTCTGCAAGTGAACTCTTTATGTGGCATAGCTCTCTCTACTGAAATATGCGTCTCTGGAGTCGGGCTACAGAAGGTGTCTATATGTGTAACCATCACACCATCCGACTCTCTACGCTGAATAGACTGTATGATCTGTGAAATATAATCAACCGACTCTTATGCTGGAATATGTACTCTCAATCTGCGGCACTGAGATGTCTAATGCAACTGACTGCTTATCTGGATCTGAAGCGAACTATGTATCTATATGTGAACAGTCATATGAAGAACTAGGTACCATATCATCTACCCCATCCTTGTATATGATATCGTGGGGATTAAAATAAACACTCTTAAGATTAAGAGACTGTATCTCATTTATGCACTGACAATCTTCTGCAAGACTGGTGTCCTCTGAAGTAAATGATAATACTGATCTGGGACTGCTACATCCTCTCGCCATCTCAATGTGTGTCTCTCCAATGTCTGTGTGAAATGATACTTTCCCATCATCATAATCAAAGAGTGCACTCGCTGTATGCAAGAAGGGTCTCCCAAGAATGATTGGAGCAGGTGTAACTGCGTAGGGCACATCATATCTAGGACAGTAAAGTCCACTGGAAACTGCAAGACCTGAACGATCATGATAATGTTCCTTAACACACCTCAAGGTCTCTTTACAGATCAATCTGCAAACTGAAGTATCGCCCGTGATTTGTAAAGAGGGCCTAGCTTGAGCTTATCAAGCAAAAAAGATGGAAGTAAATTAATCGAGGAACCATTATATAAGAGAGTATGATGGAATGCGGCATCTGCAATATGGCATGTGACATAGTGAGCTCCAGAATCTCTCGTCCTCTTAGGTACCTTATTCTGAGTAGCACATGAAGTTTCCTTGGTCAATACATGTTTCTCAACTCGTGATCTCTTCTTTCTACGTGTCGCTCATTTGTTCCTCAACTGATTCTTGAGTGTACAAAAGTTAAAAACGGGCAAATGCCCCTCACAAAATACAAAAAATAATATGAATACAAAAATAATAAATCTGCTAACTAATTATGCTCCTCTGCAATCAACTCGTAGAGAAAGAGTCGGTCTCTACACCCTCAACAGATCCAACTTCTGAAGAAACCGGCTCATCCTGCAAGCCCTGCAAAATTTCATTAGCAAACACACACACACAAAACCTTTTTAATAAAAGAACACATGAAAATAATAAAAATCAAAGAAAATCGACGAAAACTGTAAAAATCGAAGAAAATCGATAAAATCTGTAAAAATCGTAAAAACCGCAAAACAAATCGAAAGAAAATCGAAGAAACTCAGAAAAACCGTAAAAATCAAGAAGAAAGAAAAATAGCAAATAAAGTCAAAATCCAAAGTATAGCTAATGCCTCCCCGATAATGGTGTCATTTTGATAACCGAATCTGACTTGCGGTTTAAGAAATGTGTCGGTGTAGAGAATCACGAAGACAGATTCGATTGATCAAACAAAATTCAATAAAATAGGAGAGAGAGAGAAAGATGTGAATACACAGCTTCTCTCTCCTATTTTATCTTACACTATTTTATTTATCCAAGTAAGTGTGCTTGGGTCGAATTCGAGGAGATAGAATATCAATACCATGGCTTTTGAGAAGAAGAGGCATATCGTAATTTTTATTTCTTCTTGAAAAAGGCAAGAAAAGAACTCAAAACAGATACAAATTTAGAAACAAACAAAAACAAGAAAAATATGCAATGAAAAATCACAACAAAAATAAAGAAACCTTGCTAGGATAGTTGTGTAACTACCCTAGAAAATCTGATGAAACATTACGTAAAAATAGGTCCAAAGAGTCTAACCAGTACATGGGTATAAATACAAGAAAAGAAATAATGAAGTTCTACAATCGGGTCCTTGTTTAGGGACTAAACTGAAAAGAACCGAGAAGAAAATAAAATGTATGGCGTTTAGATCCCTACGTGGAGACATAAACGCAAATTCTGGAAACTCTGGAGGCGCGGACGAATCTCTGGAAGCTACGGGGGTTTATGTTGTATTTTCTCCACCGATTCGATAATGACGGACTGGATTAGAAAGGCGTGGATGATCTCAGCCGTCGGATCTGGACACGTGACGAAAGACTTTAGCGCAGGAGTTCTCGTCATTCTTCCATCTTTCAGATGCAGGTGGCGACCAGGGCTTCTTCTCCAATTAATCATCGGCATGGGAATGAATGCTCCAAACTCCTGCAGGGCCAGAGGGGTGACTCCTTCACCCCTCAAGCTCGCCTGCAGTGGACAAGGCAACGGGGATGGCGGTGATGGCCTCGAGACGTAGATGAAGATTGCATAAATTCACTTAGGATTTGAAACCCTAAGCCGATTTGGATGAAGATGAAGATGCTCCAGGTAATTGAGTATGGCTCTAGATGTTTGGATAAACCTGCAATTGAAGATTTGGATGCTCGATTCACGATGGAATCAACCAAAAATGTGAAGAATTGCAGTTAAAATAGTGCTTCCAGGAAAGAACTATAACAAACTAAACTTGAACAGATTTGAGGTGAAATTGACTTTGATTTTGGATGTGAATCGAAAATGGGTATTGGATCTAACTAATTGTGTGATTAAGATCTAAATCAGGTGTGAAGATCGATGAAATCAAAAGCTAAAATGGAGGAAGGTATCTGTGCAAATTGAGGTGTATTACCTCAGGTTGTAACTCAACGACCGATACTTGCCGGAGCTCAACGCGCGATGGCGGCGATGCAAGGTGACGCTCCAGCCTTGGAACTCTCCTCCGACGAAGCCTCTTCCACGTGGAGCGATCCTCAGGTGCTGTCACCACCGAGTTGAGGCGGAGCAAGGTGACGAAGGTGGCGGAGTCGGCCATGTTGCTAGAACTGGAAGTAGTTAGGAAAAGTTAGTTTGTAAGTGGTGAAGTTTATGGATTTTTATAGGAGAATCGACAGTGAGTTAGGTGGAGATCAATGGTGGGCATGTAACTAGGATGTTAAAAAGGTAGATTAGAGGGTTAGGATTGAGTGAAGAAGTTAGGATGACTCGGATAGAAATTGGAGAAGTTAGGGCATTGGAACAGATCCAACGACCTGAGTTCTTGAAGAAGAAGAAGGCTCAGGTACTGACACGTATCAGCACCTGGTTGGCCAGTTTCGATAAATAACTTATAAAATATGTATTGAATAATAAATGAAATTATTTCAATTAAGTATAAAAAATGTAAATAATTAATTTATCTAAATTATGGAATAATTAGTTTTTATAAATAATAAATACTTTATGAAATATAAATATTATATTAATTAATAAATATGTAGTATACTTAATAAACTAGGAATTGATTTTTAATTCAATAAATTAATAAATAGTATACCACTTTATATTTTATTAATTAATAATATTATAAATAAAGTATTTCTGAATTTCTTGTAGATTTTAATAAATTATTTTTAAATATATTAATAAATACGGGTATAAGTTACATAGTTCAATTTTATCTATAAATTAGTGTTTTTTTGATTTATTTAAAATAATAAATAATGTTATAAAATTATGAAATAAATCATGGTTAAACTACAAGATCAAGAAAATAATTAAAAATTATAAAATCATAATTAATGTGTTCTAGATAAAATAAATAGCCCGGAAACCAAATTGTGATTAGGTCCCAAAATTGACTTTTTGCAAACAGACTACGATTTTAGTGAAATCACATCCATTAATTAGAGAATATTATTTTATGAAATTTAAAGGTAAGTAGAGTGAAATTAGAGTTCGTATGAGAAAGTTATGATGTGCGGAAGTTGAGACAAATTTACAAGTTGGATTCCTTGGTATATATACAAGATAATATTTTTAACTTATTTATATTTTTATACATTTTTAGAAATAATTAGGAAAAGATTTTGGTGAAAAATATTTCATATGAATTAATTAAAAATTATTGAAGTTTTGATAATTATTGGGTAAATAATGAAGAGTGTGTAGAGTGAGTAAGTAATTATTTTTTATTATTCTCTTTCCTTATCTCCCCCTACTTATTTTCTTCTCGACTAATCCATACTTACTTGGTCTCCGGGGTTAGGTTATAAATATATCTTTTAGCTATATTTATTTTATAAGTCACATTGTACTACATATCTACAATCTACCTTCGTTTTCTTTATTTTTATTCTTTTATTTATTTACATGATTTGGATGCTTAAAAGTGCATTTTTATTCATGAGTATGATTTTGCTAAAAGATGGAAATTAATGAGTATTTACATGTATTTGTTAAGGGTTTTAAGACAAAATGCAGATACAATGTTAATGAATCATGGATTCATTAATGGTTCTTCATGATTATTCCCTCCAAACTTAGGCAATAATGCGAGGAAATGCGGTTTGTGCTTGAACACATCCTCGGGGGGTACCAGCCTCAACCAATGATAATCTTCATCTAATTCAGGGAGGTACGTGTCCTCCATAGTAGCCTCTACGCATTGCAGTTTTGCCATCTGTGCTCTAAGGAGTTCATTGTGTTGTTCGGTAGTAGTTACTCTAGCCAACAGTGCACAAATATGGTCATTGTCGTTATCACCTTTCTTTGGAGGCATCTTGACTTCTTCTTCACCTTCAGATGCATACAAATCTGAGTTAGGCTTATGCTTGGAAGATTTAGGGGTTCTGCCAAAGATGAAAGTTTCTTTGGCAGGAAGGGAGTAGGAGAGAGAGTTAGTCAGGGGTTGACTAATCCTTATAGGTGAAGGGTGGACCATGGTTTGGAGAAAAGGGTCATCCCCATACGATGAGGTTTTGAGAAGAGGGTTATCTCGAAACCGAGGAGATGATTTTCTTGAGGAGCTCGGAGATTTGTTCGCAAAGTTCGAATAAAGAACTCTAGAGAATCCATCTCGGATGAAAGGAGAAGTTTAGAGCACAAAGAAATATCGAGGAGAGAGAATCCACGAGATACACAAATGTACATAAGACTCATACAAAACAAACATAATTCAAACTCATCAATTCACCCACTCAACACTGGTGAAGGCACATCAAGGCTCGACCGCTTATCTTTTCAATTTTAATTTAATGACAAAGCAATCTTGAAAATTAAGCGGAGCTGTTAGGTGCCGGAATTTTTATAAAGACTGTCTCGAGTTCATACAACTAATTGCATCTACTTTCAGCATGTATGGTTGTAAGTACGGACCATTAGACGACTACCCATGTTACTTAAGGACGAAGCCATTAATAGTGTCCTCTAAACCACCCACTCTGCTAAGGGAAGTCAGGCCGTAAAATGGCTACCCAAAATCCTCACTGAGAAGTAGCTAATTATTTTTAAAAATAGTAGTATGAATGGAATTTTCAGAGTTTTGACTTTACCCTTCTGTTTGGTTGTTGGGTTGGGTCGGGTCGGGTTGGGGTAACCCTGTGAATAGAGGGTTGGAAGGAGGGGTACACCAGTGTACCCCAACCCAACCCTGCAACCAAACGAAGTGTACGATCTTGTCCTTACAAACAATAAGTGGGTTATTCTCCACCAGACACAAGCTTGATTTTAGGTTAGGTTATTTACAGTCATCTTGATTAGCAGTCCCAATTTTAGATTAAGGTGATCACTGAAGTTTTAGATGAGCACATAAATTCACGCCTACGGACAATCCATATCCCTTTAATTCCTAAGTTGTAAAACCGAGGAGGGAGAATCAAAAAAGCCAATGAAAGTGTAAAGCAACGATGCATGCTTAAGAAGACATATAGTGATTCCTCGCGTTCTTCATGAGGGATGCAATACAAATAATTTTTAAAATTTACACTAAATGATATGCACATATGAAATCACCCTAAGAAGATAGTTCTATTAGCGGGAAATAATCGATTGAAAAAAGGTTAAGTTGAACAATCTACCGGTGCGTATAGTTAGTGAAAGTGTGGCCTAAGAATTACGAGCACAATCAAGAATAATTGAGCAAGTGTATATATGCCTAATTCCTATGCCACTCAAGTTGGGTCCCAACCATACAGAAGGGGTTGAAACATACCCGACACACCACAGAGAAGTCCAGTCCGAATTATTACAAATTATCAGGGTTCAAAGAGAGAGGGACCCTGTGAATAATGTAGAAAATTAAATCTAAACTAACTCTCTCTCACAAAAAAATAAAAAAGTCTTCTTTACAGGCCCTTTAATTATATCCAAAAATCGCTCCGAGCTATCTGTAAAGAGAGAAGATGAGATTAGTATTTGTAGATAAATATATACAAAATATAATACATAAAATAAAATGTAAAAGAAAGAGAGAAGAAAAAATCACACAGAAATTATTTTCGCAAAAATTAATTACATAAAATAATTTTAAACCCCAAAATTACGTTGTTCCCTGACAAGATGCCATTTGATGAACGTGAAAATCACCTCTTTAATAATAAAGAATTGTAGTATAGGAGACGATTTTCGATTCAGTAAAAACCACAATCTTTGAATGTTGTGGATAATTTTTACTTAGCAAGTCTACCAAGGTCGAACACAAGGAACAATGATTTTTAATTTCATGATTTTAAACCAAACTAAATAATTATTTAAATGTTCGATTGATTTCTATGTCAGAAAACAAATAGAAATGTGAAGATGAAAATGCAATGCGAAGTTAACGAAAGTAAATAAAGGGATTAATGGAGTGCAGGATCTGTGATTTATAAAATTCAATCTTGAAATAAATCAATCAATTAATCTTAACAACTATCACATATCAAATAATTTCAATAAATATTTATCAAGGAGAACTGACCCCTAATTTTTCCTGGGATTTAATCCTCAAAGAGCGATTGATAATAACAAGGAAATAACTCAATTATTTATCCTCGAACATGCCCCTGCAATAGATCAAGGTTTCCTCAAATTAATCAATATAAAATGTCAAATAGAGCCTGCACAAGATCAAATAAATCAAATAATAATATATATTGAAGCGCCTTTGATCTATCTACAAATAATATAGAATGGAAGAGCGAGTAACAAGCTTCAAAACAATATATTGTATGCTAAAATCGGAGTCGGATGCAAAAGATATGCTCAATTGAAATAGCAGGGACTTAAATGCAAAAAAAACAATTATTTCTCCCTCAAATGGGTCCCTGGGAGGACGATCTTCAATTTCCAAAGTCAGAGGGACCTCTATGCAAATTACCCCTAGAGAGGGTATTCTTGCAATTTCAGGAACTAACAGGGGTGCAGATGAAATTTCCCCAGCTAACATGTGCTCCTCACATGTTTCGCCAGGCTCGGGCCTCGGGGGCAGGTTCGAGAACTCTGAGGCAGAGGCTCGGGCAAGCGGATCATGAGGCTCGATCATCGATCCTACGTGGCAATTGCAGGGGCTTTGGGGGTCGGTTCAGATGCTGAAGCAATTGTTCGGAGGTTGAGGCTACACGTGGCGTGTGTAGGTGGTGAAGGTGCTCCAAGCCTCAAGGTCTGGAACCGAGGTTTGGGAGGGGGACGTGGCTGCATTGCGACCATTGGATCCCCCGATCCAACAACGGGCAGTGGCCGAAGGCGGACTTTGACCAAGGTAGAGGAGCGAGCGATCGGTGGGGAGAGCCGGTGTGCGGTTGCTGCTAGATACCTCGGCCGACACACGGTTGAGGCGGCAATGGCAGAGAGGCACGAGTTGACGTAGGGTGGCGCCCCCACACGGCGGAGGCGAGGCGTGGAAGAAGCTCCCTACAGGTTTGACCTGCAAGTCAGCAAAGAAAGAAAACAAAAATGGAGGGGGAATGGGGATCTCCTTGCGGTGAATGATTGGGGAATAGGAGCCCGAGCTTCGACCTTTGCGAGGCCTGAGGTGGAAGATCTGGAGAGGTAGAGGAGAAGGCGGTGAGAGAAGAAGGATGAGATGGAGTTGGCTCGGGGTTCACCTACGAACAAGGAAGACGGAGGTCCTTGCGTTTCATCGCTCGAATACCCTGGGGAACAGGGACTTGGGCTCCAGCAGCTCGAGCTGCTACTCGACTGAGACTCAGCCGAGGATCACACCGCAACTCCTCCCCTCATCGTTTCCTGCGTGTTTTTCCTTTGCTGCTGTCACCTGCAAGGGTTAGCGGCTAGAGGGGGGATTCACGGAAGTAGATGGATGGGTTTAGAGGAGGCTGGAGGTGAGATTTTTAAAGGGGGCGGGTCGAAGGGCATTACAAGGGGAGGGAAACGGTCGGAGATGCGTTATGTGCAGGGAGGTAGAGGTGCAACGACCATTACAGGAGAGGGAGGCGGCGAGTTCTGGGAAGGGGAAGGGCCAGGGTCACGTGCCACACGTGACCTAGGAGGAGAATGGTCATGTGCGGTGCACGTGACCAGGCTGGAGGGGAGGAGAGAAGAAGTGGGGTGCCACGTGGCACACCCAGGGTCTACCACATGTCAGCCCAAAAAATTTCAAAAAATAAAGAGAAAGAAAAATAGAAAAGAAATAGAAGGAGACCTCAGATCGAAAAACTTCCTTCACGAAAGTTGTTCGTCTCGATGAGATTTACAACTTTTATGAAGGGATCGAAGCAAAATAGGTCATCTATACAAAGTGGTATTTTTTATGGTTCTCCATATGTATAGAAAACAAGCTTTTTACGGTTTTGTAATTTTTTTAGTGATTTTAAAGAGGACGTAAAATCTAAAAAATAAGATAAAAATAAAATATACTTAATTACATATTAATCTATTTTGTGGATTTTTAATAAGTAAGAAAATAGGGAAATAAAAAAAGTACAAAATAATAAACTTTTGTACAAACTTACAAAGGTCCCCCGGACACAGTCAGTTTCTTTGATTTTAGTCTTAATACAGATTTGGATTTTTACACCGCTTGATAAAACTTTCATCAAAGAACACAAATGAAAAAGAACTAAAATAAAATGGATAATTACATACATAAAAACCTAAGTCAAAAATTGCAAAAAGATGAAATGCGCAAAAGAGACCCAAAACGCAACTTTCACATATGAGCTCTGAATTTATGAAATTGATCTTATTTTGAAGGTATTAAAAATGGAGTACTTTAAAAGCGAGTATACAAAATCAGACACTGTATGAGGAAGATATACGTGTTTTAGTCCATCTGATGTGAAATTATATTTTGGTTTATTTGTCACTTATTTGAGTTAGCAATTTTTTTACATTTTTTATTTATTCTTGTTAGTAATATCTACACAATGGAGGTGGTTTTAGGTTAATTAGAATTATGATAAATTAACTAAAAATAGGGAAAGTTAGCTGCTTTTTAGGTCAATTTACACTTGGATTTTGGTTCCTTATTTTATGCAATTATGCATTATGAAATGCGAATATTATTTACACATGTGTGAATGCTAATGATGTTATATTGATTATTAAATGCATATGAATTTTGAGAAACATAGCCTAATTGACCAATGTTAGCATGTTGATACTGAGATTCATTAATTGCATTTATTTTGGGCCTTTTTAATTTAGTACATTTATTCATGGTGCATTTTATTATATTTTTGGGGGATACAAGAGTGAAAAATCTTGTGAAGTGGTTGCATTTGCTCCCACCTCGACTGAACAACTAAGTACTAGCAGACTATTCCTCATCCGAAGTTTTATTTCAACCCATACTCCGGTATTTAGACATCCATGTTAACTAGAAAAGTAGCTACACAGTCTTCCAACACCCCATTTGAGTTAAGCTAAGTGCACTGCGTAAGAGTCCATATTAATTCACTATTCAAGAGTCATACTCCGAATGAGTCAATCAACTTAGACACTAAGAGTCAAAGTCTAGACATTGCCATGCAGAATTCAAAGATTTAAGTCTAGGACCCAACGCTTCTAAAATCCTACTTCTCGATGAAGTTCCTCTAAAAATTAAGCGGGTTAAGGACAAGTTCAAGTCCACTCTCGATTTCTTCTCACAACTCAGTTCAAAACCCAATAACTTTCCATTAGTACATGTGCATGATATGTTGAATGAAGTGTGGATGCATAAAATGCAAGTTTTTGTATTTTTTTTGAGTATTTTTGAGGTTTTTTTTGTTTTTTTAGTGTTGCTATTTTTAGAATTCTACATAGTTTGCAAGGATTATACAAAATTAGACATATTTGTGCAAGTTTTATGAATTTTACAAGAGTTACCCATCTTGTATTAAGTAAGTAATATATATAGAAAATATGGTACAATATAGTATAATGCAATAGTATGTATACAAGTGCAACTCACCTCCCCTATACTTATCGGATGCTAAGTACAAAGGGGTGCAAAAGAAGAGAAGAGTGGGGTAGAAGTCAGTCACCCCCTATACATAGGATATGGTTGGCCTAAGTATAGAAGAGAGCAAAAAACATGATGGTCAAGGGCAAGAAGAGATGATGAATATATACAAGGCATGCACCCCCTCCCCAATACATAGGCTTTTTCCTATATAAAAAAAGTACAAGAGAACCGATGGGATCAAGGGGGATGTATAGAGGATCAAAGAGGTTTTCGACAAACCTTCTTGCGAGAGTGAGGAGGGAGGGTATGTACAAGGCAAGTGTCGACATTGAGACTAGACGAATACATATATGAACAATGTGAAGAAGATTCCAAGCCATCGTTAGAGTCATCCTTGGAGTAGTAGATAGAAGTGGGAATTTTCCAATACGGGTCAACACTCGGCTGGTTGGGTAGGGTTTCAAGACGGTCAAACTAAGCTCACACATGTATTCACTTCCTCTAGGCATGGCGAGGAATCCGTTTGCTTATTCAACACATCCTAAAGGGTCTTAATGTAACTCAAGTCTTTGATTTGATCATATCAACCCAAGGTCACATAGTCCTTACTTGGTTTGCCAGAACCTTGAGCAAGGAAAGGATGAAGGTCAAAGCACTTCTTCCCTCCACTAACAACTTGACTAGAGGATACGACTTCTTCTTGGTTTTACAATCCAAAGGGTGGTCCACTAGTTTGGTCAGTTAGCTTTTGCAGTGATAGCTCGGGAATCGGATCACAAAAATAATTGAGAAAATCCAAAATAACCTTGTCCGGTTCTTGGGGGACTTCTGCAGGGGTGGAGGAACAAGCTAAGGGCGAGGTCACCTTAGTCTCGGTGGTGACAAATGAGATCTCCATAAGGAGATATGGATAATTTTGATTTGTTATCACATATTCCCCGTTCGACCGTGACGATTTATTGGTGATGTCAGCTTTAGTCTTCTCGATAGTCAGTTTCTTAGGTGCCTCTCCTAGGCCATGTCTTGAGTCAGTGGTTCCTTAGGAGAGGCATGATCATGCTAAGTGGAGGGGTTTTATTTTATTGTCTCCTCTTAGTCACGGCCATCGATAGCTTATTCAGTCATCTCAGGGCAGGTGTGTCCTCAAGAATTTGATTACTTTAGTCCTTATTCGAAAATTTTATGTCTTGAGCCTCACAATCGATAGTTGCTCTAGCAAAGGCTATAAACAACTTTCTCAAAATGATCGGAGACTCAGTCAACTTTCCTCGATTCTCATTGTCTAACACAATAAAGTCTAATTTATGCTTGACATATTGGAAGTTCATGGCGATAGACACAATTCCTCTTAGTCTTTTAGTGGATCGATCAGGTAGTTAACGATCATTCTAGTTAATTGAGAGGTATGATTTTGAGTTGGTCGAACATGGACTATGGGAAGATGTTTAGAGTAGACTCGCCATCTATCCGAACATGAGTAAACTCAATATCCTTAATTTTACAATTTGCCCTAGTCGATCTCTTAACTCTACGACTTTTGGTTTGATTCATCATCATTGAACTGACCATAATACTTAAACAAAATTCAATTCCTGACCGTTTCTTACCCTTATTCTTAGGAGATAATCAACTCTTCACAAATATTTTAAGATCAGGCACATACTCTATGACCTTGATTAATGGAAGCTCCAAGGCCAGTCTTTTGCAAAACATTTCCATTTAAGAGATATCTACTTTTTTTGGTTTTCCTGATTTTTCTATTTTTCTGATGTTTTTGGTAGAATCGGTGGAATAGTTAGTGGATTGATTAGTAGTCTTGGTAGTATTTGATGGTGGTACTTGAATCTGAGTGTCTTACACATGATGTGTCTCAGGTTCGCCTTCTGATTTCCTCTCTCCTTCTTGTTGTTGATCATTTCCTTAACCAGTTGGATGACACTATGAAGTTGATCGATTAAGGCATTGACTCTATGGTTAATCCGAGAAATGTCATCCTTGGTCGTCATATGACTTTGAGAATAATAATTGTACTCATCATGAGGTGACTCCGACATGCACTCTTGAGTCAAGTGATAGCCATTCCTCGCGGACATGGTCTTAGTCTGGTCATGAGTCCAATTTCCTTGACTCATAGTCTCAAATACATGGTCAAAAGGACAATTGGTCGTACTCGAGAAGAGAGTCAATCAGAGTAGGGGAAGGTTCAGACAATGAATTGTGTATTGCAATCTGGAATCATGTTTCTCTTTCAAGTTCGGCTACACTCTTTTCCATCCTCGAATTCGCTCGCTCCATTATGTCCACATAGTATTCATTTGATTCTGAATTTGCGAGCATTTTATGTCTTTAGTTCTCAACCAAAGAAAAAGTGGGATTATATAGTGAAATGTGTGTGAAGAATGAAGAGAATGATGGCTGCAAAAGAATCATCTCAAAGAGAGGATTCTTTTACTATGAAAATGATGATGAAGACGGTCGGAGATATGGTCGTGTAAGCTCCACCCACAGAGTCTTAGTATGAAGACCAATATGCTGACATCTTTCGTAAATGAATGTAGAGTATGATCACGAACCACGATCAATTGTTTGCAAGTGCAAGGTCTTTGTACACACACAATATAATACGTAATGAAAACCCCAAGTTTCACATACTCAACACAGTGAAGACCACAAAGGTCCGACCGATTATCTTTTCAGTTTAAGTTCGCTTGTACAAGAGATTGTTTCACTCTCTAGCAAGGGAAGGGAGTTACTCTGAATCTAGAGGTAAGCAAAATTCAATTATCTAAGTTAAGAACCACTTATTTTCTATAAGTTTGGGTCTGTCAGCAAACTTACCTTGTACATGTATCTGAAAGTTACATTTTATACATGTACACTCTTGATACCCAATTCCATAAAATCCTATCAAAAAGGAGGAACAATGAGGGCTGCCTATTCCAAAAATGTAAATGCAAAGCTAATATCTATCAAAGAAAAATCTACTCAAATAACCCAGTTCTACCAAATAACTCAAGTAGCAAACTGATGTTGCTACTACTTTAAAAGAGGCCAAAGAAGCCTAGGGTTATGCCATACAAAAAGAGAAAAATGAGAGCAACAGACCAAAGCAGTATACAGAAAACTCCAAAAAAATCCAAGTTCTCTATGTTTTGCACCCATTTTCCTTTTGCTGACGGATTCAGATGAAATAAGAATAAGTCTAGATTAAGAGAGAATAGAGGCTTTAGATTTTGTGAATCTCCCGACACCTTGCTTAAGGTTGTATGGTATATTTGTCTCGCAAATTGAGAAGAGCTATAACTTTCACACACAGTTCAAATTCAACTCAAGGCTAAAGAGAATATATATTGAACGGATGATCTGACTTGACCTAAGGATGGAACTGTCTAAAGTTGATAGAACTCGAGTGCTATCGAATTGAATACTCTAATATAAAAGGAGTCCGAACACATTATTAATCTAAAGGTTGACTCAGTATTTATTTGTTAATTATTCAATCTTTGCTTAAAATCTCAAAATTTTATGGTTTTTGTCCGCTGTAAGTCCTTTGTGCACCTTCTCTGGATCATTTTCTATTTCTCTTTGCATATCATTACCTTGCTCGTGACTAGAAAAATTTAAGCATGGGATATGCTGGATCATCAATTTATCATATTAAAATGTTAGAATTAAACAAAGTCTTGAGTACATTTCATCAAAATTTAACCTTATTTAATACATAAATTTCATTTCATAAATTTCATGTGCATTGCATTTAAAATCATCTAAAAGTTGCATAACATTTCCTTACAAAATAAATCCATAAAAAGAAAAGAATAAAAAAATATATAATTTTCCAATAAATACGGGCTCCAAGCCCATATTAAAGTTTCCGATAATATTTCTTTTTTTTCAGATCTGCATTAGAAGAGGCCTAAGGGGCTCTCCATTCCCTCCCTCTTCATTTGCAAAAAAGGGGGCACTGATGTTAGCATGACATCGACCACCCTTTCATCTTCTCCAGCCGACGGATTGATGCACTTCGCCCCTCCCTCTTCCTAGTCGCAGCGCCGCATCACCTCCCTCGCAATCACCAGTGAGGCAGTTGACCTCCTCCCTCGTGCACAATACTGTTGTCGTGCCTCCTCCTCCCCTCCATCTCCATATATAAAATGGAGGAGAAGAACCCATTTGGAGGAAGGACCGATCAAGGGCTTCTCCCCCCTCATCCTCCATGGGCCTCCACCATCGCACTTATCTCCGCTGCTCCTTCTCGCCACCCTCCGCGTGCCACTGCTCGTGCGACCGCAGCTCTGCCAACACGGCCGAGCACGATCGTACCTTCCGTTGCCGCCATCAAGGACCCCTTCTTAAATTTGAAATTTTCTACAATTTTTTATTATATTGGATCATAATATAATTTTAGAAAACTTTCATATGTCATATGCAATTTTTGCATTTTTCATTTTATATAATGTTATATTTGCATTTTTATTATTCAAGTTTTTCTTAATTACCTTTCAGTCCTCCAGGGTTCTGCAATTTCTTAAAGCTATTTCTATTCTCTGTAATTTATCCATTAAGTTTTTTGATTGATAAATTTCAATTTTATCCAATATTTTTTATCTAATTTCAATCAAGCCCTCAACTCTCTCTTTTTTCTCATTCAAGCCCCTAGGTTTTTAGTAAATTATGCAAATCCCTCTAGCAATTCCAAAAATCACCAAAAAATAGCAGAAATCTGAACAATTTCCACAAAAATTCATGTGTGATCCTTATGATGTCTAGAAGCTAGTGACAGAGGTTTCAAAACCTTTAAAGGTCCCAAGAGCAAAAATAAAAACATTATTCGATATGAGTAAATAAACTCGAAAATGCCTTTGTAAAAAAACACGTAAAAATATCTGAGTCCCTGTAGATCGATATTTTACTTGTCCTATGCATATTTTAATATTTGTTAGCTTGTAGTTGAATATAAAATTATCTGAATATCTCAGTTTTTTCTTGCGCACGACGGCACACTGAAAATCACTTCTTAACGTACGGTAAAACACGACTTCATTCACCTTCTCTCAACCTCTCTACCAAAGTTTAGAGGAATTTGGTTATGGAATAGATGGGATGAGAATGTGAAGGTAGCGTGCATTTATATACCTCCAAATGGTGAAAACCATGTTATCTATGGTTTCTGCCCATGGTTTTGCAATAGTATGGTTTTTCCTAATACCATGGTTTCCATGCCCATAGTCTTGCCTCATTTAAACCATGGGTTTTTTTATGTTACTTAATTATCATTAATTGTGATCAATTAGTACTAATCAAGATTAATAATATTTAATTATGTTTAGCATATTTAGCGCTTAATTTTGAACTTAACAAATATCAACTATCCTAAATTCAAAAAATCATAGAAATTCATAACGCCCGATTGATATGAGTCAAGATCGGTTAGAATCGCCTCATCAATATGGATATCATAACAATCTCAAAGTTGGGATCTAGAGAATATTACTGTAGCACTTCTTTAGTTATAACATCATAATGAGGTTTTAAAAAATAAAATTCATATTTTTATTCATAATCACATGTTCCTAATTTTAATAGCTCTAAGTATGAGAATGTCACAGAAAGGGTGAAGAAAGCGGTGGAAGGGCGAGGAGACTAGTTGAATTGGGAGGTAGCCATTGGACTAGTCTTGGTGTATGTTCTATCAGTGAAAAAACAAAACCTTGCTATTTGTGAACTATGAAACCTTTATGAGATCAAGGAAATATAATCAATATCACCTTTATTTTATGTGGAAACGACTTAGTTGCGATTCTTGAGGCCAAATCCATGGGAGGGAGCAGCTCCTCTGTCGTGCCTTGACTGTAGAGGATCTTCTCCTTTTGTGGAAGCCCTCAAAACTAAGCAGGTATGATTTATTAAGCTGTGTTGGTGGATCGAGCCCCGTCCACAGGTCAGTGATTGACAATAGCTCCTCGTCAACATGAAGTATATCCTCGAAGATCAACAAGTTCCACTGCAAATTTATTGGGGACATGAGCCGATATCGTCTCCTCTCAGATATCGGACGGACCCTCAGATATGATGCAGATATGTAATCGATCACCATCATAAAAGCATGTGAAGAAAAGAACAATAAGATATAACGTTGGTCGGTCACCTCTCGCGACCACCAAAGAAGAAAGATCATTATAAATTAGAATGAGTACAACTCTCTCCGTTCCCTTGCTCTCTCGTCTCTTTCTTCTCTCTCTCCCCCTCTAGGAGTTACATTGTTCTTATGGTGGTGTGGAGGCAATGCCTCCCACCCCCTCTATATATAACTCAATCACAATCCTATAGTTCTATTCCCAATAAGACTACAAATAGAATACAACTCAACTAATATTAGGATTAGGAGTTCAATCCCATTAGGATTCCTACTCTTAATATGACCTTAATCCTAACAATCTCCCCCTTTAGTTGAATTCCATTACGATCTTTTCATCATCTTGAGTTAGTACTGGACCACCCTCGTCATCTACATATCCCGTTAGCAGGAACTCATCGTCTCTAGGTGACACACCCATCATTATGTGCCATCGACGTGCCACCTGGCACGATCTCCTGCCAGTCGTCGCTAGTAGAATTCTTCGATGCTTCAAGTCAATTTATCCAAGAGACCACCATATCATGGTGTCTGAGGATTACACCTCTGTTGCATCACGTCGTCTCATCGACATCGAACCTCGATCTGATCCGTCACATCATGTCCCTTCAACAACGATGAACCCAGCTCTGATACCAGCTGTTGGGAACGGAAGCCCACCGGTATCGCCTTTGCTCGTATACCGAATGAACCTTTGGATACGGACCATCTTATATGAATATGAATACGGATGCGCAATCACTCACCAACACTGAAACACGTGAAAGAAAGAATAAACATATATAACGGTGGCTAATCACCTCAGGCGACCACCGAAGAAGAAATATCACTATAAATTAGAACGCGTACAACTCTCTCCGTTTCCTTGCTTGCTCATTTCTTTCCTCTCTCTCTCTCTCCCCTCTTTCTCCCGGGATTACATTGTTCTTGTGTGGTGTGGAAGCAATGACTCTCACCTCCTTTATATATAGTCCAATTACAACTCCATAGTTCTATTCCTTATAGGATTATAAATAGAATACAACTCAACTACTACTAAAATTAGGAGTCCAATCACATTAAAATTCCTAATCTTAATTTGACTCTAATTTAAAAAAAAAACAAGAAATGATTATTGTCGATATACAAAGATAAACAAGTTCCACGAGCACTTATCAAGGGTTAACAATTGGTACAGCAGAAAGTGGGCAACCAAGGACATCTATGAACAGAGTCTCACCGGAAAGCCATCTGGAAATCGTTCGATTCTGCAGTCCTGGAGCCTCAACGTCCTCAAATTGACAAGAGAACAAATGGATCCCGGCAAGGTTGTGATGCCAGTGCCAGAAAGATCCAAGCATCTCAAATGGGTCAAATCTCCGATCCTCTCGGGCAGTTCGTCAATCTTGCTCCCACTGACACTCAAGTTCCTTAAGTTAACCAGAGAGCACACGGTTCCTGGCAGTGAAGTGATGTTTGTGTGAGAAAGATCTAAGTATCTCAAATGGACCAGAGAGCACATGGTTCCTGGCAGGGAAGTGATGTTTGTGTGAGAAAGATCTAAGTATCTCAAATGGACCAGAGAGCACATGGTTCCTGGCAGGGAAGTGATGTTTGTGTGAGAAAGATCTAAGTATCTCAAATGGACCAGAGAGCACATGGTTCCTGGCAGGGAAGTGATGTTTGTGTGAGAAAGATCTAAGTATCTCAAATGGATCAGCTTCCCAATCCTCTTCGACACCTTCCCTATCTTGCAATGACTCAAGTCCAACACCCGCAGCAATCTCAACTTCCCCAAAACCCGGGTAAGAAATCTCGCATCGACATGGGGAACCTCAGACACCAGCAACACCCGTAATCTACGGAACCTGACAAGCGTGTCGATACTCTGCTGCGAGGATGTGTCTTTGCATGCTGACAAGAATCTGATCATCTCATGGTCTCTGCTATCAGCTTCTTGATCACCTGTTAAGATGCGACACTCATTCCTGGAAATCTGGCTGGAAAGATCGTGCGCCATGTCGTGCATCTTGTAGCTCTCGACGTTCCCATTGCCATCAATCTCGCCTTCCTGAAGAAGGCCCCTCACGAGCAGGTCGTCGAAGATCTCGTCTGCAATGGATTCGAGCTCTCTTCTTCCTCTCGGCAAGACGAAGCCATTGGCAATCCATTGCTGGATGAGGACATCTTTGTACAGCTTACACCGCTTTCGGAAGATAGCACAGTAAGCAAAGCATGGCTTTGATCTCCGAGGCAAGTCGAAGTAACTCAACCGCCAAGCAGGGGAGATCGGGTCCTCATTCACGCAGTCCCATATCTCATTGTCCCTCACCTCCTCCCACTGCTCGTTGCGCGTCTTTGAGATCATGAGCCTCCCGAGCACCGCCGCGACCAGCGGCACACCCATGCTCTTCTTGGCAATATCTTCGCCAATGGTGGCTTTCTCGGCAGGTGGGTCTGCTCCGCCTTCAAAAGCTATCTGCTTGAACAGAATCCAGCATTCTGCATCAGACATCGCGCCGAGCTGGTGAATCTTCGCCCCCATATCCTTTGCAACCATCTCGTTCCTTGTTGTCACCAGCACTCTGCTCCCTGGTGCGCCGCACCTCAACAGATCCCTCACTTCTTCCCACAAGTGTATCCTATCGTTCCACACATCATCCAGCACAACCAGTAATTTCTTTCCCTTCATGGCATTCACCACGCTCCTCCTCACGGCATTCAGCTCCGAGAACCCGCACTTTGTATCTATATCTTCAAGGATCTTCTTGGCAATCGTCTTCAAGCTGAAATCTTCGCCAACGGAAACCCACGCAGTCTTATCGAAGCGTAGTTCTAGTTTAAGATCATTGTAGACCACCTTCGCCAGAGTGGTCTTCCCATATCCTGCCATTCCGACAATGGCCACAGCACGCCAATCCGATTCTTCACCCTCTTCATCAAGAAGGTTAACTACGGCTTCTTTATCCCGTTTTCGCTCTACAACAGTGTCGCGAGAAACAAAGGAATGAGATTGCCTCTGCTCTGCATCTCTGCTCGTAGCCCCTCCGGTGCTGCCAAGGTGGAACTTCTTCTCCCCTGCAATATCATCCAATTTATTCAGTACCTTCCGGATCTTCCGCCCGATGCGGCACCGGAAGAGGACGGGATTCCTCCTCGAGAAGAAGTCGAGTAGCTTGTGGCTGAGGTGCCGTTGCTCGCAGCGAAGTGCCTCCGAGAGGACGGCATCCATGACGTCTTCGGCGTCGAAGGCAGCGTTTTTGAGCTTGACCTTCTATTAAATTAAACCAAACGATGAACGCTGTATTATCGATAGCTAAGTTCGATGACTCGAAAACGCGTGGATTTTTAGATTGCTATGTTTAATGCCGTTTGCTTAGATATTTAATTAGTGGCAGTTAGGTTGAATGGGTAATGTTTGGATCTGCTTTCAGTGAGGAAATTTCCCGGTGCAAGCTGTTTTAATAGCATCATGTTATGCTTTGACAATCTTGATATGGGGTGGGTAAACGACACATTTGACTGTGATTTCCTCCAGATCCGTTGTTATTGGGTCATGGGTCGATCCACTCCGTTACAATAGGTAATGAGTATTGGTTAATTTCAATGGGTGCTGGGTACTCGCAGGTACCCGCGTGAATACCACCTCTATTAAAAGGTATTGCTTATTTATTAGATAAGTATCAATACAAGGACAAAATAGATAATTATAATTTTTTCATAATATTTATTTATCAACTTTGAAACTCACGAAATGTTTTTGCCGTCACTCCACATGGATCTTATTCGTTCGGACGTTAGATTTGTCAATTATTTTTACATAATTTTATTACTTAATATTCAAATGAAATATTGTTTACGAATTCTACCTAAAAATATTTATATTTGTGAACATATGGACTCGGCTGAACATTGTCGATGTAGGGTATATTTCTGAATAAAGAGAGACGATGCTAGAAAAAGGTGACATGCATAGAAAAAGGTGACATGCATAGGGTATAATGCTGGGACATGGGAATCTAAATGCCAAGGAATGCCTTCGAATAGGGATATGTAAACATAGGTAAATAATTAATTAATGAGGATATATGAAACTATGATGATAATGTAAACTATGCAAATATATGAAATTGGAAGGAATTCAATCATATACGAATCCAATAATGACATATTTTTATAGTTTCATTCTTATAGTGAATCGAATATGAATCAATGAGATGCGCACACGCGCATACACACAAATATATATGGGTTTAATGGGGTTGTCTCCAGGGGGAGCTAACTTGGCTCCCCGACCTCGTTTTCCCCATTTTTTTATTTTTTTAAAAGTTTCTTCGGTAGAATTTCATCACTATATCCTTATATTATGTCATTCAAATTTTGTTTGAAACAGAGACTTCTACGGCCTCCATCCAGACAATCATTTTTTAACGGTAACAAATTACTAAAATCGATCCTGTCTGGATGGAGGCCGTAGGAATCTCTGTTTCGCACGAAATTTGAATGACATAATATAAGGATATATTGATGAAAATCCACGAAAGAAATTTTCAAAAAAAATAAAAAATAGAAAAAAAATAAGGCGGGGGGAACCAAGTTAGCTCCCCACAAGGAGCAACCCCATTTCCCCCTATATATATAACTAGACAACGATGTGACAAACGATATAAGTAAGTAAATATTTGTATTCGTATATGATTGCATTAATTATCGCCACATTTGATTGTTAGGATGGATACACATATGTATGTATGTACCATATAAATCATATTCAATTGTATTCATGATCATGTTTAGATGCTAGGATAGTAATATATTGATATGGATCGTATTCGATTCATTGTCATAGATGTTAATTCAAAACTTAACATCCATATATATATATTACTATTTTAAAATGGATATATATACGAATACCATTGTGTTTATGTAATACATGTAAATTTGATTTAATCTTTACAATATATATTTTATTATTTTTTATATATGATCCACATCCATTTCATAACCATTTCAGTTTTAACGATTTGACAATACCTTTTCCATCTTCATTAATAGCTACACCGCATCCATATTTATATTTTAAAATAGACTTGAACAATGTAACGTCAATATTGGTATTTGTTCTAACCATTTACATATTTGTGAATCAATTAGTAGTAGAAACTTTCGGTCGGGTACCTACATTGGATTTTTTGGATGGGGCACAAGTAATGGTATAATGGGTATGAGACTAATGTTGGACATGCGAAGCCCACGGTGAGCTATTATGAAATAAATGTTACTGCGAATATCATTCCCTGATCTGAAATGAAGAGTAAATAATTTGCATAATAGGTCCCTCAGTACAATTAGGGTTATGTACCATGACCATCTTAATAATCATACAACTGTTGATTCAACTATTGAATCATAGAGGCTGGTGCTTGGATGAATATCTAAAAGATTAGATTGAGAACTCATCAAGCACCGTTAAATGATTGTTAAGAGATGAGGATATTTTTGTTAAATCATATTCTTCTCAAACTTAAATTAAAATAAGTAAAAAATCAATATCATGAAATTAAAACCATAACATAACGTAAGATTTCCGTCTTGACCAAATGCCGTGTTTTGGTTAGATGTCACGTGAAACGAATCAACCCTAATAATTATTGTATATTGCCACTTTGATGTTTTACTGGAATCGGAGATGGAGGGGGGGGGTGGAGATTTGCCTAACATTCATGACAAGACTATTATTCGAGTGCCATGACAGGAAAGTTGGAACTAAATATCATTTACAATAAAAGAAAGGGATATTTACACCTATAACACCGAGTAGTTTCGTAATTACTTCAGAAATCTTCGATAATCACGAATTACATCCACTACCTTGAGTAAGTACTCCGTTTTACACCTATAACCCTCCATTAGTTTTGACCATTAACTCAACCTGAGTAGTGAGTTAATCTAACCAATCCTATATTTAATGGCTGAAGTTAATCAAAAATAAAAGAACAAAAAGAAAACCACCCCTACCTTCTCCCCCCACCCCAGCATGCAGGAGACCCAGAGCGGTGAGATGTTCCTCGGGGGGGAGGGGGGGGGGGGGGGAGTTGGGGAGGCGAGGTTGCCGATGAGGGATGCTGTGGTTGGGAGTAGCGGTGGTGGTCGTGCTGGGGTGGAGTGTCCCACTCCTATACACATCTCCTTCTTCGTTCCCTCTACGAGGGAGATTGCAGAGTGGAAAGTCCCAAATGCATCGATGGGCGGAGGATGGTGATACGATAATAAGATGAAGGGGAGATGCGGCAGCTGCCGCCACGCGCTGGAGTCGTGCACCCTCCAGCTCCACTCCTGGACACCCTTCAAGGCTTCCCCGGAGCCATACGCAAAGAAGCCCTACAACTCCGACTGCTCCACCGCCCCCGACCTCTCCCTCCCTCTCTATCTCTCTCTCTCCCCCCCTCTCCACCCTCTCCCTTGCTAACGAAGGCTCGCTCCGCCATCCCCCTCCTCCCCTGCAAGCACCCCCCCCCCCCCCCGCATGCCCAGCCGCCCTTCTTCCTCCTACCACCCCTCCTCTCGCCCGGCCTGTAGGAGACCCAGGAGACCCCCGGTCACCCCCCCCCCCCCCCCCCCAAACCCCCCGCCGCCCTGACTTGGGAGCCCTGCCCACACCCCCACTGCCCCCTGCGTGCCCCAGCCGCCCTTCCTCCCCCCTGCACCCGACCTACAGGGCGCCCTGACCTGGGAGCCCCGCCCATCCCCCCACCGCCCGACCTGTAGAAACCCCCCGTCGCTCGATCTGCAGTAGCAACCGTCGCCCCGACCTGGGAGCCCCGCCCACCCCCCACACCCGGCCTGTAGGGGCCTGCGCGTGCCCCCGCCGCCCGACCTGCAGGAGGAAGAAGGGTGGCCGAAGCAAGAGGGAAGGGAAGGAGGAGTGGTATCCTTGGTAAATAAGATGAACTTAAAGGTGGATTACGTAACGGTATATAACGGATTTCGTTGTAACTAACAGAGAAATGGATGGAATATACTCCTTAGGGTTATGTATGTAATTAAGAAACTATTGAGGGTTACACTATGCAAGAGTTAAGAATGACTCGAGGTTCTATGTGTAATTCGTGATTATCGAGGGTTCCTGGAGTAATTACGAAACTACTTAGGGTTTTGGGTGTAAATAACCCTAAAAGAAAATAGTAAGCAAAGCCATCCAAATCATGCATTATCTTCATGCTTTAAGGCCCTATTTGGTTGGAGAATAGACCCTGGAATAAGGGGCCAATTCTCCTCCCGACACGGTTCCCAGTGGTACGACTATTCCCCATTATTACATCTTATTTCACTCTTATTCCTATCTTTATTCCACCTTACCTACCTTTATTTCACCTTACATACCTTTATTTCACCTTATTCTTCTTATTCCTATTCTCCAGCCGAACAAAGAATAGACCATTATTCTCCTTATTTCCCATCCTTATTCTTGCTATTCCCGAACTGAACGCACCCTAAATGCCTAATAATTTGGAGCGAGAGAAAGCACTAATGGCTTATCTCGCTCCTCTTTTGCCACTATTATTACACAATCCATTGTGCAAGTTGTGCATATTCTCGGACATTAACATTTGATCTTGGGTTTTTACGCTTCTTGGGTTCAATCAAAATTTTGCATTTCTTTCTTTCTTTCAACTCTTCTACATAACTCTGGCCTTCGGGCCTTTTTACAATATTTTTTTTACTAATATATAGAAATTTTTATGGTGTGTTTGGATAGTAGATTTAGGTGGGTTAAACTGGTAGCAAGTAATTCATTTTTGGGTTTTGGTGTTTGGATAGAGGGTTAAACTGGGGGTGGGTTAGAAGTGGGTTTATTGTGATATGATTGTATTGAAGTTTGAAAAAGTGAGTAGTTATTGTGATGTGATTGTATTGGAGTTTGAAAAAGTGAGTAGAAGTGGAGTAGTTTATAATTTTTATATAATATGATGGTATATTATATTATTTTTTAATGGAAATGATGATGGAGAATTGATATATTTGATTTTTTTAAAAAGATAAAAAGTGGGACCCACATGGAGGGAGAAAATATGGGGTAAGGGAGGTAAACCACCCCAAAGGGGATTTATCCCATTAAACGAACGACACCTTAAGGACGAAAAAGCTTAATAATATGGCCGTGGATATGTTGAATGTGTTATAGTTGTGCATGTCCTTGGGATCATAGGTACAGAGGTTCTATTTTTAGCTTATCTGTTGCAATGTATTTGGAGAATGAATTAGGTTGGAGCTCACTATATATATTAACATAATTAATTATTAAGTGGCAACAACTATTACAATCCTTTATAACGGAAACTACTTACAAAGGATAACTTTATATGCATGGAGAACCTTAAAGCTCGGATCCAGCATGTGAACACTGTTTATTTCATGACCTCTCAATATTAAAGTACAAGTCTCCATTGTCATTTGGAAGTTAGATGTTTTTAGATAATGATCGGGAAGATTTGACATCTTAGATCATAGTATTTTATTACTTCTAATTCTTCAAAATCTTGTAACAGTTTGCATCTATATATGGATACATGACATTATGCTGAGATATTGGATCTTCTTTTTTAAAATTATGCATTTTTAAGTATAATTAATAATGTCCAATAATCGATGGTACAATATATATAGGTAGATACTTGTGTATTGATTATAACATGCTTAACTCCTCTTGTTGTTGATACTGCCTCGTTCACATAGATGAGCTTTTTGTAATATTGAGGAGGATGTCTCAGCTGGTGAACAAAGAGTATATGGCTACCACAATAGGTTGTGGTTAGCGCATAGTGCTGGGTGATTATTGTTTAACAATCCAAATACGAGAAATGCAATGTGCTAAGTTGGCATAGGATACTTGCGAGTATGCCTCGAATGAAACCTTAATAGCACGAACGGACCGCGGGATTTATGTTTAGTCTTGATATTTTGATTTGCACTTTAGTCCTATGTTAGATTACTTTATATTATTAGTACAACGATGTGTGTGGGATACTAAAGTATAACTATAACAAGGTGGGTGCACACCCTTGTTATCTGGCTGAGCTGATAGTGAGTCACCTCTGCTCGAGGGTCATCATAGAGTGGGGCAGTGGTAGGTACTCTGGAGAGTTGTAGGTGCATGCACACATGCATCATATCCATAGTTATGGCCACTTGTTTTGGGGGAGTAGGTCTCTCCCGACGGACTCTGTTGACGGAGTTACGACTCCACGGGATATGTGTCCCTTGTCCTGAGTGTTAGGGTACGATCAACCAGACTAACTGAAGAGTCACACTACAACACATGTTTCGGAATGCATCCTGAATTAAGTGTTGTATGCTTCATTCCTTGTATAGACTTTCTCTTTTGACATGTGATCATATTATCATGTAGTAGTAGTTTGATTTGTAATTGATTGAAGAGCGGTGCGAAAGGGCGTTGAGAGCTGGGTTGGGGCATGCCAGGCGTCGAGACCACCTTTCTCTCTGGCCCTAAGCAATGCTACCAAGCTCTGACTGCTTTCTTAAACGACCATAAGCCTATGCCAAAGTCCCGCCTTCCCCCATTCTTGCTTCCTCACAACTGCGGGGCGTCAGGCCTCATTCGTCCCCAGGCCTTGGATTCATCACTGACTTTCTTCGATGATCATGGAGATAGAGGGGAAATTGCGTATTTAGCTTATATAAAGACAAGAATTCAGCACCTGCCCAACAACAAAGCACCCGGGAAAGCAGTCAGTACTAGACCAGCGAGTGAGAAAGCGGGAGGTAGAGCAAGAAGGGAGAGATGGTAGGAGGGTGAGTGAAAGATACCGAGCAAGCTTTTCCACTGTGATGAGGCGAGCGAGCTAAGAAAGTCCCTCTCTCGACTCCTTTAACTCGGTTGAAGATAGGTCCCTCACCACCTTATCAATAGTTTACCTGGGACTGTCCAGGATAGTTAAAATAAATGGAAATCATGTATAAAGTAATATAAATAAAATGAATTGTGTAAAGTGTTTCAAGACTCGCTTGTGATTGGGAACATAACTTAGGCATACAAGTTCCTTTGATGAGAAAGTGTTCTTTATATTTGTTTATTTACTACGCCTTTGCTTTGCCTACAACAACATCTATTAGGTAAATTATTTAAATCGGTTTTGGGTCATTTGACTCACAAGTTACCATCTAGGAAATCCAACATGGAGTGTAGAGCAGGAGATCGAAGACATAATTTTTTGATGGTGCAGGTGCATGACACTGCCGAGGTTGAGGCCTAGTTTGTTATTATTTTTGTTATTAATCTTTATCCATCTTATAATGATGTAATAAAGAGACTTTTGAGATTTCCAACATTATCATTTTATGGATATTTAATTATGAAGGGATTTTTAACTTCTTTTTTGCCATTTTTTTGTATGAATGGTATATCATGCATGTTGTTTACAACTGTTGTTAGGTAATTTTGTACATGGGAATGCGCTCTTGTCGAGACGAGACCTTACACCTAGTTTAGATGGTTACGAGTACTGGGATGGTAAATGCGATGTGTTGTTGTTGTTGCAAGTAGTTCAAGCAAACAAGCACATGCACAGATAAGCAAACCACAAGCACATGAATTTACAAGGCTCACCCTATCAAAAACATATTATTGTCTGTAAGTGGTAAGAATGGGATACGTATACAAATATAGGTATTATCATATCATTATCCTTTTAAAACTCCAAATATATACAAATATATACAATATGCAAACTGATAAATCATATCCTTAAATTACAGATATGAATATTGGATCTATCCTAATTGACTTATGTTATCTCTAATTAATAAACTTTGTTGTTTCCTGGGTTTAGAATACAAAATTTTCTATTCAACTTCATAACTTGAAAGTCTAGCACATGGATCAAATTTTATTTTATCAAAGAAAAATGATCAAATAAAAAATATTATATAAAATAGATACGGTAACTTTTAGTTAGTAATATGTTTACTTTATTTTAACATAATTAATTCATATATGCCTAAGATATGTTAAATGGAAGTAAAATAAAAAAGACCCACTTATATAATAACATGTTATATAATTATTAAAAAGCTTGCTAAGTTGAAATGATGACGGTCTCTTGCAGCATAAATAAAGGGAAAATCAAATATAACATGATTTGAGGTGAGTCAGAAATATGAAACACAGAGAATAAGGAAAACATTATCACGAGAACAAAAAAAAGTTAGTAATTAGTAAAAACACTTAAGGTAAGACTATAGATAACTTAGAACATGGAAATAATTCCTTTTGATTTTTTCTCCCATAATTATAGGTTATATTTAATTTAAATCCTTATTAAAATAAATACCTGCATCATTTAGTTTTTCTATATTTGTATTTATATTTGTATTTGTCAAATTTGGGATATTATAAGAGGATGGGGAGGTTGTTCATTATAACAACCAAGTTGGCTGTTACACAGAGCAATTTCCCCTATTTTTTTCATTGTTTTCGAAAATTCTACCATGTATATTTATCTATATATCCCTCCTATATGTCATTCGAATTTCGTCAGAAATAGAGACTCCTATGCCGTCCATTCAGAACAGGTCGATTACAACAAATCTGAGACCATTAAAATTACATGTTCTAGATGGAGAGCATATGAATCTCTGTTTCTGATGAAATTCAAATAACAAATATAAGGGATATATAGATGAACATATATAGTGGAATTTTTGAAAAAAATAAAAAAATTAGGGGAAATTGCTTTGTGTAATAGCCAATTTGACTGTTATAGAGAACAACTTCCCTTTTCTGATATTATAATTGTATTTGTCGGATGTTAGATTTCAATATTTGTATCTGCATTCGTATTTGGCAAATGGAAAAAAACATCCAAATCCTCTATAAAACATATGCGGATACGAATGATGACGAATATATTTATGTCCCTTTTCCTCCCTAAATCAAGTATATTAATTCAAATCATAAAATTAAGGAATTTTTGAATGGTGAACGGGCTACCAAACATGCCAACAATGAGTATATTTATTAGGCAATTTTGAGATGAGAATGTTTACAATCACATTTAGAATGAGATTCACTCATACATCACACACTTTGGTCCAAATTGAAGAACTTATACACTTCAAAGACATTGAATAATGAGCTATTTTTACTCAGGAGACTGATACAACTGAAATTAAAAGATAATCCTTCTGTTCCGGACAATCTAAACGGATTTCAAGGTATTATCAATCAATTTTCCAACATGTGAATAAACTTCGAAGATGAAGTTCACATTTAGCATAAGAAAAAAAAAATCAAAATGAGCGAGGAAGAAGAAAGAAGGTTTAAGCAGTCTTTGGGGTTCTTACTCTCCAACATTTTCCTTACGCTTTCGAAAGCTGACTTCTATATTTTTATCCATTATTTGGAGATTTCTAGTATTCTCCATCATTTTTTTGTATTTTTACGTTAGAAATTTTCTGTGCATCTGCATGTATTTATGTAACTTCTCTGTGGGACACATCCAGTCCTGAAAGATGCCATACTTTGATTAAGTCTCTAACAACCAATTATAATCCAATAAAAAACTCTAATATGTTATAACCAAATCGGATTCCTTGTACCGGAATCTAATCAAAATCCCAACACTAGAAAGTGGATGCATGATGAGGGCATTTGTGTGTGCATGCATGACCAGTTGTAATGCCCTTTCTCTACCTATAAGCACATACATAATCCGGAAAGACTCTCAAGACCAGTTGTAATTCAACACAATCTAATCAAGATATCTAACAAGGCCGTCAGGGATGGACTAAATGGTCATCGAGATTCTGGACCAAACATTCTGAGAGGAATATACCAGAGAAAGATACGAATAAGTTTGCAAAAAGAAGTGGAGTGCGTGATCTGCTTCAAAATAGCTACTTACAGAGTGGAAGAAGAAGAGCAAAAAGATTGGGAAGGCAATCATGAACAGCAAAACTTCTTACTCCAATTACATGGCTGTGATTGCCAGCAGGAACAGAAAGATCCTCCTCGATTACGATCAACAGAACTATAGATTCTCCAGCATTTGATCTCCCTGATCCAATTATCCTGTCAGGAATGTGAGATATAAGATGCCAGTACTCAGCCTGCTCATTGCTGCACCTCCTCTCCAATTCCGAGCATCCAGTAATCAGTAAAACCCGGAGGCTGTGCATGTCCATCATCCCATTGCACAGAGCCGTTAAATTTGGACAATTCTGAATATATAGACGATGCAGTGATCTAAGACCGGCGAAGGATTCCGAGAGACGGTTAAGAGCACTGCAGCTATCAATTGTTACACATTCAAGAGAAGGAGCCATTCTCAGCTCCTCTGGCAAGGAATCCATCTCCGAGCAGCAACAAACACTCAAGAATCTATCACTTACAAGGTGTCTGCTAGCGTTTCTTGGAAGATGTTCTCCCTGAATTCTCATCTCCAGAAGGCTCTCCGCATAGCACAACCATGTTGACAAATCAGTCTTCTTATTGCATATTTCGACGTAGAATTCCGGAAGAGCGTAAATGCTTTGTATCCCAGCTTCAGACCACTGGATGTCTAGGCACCCTACCAACTTTATGCATTTCAAAGAAGTTACTGAATGCAAGCGCTGCGGTAAAATTGTCAGATCCGTGGAATAGGTGATTTCTAGTTTTTGGAGGGAAGTTAGTTTGTACATTCCATGAGGAAGACAGAGAAGATCTCTGCAGCCATTGATCTCAAGGTGCTCGAGGGATGCAAGTTGTTGAATCGCTTCAGATGGCAACGAAACCAGTTCCACACAGTCTACCAAACTCAGTTTCTTTAGAGAAGCAAGGTTCATGAACATCCCAATGGGCAGAGATTTCACCTTACCAGCTCTCAAAAGAACCGACGACAATGACGGCATATCAGCTACAAATTTCAACATCATGTCATTGCAATTCCATAATTCAATGCGTTGGAGAGTGGGGAACTGCGGCGTGAGTTTAAGCTCCGGGCAGTTCATCAATGTTAATGTATGAAGAAGGGGAAATGCCACTCTTCCTTCCACTCCAGCCCACTGCTCCAAATGGGGCATATCATTGAATGCAAGCTCTATCAAGGCAGGGAAGCAATCCAATGTACCGTCACAACCGTAGAACTCTTCGCCAATGTTCTTCAATCCATGCAACCCGATCAACTGCAGATTACTAAGACATCGCAATCGTCCGAAGGCCTGGAGTTGATCCACACTTCTACAATTCCAAAGAGCAATTTTAACAAGCTTGTTGGATGGATCTGCCATCCATGTGGGTAGTCTACTTCCACAAAAGTTCGAAAGCCTCAAATCATTCAATTCCTGGTGAGGTTTCAGAGCATCTAGCACATTATTAGCGATTTCTTGTGTGGTAGAGTTAGCACAACTAATACTCGTCCAAGACAAACGTAGAAGTTTCATGCCGTCTTTACTGACCAGATTTGCGTTCTTGGCATCTGTTTCATCTATGAGATGTTCAAGATTCCATATAGAGAGCTCACCTTGAAGTTTCAGTGCTTGCAATTCGCTCAAGGAGGAGGATCTACGGTTCGTGCTGATGAAGAAGTCCGTCAATGTCCGCAGGCACGTCAACTGCCCCATTCCAATTGGCATGCGTTCTAAATTGCATCCGTGGACATCTAAATGATGGAGAGCAGAAAGATTTCTCAGGCCATCTGGTAACACACGAATCATGCATCGCCCAAGATTCAATGTTCTCAAGTTACGTAGGGAACAAATGGATCCCGGCAGAGATTCAATGCGTGTGTAGGAGAAGTTCAAGTACCTCAAATGTTTCAAATCCCCAATCACCTCCGGAATTCTGTTGATCCTACTGAGGCTCAGATCCAACACCCTCAACAATTTGAATCTTTTCAAGACATCACAAACAAATCTTTCTTCTTTTTTCTTGATTAGCACATCCATAACAGAAGCATCATCAGTATCATAGCTCGAGCCCTTAAGGAAAAGACCAGATAATGTTAGCAGAGTTCGTAATCTGCGACTTCTGCGAATTACCTCACGATCCTCCGCAAAAGGATCCCTGTCGATGGACAGGAACCTAATCGTCTGAGAGCTTTCACCGGAACGGCCATTGCGGCCAGCAAGGATATGGCATTCATCCTTAGCAACGAATCTTGCAAGGTCGTGTATCATGTCATGCATCTTAAAGGCAGGAACATCCCAGTACTTGACAGCCTTCTTCAAATCGTCAAGTAAACACCTAACCAGCAAGTCATCAAAGATCTCATCACCAATTGCTTCCAGCTCCATGTTGCCTCTTGGCTCGATCAAACCATTGGCAACCCAGTGGTGAACCACCTTCTTCCTCTTCAAGCCATGGCCTAATGGGAATACCGCGCAGTAGGCAAAGCATGGCTTTGCTCGTGGAGGCAAGTGGCTGTAACTCAGTCTCAGAGCAGGCAAGATCTGCTTCTCATCTTCAGCATCATCCTTCAAACAATCCCAAATCTCATTGTTCATCACCTCCTCCCACTGGCTAATGCGCGGCTTATCGAACATCAACCCCCTGAGAACATTCGCGACAGGGGCAGTCCACTGCTCTTCTTGGCAATCTCCCTGCCAATTGCAATGAATTCTTTACTCTCCTCCACTCTCCCACCGAAAGCTCTCCTCTTGAACAGGGACCAACACTCCTCCTCCGTCATGATACCCAGCCGGTATATGCCGGAGTCTGTCGCCAGAGGAACACGCTCACTCCTCGTAGTAACCAACACCCGGCTGCCCCACTCACCGCATCTCAACAGCTCCTTCACATCTTCCCACATCTTCTTGCTGTCATTCCACACATCATCCAGCACAACCAGAAACCGCTTCCCTCCGAGCTCCTGTTTCACCTTCTCCTCCGGTCCCGAAGCTCCCGGGGTCTTCTCGAGGTCTTCGAGGATCTTCCGAGCAACGCTAGGCAAGTCGAAATCTTGGTAGACGGAAACCCAAACTACCGGTTTGAATCGGTTCCCGCTGGACTCGTGTTGGTAAACCATCCTCGCTAGGGTGGTCTTGCCCAGACCTCCCATGCCAACGATCGAGACGACTCCCAACTTGACATCGCTTTCTCCTTCGCGTAGGAGGCGGACCACGGCCTCTCTGTCGCCTTCCCGCCCCACGACAGAGTCCGGGACGACGACGGAGTGCGTCTGTCTCTCCTCGGGTACGTCCTCAACTGTCGTAGTTCCATCTGCGGGAAAGTGGTAGTTACTCTTCTCCTTTTCTATGTCCTCGAACCTCTCCAAAAGGTCAGCGATCTTGGACCCGAAGCGGCGGGGGAAGAAGCGGATGGCGTCGAGTATGTCGTCGGCGTCGAAGGCGGCGTGCTTGAGCTTGGAGAGCCAGTCGAGGAGGTTGGGGTCGGCGATAGGGATGAGGAGCTGGTCGGCGGCGGCGAGGGACACGTCAACGGCGGAGAGGACGGACTTGAGCCGGTCGAGATTGGCGCGATGGTTGCGGACGGAGTTGTAGGCGCGCGAGTGGGGGTCTTTTAGGAGGAGGTCGTAGATCTTGTCGAGGACGATCCTCACCGCCGCGCGCTCCATGGACGACGAGCTTGTTGTTCTTGCACGGAGAGCTGACTATGGATCGTCGTCAACGCTGCATCCACAGCTGTCGAACGGGGAATTGCGGTTTTTAAACTGAACCAGAATCCTTATCACTGTGGTGGTCCTGGTGGATCACTAGAGGGATATTAACACCCGTAACCTTGAGGGTGTGTTTGGTTCATGGGTTATCCGGCGGAGGATTACTCGTTTTTGTGTTTGTATGTTTGGTTAGTAGGTTAAGGGTTGGGAGTGTTTGTTTGATGTGATTGTATTAAAATTTGAAAAAGTAGGTGATTATTATGATATGATTGTATTGAAATTTGTAAAAGTAGGTAGTTGTTGTGATCTGATTCTATTGAAGTTTGAAATAATGAGTGGAAGTTGAGTATTTTATGATTTTTAAATAATATGATGGTGTAGTATATATTTTTTTGATGGGAAGAGAGTGGACCCCACTAGTGGGTTAGGAATATGGGATTTGGAGGGTAACCCGCCCAAAGTGGGGGTAACCCCCCAATCGAACGAGCTCTGAGTAATCTCATAATTACCTCAGAAATCCTCGATGATTACGAATTACATTCAAGACTTTGAGTAGTGCTTAACTCTTACACACATAATTCCGTCTTAATCTACATCCAATTTCCCATTAATTATGACAGTATCCATTAAATATTTTATATTTTATACGTTTTAAGTTCCCATTATTCACAAATGAGACCATTATCCCGTTTCTCCTCTGTCGACCACCTCCTATTCCCTTCCTCCTCCAAGCCATCGAAGCATCCCTCGCCTGCAAGCTCTCGTTTGCAAGCCCCTGCCCCTCTTCTTCCCTAGTCGAAGCCTCTCCTGGCCAGTCCAAGCCCTCGTCTGCCCTTCCAACCGGTTCCCCTCCCTGCCTGCAAGTCCCCAATTGAAGACTCCCCTGTTCAGTCGAAGCCCTCGTCTGACCCCTCCCAACCGGCAAGCCCTAGGTCGGAGACCCCCTCTCCCCCCATGGTCGGAGAAGCCCTGCCTAAAGGCCGCCCGCAACCCCAGGTCGGAGCCCACCCTCCCCTCCCCCTCCCTCGTGGTCGGAGCAACCCCACCCAAAACCACCCCACAAGCCCCCCCGGAGCAGTCCCACCCAAAGGCCCTCCCGCAAGCCCCAAATCGGAGCACCCTTGCCCAAAGGCCTCAGGTCGGAGCACCCCCCTGCCACATGCTCCGAGCCCCATGTCAGAGCACCCTTGCCCAAAAGCTGCCCCCTCCCCCTGGCGCCTGCTGCAGTCCCGTTCTAGGATCGAGCCCCCCTCCCCTTCTTCCTTTTTTTTTTTATTAATCTGGATCATTAAATCACAGATTAGTTAGATTAACTCAACCATATATTTGAGTTAATGTAGTAAATTAATGGAGGATTATGGGTGTAAAACGAAGCGGTTATTCAGGATCTTGGATGTAATTCATAATTATTGGGGTTTCCTAAGGTAATTACAAAATTAGTTAGAGTTATATGTGTAAATATCCCATCGCTAAAATAAAAATTCAACCGCATCATAACGTCATCGTTTCTTTTGAATCCTATCGAATCAAATCAGGTATAAAATACATATTTAAATACAATCAAAATAGTTGATCGAATTAATAAAAATGCACATATAAATATATTTTAAAGATCAATAAACACGTAGCTAAGTTACGAATCTACAAGTGCATATGTTATCATGCAATTCCTTTTTTAAAGGTTAGATGCATTTTTTATTTGTAAATATTTTCATATACACGTGTTATGAACACACACATACAATGATACAACGGCATAGACACAAGCCCAGACGAATAAGTGAAATATATAATAAGAAGTAGATAACATATTCAATATTTATACGGGAAAAATGAGGTTATCTCTTGGGAGAGTTAACTTCACTCTCTCATCATATTTTTCTCATATTTTTTTATTTTTTTAAAAATGAATCCATAGAAATTCATCACGGTATCCCTATATTATGGCATTCAAGTTTCGCGTGAAACAGAGACTCCTACGTCTTCCATCTAGACAATCATTTTTTAAAGGTCGTAGAATTGTTGAAACCGACACCGTCTGGATGGTGGCCGTAGGAGTCTTTTATCACACGAAATTTGAATATATAAGGATATAATAATGAAAGTCTACGGAAGTATTTTAAAAAAATAAAAAATATATGGGGAAATGAGTCGGGTGAAGCCTAGTTAGCTCTTCCTTGAGGGCAACCCCATTTTACCCTATTTCTACATATACATTTATGATGTGGTACATGATTTTACATATAGCTAATATAAATGGATACATAATCCAAATATCTTACATTGCATGTGCAACACTTTCCTTATAAAATATATAATATTACACATATTTGCATATATAATACTTAATTTATACTTTATACCTTTACAAATATTTTTTTATACAAATTTATTTACAAATAATAGGAATAACAATTTTATTGTTCGGGACCACTTCTTGTATGAGATGGTAAATAATTTGTGTTGAATATCCAAATGCCACGCGTTCAACCGCAGGAAACATCATTTTTTTTTGAATAAAATTAAAATGTAAATCCAATTTAATTCGGTGTAATATGTTTGAATCGGATTCTAGATATCCGATTAGACCAGGGAAAACAGAATAATCGGATCAACCCGAGTCTATTTCACCAATCGAACCGACCACCTGATCCGACCCGATTTCAATTACATTGCTTCCCACCACCCACGACAAAGTAAGCCAAGTCATGGTTAACAAGTCAACTAATGGTTCGAACAAGGGATAAATAATGCATAGAGAGTCATAATAGATGATGTAATTGATAGCTTATATAGTAATAAAATTTCTTGATCATTAGATAAGAGGATCATGTGAAATTCTTCATATTTTTTTATTTATAAAAAACCAGGAATAGTAAGATTGCGTGCACCATTTTTTAAATAATTATTTAAATATTTAAATTTAATTAAATAGGCATCATGTTTGGAAATGTAAAAAAATTACCATCTATCAGTACCTGAGGTATCGATTTGGGCTGCAGTGGCCAAATCGACACCTCAGGTGTTGATTTTAACTTTGCTCATTTGTGCATTATATATTTTGAGAATTTTTACACTTACTATCCTTTCAAGATTTCCCAATAACATCATATCCATAACCTTTTTATAGTTACATATGTGCCCTTGTACTTTTAGGGAAGTAATGGTAGTGATGTTTTACTTATTCGTCACAATATTCTCGAAAACATTGGGGGTATAAATGTTCTTTGGACGCGAAATCGTCGAATTGAACCACTCCCAAACTCGTTCAAGTATGTTCTATTAGGCCCAAACAAGACTTTATCCGTCGTAATGTCCTCTAGCCTCACATTTGATCTTCATGTGGGGTTGAAAGAATACCAAGGTGCTATAAATTGGACCATTACAACCCAAAGGGCATTAGTCCCTCTCATTCAGACAATACTCTTACATAACTAGTTAAGAATAAAATCTATGTAAATTTCAAAAGATAATATACATACAGATTAAATTGTATTTTTATAAATTCTTACCAATTCCCAGAATGATGCGAATTCATGTAGAAATAACATGGTATTATCGAACTCATGCGGATGTTTATTTTTTTTCAAAATGAATAATAAAATTTCGTACGACATCTTATAACGATCTCAACAATTTATAATGTAAATAATCAATAAAAAATAAATATCAAGACATTGATCATGCCATATTCATAAGTTTAACATTCCATATTATAACATCTAGCTATTTAAAAGAAAAGCAGATATTCTATTAAAATCATAGAAATTTTATAATTTTTAAAGAAATAATAAAAAGACTCTACAATATTCAATGGTATATATTTCCTAAAAATTCCTCTTAAGCCTCCTCCTCCTCCTCCTCCTCTTCCTTCACCACCTCTATCGTTTCCTTTGCCATTGTCTCCCACCGTCTTCTGAATTTTTACAGTAGATGGCCATTTTTACAATGCCAGCCTGATCATTGTAATATCAATGCAATATATAACTTTGATCTCAAAAAAGCTTGTATTATCTAGTTGAGTTAAATTTATTGATATTCTTAATCAAATCTCTTTCTGAAGCCCCGGGTCAGAAGCCCCTAGTTGTCCTAATATATCGCGAGAGAATTCACAATTATATATGGGGGTGGAATAGAGGACATTCTCGATGACCGGTGGAAGTGAGCTCCAAGATGGCCATTTTTACAGTAGCCGTAAAAGTTTTGCCTTCATCTAGCGAGGTAATTTCAATGGAGATACCATTAGGGATTTGGAGGTGAAACACCCTTGCATCCTTCTCCACCCCTACTGGATTTCCCTCTTTCTGAAGATCTTCTTATTTCAGATGTTGACACAAGGGGTGCAAACATATTGAACTTGAACGTACCTATATTTTTTTGGTTCGGTTCGTTTATTTAATCAAGCCTAAACTTGTGTCCGAATTCAGTTCGTTTATTTTCAAACTGATGAATCGAACCTCTTTTTAATCGAATAGAACCTAAGTAAATATCGAACTTAGGAATTCACTAATAAGGAGTAAAAAGAAAACAAATGGAAATATATATGTGTGTTCATAATTAGAATAAATCGTCTTTCAGGTTTTTTTCTTTATCTAACGCTTCTTCATCTTTTGAATAAATAGGGTTAATAATGATTCCTCACTCTTCTTTTGAACTAGTCTGGTCCCCCCTAACTAATGCGGCAGGGCTGACTCACTTTTCCCAGGCAAGAATCATAACCTAGTCGACGATCTTGGATTTGACTTTCGGATGGAGAGAAGGCCTAGTCTTTCTTTTATCCTAGTCTTGTAATGCAACTATTGAGAAGGGGGTAGGGACCCGGGGGGAAAGGAAACGTCTGACGAAAGGCATTGCTTGCCCATATTACCTAGAGCGAATGTGATCTCTTTCCTGTAAACTGACGAATTGGAAGGCTGACGCGTATTGCAAACCACGATTTGTCCTCTTACCCATGCCCCTGCCCAGGAGAACAGTCTAGCAAGTACCGCTGCTCTGTTCTCCGCTGCTTTTAGTTCTTTTCGAAGCGGCCCGTATATAGAGCTGCTCTTGGTGCTAGGAGTAAAGGCAATAGGATCAGTATTAGGAAATGGCCTAAGCCCTACTATATAATCTCGACAGACTGGCGATTAGATTATATATTCTGGGCTAGAAAGCGAAGAAATGCCTACCTACAAGCACACTTAGAGCTATTACAATTCATTCCATTAGCTTCTTCCTTTTAGCGAAAGGAAAGCGAAGGTCCTTTCTTTGAAAAAAAATATAAATATAATAAATTTTTATATCTGTTCAAATGAGGACAAGGAATAATGTGGAGATATGTGATAAGTAATGTTTATACTTGGTCTGTTGATTTAATGATAAATAAGGGAAAGTACTAGACAAATAGATGGTGGATGTTGTATCCACGATGTGACTACTTATTGTGGAATATTTTATACTGATATAAAAACTACTTATCCCTTAAATATTCATTTATCACAGGATGAAATCCACTAATCTCGAAATAAGATCCACTTACACAAATAAGAATTTGTAAATATGTATGTGTATGTGTGTTTATCGAACTTTTAACAAATAGAACCTAAGCGAAGCTATGATTTTTAGGTTTGGTTCATTTATTTAATCAAGCATAAACTTGTGTTCAGTTCGATTTATTTATTCGAATCGAATCTAAATCGAACTTTTAGCAAGTCAAACGTGAGCGAATATCAAACTTGAGAAATTTCTATGACCCCTAATTGACACGTTCCTGAGTATATCAAGTATTTCCCTAAAAAAGGACTTCCTTTGGTAGAGACAGTTTGATGGCTCAACACCTCCTACATGTTATGTGTGGAGAGGAGTTCGTCGTGGTCATGGACCTTTTACATGCCAACACCCTTGTGGTTAATTTATTATTGGGAGGGAGATGCCCCTTGTGCTTATCAAAATATATAGCGCTTGCACCGCTTGTACCGTTGCTTAAGCCATACAACAATATTCGTCATACTGTAGTTGGTACTACTTGGAGGCAGCTAGTGTCTAAAGTTGCTATGATATGAGTAAGTAAATATATGGTCAAATATCTAATTGACTTCCGGTTTGGAGTAGATGTTTCTAGTGGAGCTGAGACTATTCTACACAGTATCAACAGAGCATTGAATGCTCGTCATAGCAATGGTTCTCTTTCCGTGCTCACATAGATTTCTCTAATGCCTTCAATATTGTTGATAGCTCTATCTTATTAAGACGAATGAGAGAAAGATGCCCAACGATCTATTTGTGGGTGAAGTTCTTATATGGACAAACTATTGGGAAATTGTGGGGTTTCCTTAACCTATCCTACAACGGATGACTAGCAGTGGAACGTTCCCCACACAAGAATCAAGAAAATAATCGTAGCACAATAATCAAGAAACCACATAGAGACGAGAAATTTTACGTGGGAAAACTCTCCTCGATGTGAGGGAGGGAAAAAACCCACGTGACAGGACGACCCGCAACTAAATCTACTAGGACAGAAAAATGAGAGGGCACAATATCTTCTCAGTTTTGTTGTCCAATAAAATTGAGGTTCAGTTACAAGACTAAATCAGATAATTGTCACCTTGTACATGAAGAACACGATACCGTTTATTCTCCTCATCACATGATGCCCCTCCTCAAGAATGGACCTCCCTGGCAACTACTCCTCGTGCCTCTGGCGCAGATGCTCCTCAAAGATGCGATTCCTCTTCATGTCGTTGCGGGCTAATTCTTCGCATCTTGCGCAAACTTTCTCCTCACGCCTTGCGTAGGATACTACTCTCCTTGCTTGGGGAGCGAGAAGTAAGAGAGAAGAGAGGGAAAGATGCTTGAGTTTGAATGATTCCCAATGCCATGCATGGTGTCTTATTTATACCACGCTTGCCTCTTATCTCCAATCCTACTCCTACATGAAGTAGGAGTTTCCAAAGGATAATCAACATTTTCCCTTTTTTAAAATTATTGAGAACGGATAATGTTCCAAACACAAACAACAAGGTTATACCTTGGAGATAGATACACCTGGTCATCCATTGGAGTGCAACAAGATGATCCTCTAGGGCCGCTCCTTTTTTCCCTCGTACTACACTCACTTATCCATTATATCAGTGATAATTACAAAATACTTCTTCAAGCATGGTATCTTGATGATGATATGGTTATTGGGGACACAGATGAGGTGGTCAAAGCTTTGGTTATCATCTAGCAATGTGGCTCAGACTTAGATCTAGTTTTAAATATTCATAAAATTGAACTCTTTTGACCTACATATGATATTAGGAAGCTTCGCAAAGGGTTGTTCCTAGCGGGTGTTTGAAGACCTTTATTAGGTGTGAAGTTGTCTGGAGGGGCAGTTAGTATGTATAAAAAATTTATTGAAGGGTTGGCTTTGGAGAGGGTTATAAAGCTGTGAAGTTGACGCATCTTCTTCCTCAGTTGAGAGATCCCAGAGTGAGCTTCTTTTATTTTGTTTGTGTATGGGTATAACAAAACTTTTATTTGGCTTGAGGACATGCTAACCAATGCACATGGGAGATGCAACAATATTATTCGACAGAGGCTTACGAGAGAGAGAGAGAGAGAGTCTATTGAAGACATTGCTTTTTGTAGATGCCCCTTTTTGAAGACCTCTAATGGAGGGTGGCTTCATTGCCCATTCGACTTGACGGTTTGAGGCTATTGTTAGCAATTGAAGCTTTCTCGTATGTCTTTGTAGCTTCCATGCACAATCTTGGAAGCTTCATGATTATATCTTGCGAGACAATGAGATTTATGATATGAACTATGTCTTTGATTGTGTTCTTCATTGACTTCATGGCATGATTCCCTCATTCTACCTCAGTTGTTTCTCTAGAAAGGACATCGTTCCTCCAAAGACCCAAAATATTTTGACGAGTGTCTTTTTGGCAAAATAATTGAGGGCATGAAGGTGAAATTTGACATGATCGTTAGACAAACGGTAAATTTTCAGAGTCTTTAAGATGATTATGCTCAATATTTTCTCCTTTCTATTCCTATTGATGGACTTGGTATGCATATGAGTATCACAGTATCCTCAGATATCGTCTCATGATTCCTTTATTTCTAGCGAATGAGATATGATCAGTTTGCGGTTAGATATTTTTAGGGATCATGCAGTTCATTGTAGAGAGCTTTCATTTTTTAAGTATATACATGACCTTGTTAAATCTATATGCACATATTACTCAACAAGCATGTACCATCTCTAAGTCTACACCTTCAATATTTCATCTATACAAAGAAGGCTACTGGGAGACCTTAACCTTATATCTAGTTCCAAGTGGCACTCTAAAATCAACCGGTGAATACTCAACATTTAACAAGTACAACAGTGCATAAATGTCAACAATCCCCAATCAATTCTACTTATGTTAATACATATTAGCATCTAGGACAACAAATAAGAGAAACACAATAACAATAATAACAGGGAAACACCTTATACACATATATCCCCAGGTATCTAATTTCTCTCCCATCTCCTTTTTTATAAGGATTAAGTAAAGACTATAAGTATCAACTTACAGTAGATCAAATCAGAAAGGCTTAATATGCACGAAAATTGTAGGTTAAAATCCCTTAAATAAATAGCATGGTACATTCACATATCAGTTCGAAACAAATATATGCATAGGTGTTCAGCAAAAAAAACTTCATCGATAGTTAAAAAAATACTCGCAAGGTCACGATACACATCCAGTCAGTAACATAGATAAATGCTCCTCCATTGGTTTATAATTCAACCCGAGGTCATAGATTTAAGTTAATACTGTAGAAAGAGTCGGTTCCACGAATTATACATGATTAAAAAAAGTGAATGGAACAAAATATAGTATACGTATTTTCTTATAGAATATATAAATTGAAAATGGATGTTGCATCTGCTTCCGAAATATTAATGCACTAACTAGACACAACTATTGTAAATGGTGAGAAAAAGAATTGTGACAGTACATGAATTGAATATTTCCCTTAGGTTAAAACTATTATCGTGATATTGTGGTCAGGAAATTTCTCCTCGACACTGCTTGGTTATGCAGGATGGTTCGCGCAATTCGATCCAAAATTCTCGATGAAGTGGTGTATATGTCATGTTTTGTGAAAAAAGTTTGGCTAGCTGCACTGGTGTATATGTCATGTTGACCAGAATGAAATGAAATGATTTGGTCAACATGTCAATGATCACCCATATCACATCATGCCCACCTGGGGTGCACGACAATGATGTGACAAAATCCGTGAAAATGCTCTCTTATTTCCGCACTGGAATGGAAAGAGGTTGTAGTAGACCAGGAGGTCTCTGGTGCTCTACCTTCACTATCAGGCAAGTAAGGCATCGGCTGACATGTTCAGCTATATCCTTCTTCATGCCCTCCCACCAAAACTGCTGGCGGAGGTCTCGGTACATCTTAGTGCCTCATGGATGTATAAAAAGTCTTGAATTGTACGTCTCATCCAAGATATCTCTCCTTAGCACTTCATCATCTGGGACACACACACGGTCCCCCTTCCATAGGATGGATTACAGAATCGGAATCCATCGAACTCCTCCTTTAAGCATCTGCGGTATAAGTCATGGATCCTCTGATCTGTCTGTTGCCCTTGGATGGTCCTGTCCCACAAGCTACTATACTTTGCTGGCACAATCACTGCATCAAATGTACTCTCAAATGGATGCTACTCACTAAGTGTAGTGAGCACATCTGTAGACCCCTCAGGATCCGGGTACCCGTTTACGACAAAATTCGCAATATTTCATTCACAATGATCGCAGAGTTGTAGAAAAGCAGGGAAAAATTTTCGCCCGGCTAATTATCCACATGACATTCACATCCACAACATAACCACAAAGTAAAAGAGACACAATTTGGCACCAAAATTCTTTTCATTAATATTCATATCAGTTTTCAACATATACAATGATCTTCCATTTACAACATATATCCCAGAGTGTGATATAAAAGAGATAACATTTACATCATTATCTGAACAAAAACTGAGGCAAAGTAATTCATACCGTCGGGTATAAACTCTATCTCCTGGAAGCATGTATATCTACTGAGCTGCAGGCTGTTTGCCTGCCACACACAAAATAGGAAAGAAGAGGCGTCAGCCATTGCTGGTACCTCCCTAAAATTTATAAAAATAACTTGACATTTAATATGCACAAAAGCAGGCAAGTAGAAAGGTGGTACCAGTAAAATTTACATCTACTTGCGTAAGTAAAAAGGGGTTTGTTTGTAATGCGTTTCTAATGATTTCCCCCGGAACCCGGCATTTCCCATATGTAACATATTTATATAGCAGTTGCGTAATCATGAGTGTATGAGCGTAAATGCATATATCATTTTCTTCAGAGATCATGTTGGTAAGTGAAAAATGGAAAAGTTGAGATTGTAGAGATCTATTTATTTGATTTCTTGGGTAGAGATAACGGTCTTTTGATCATAATTTCTCCAATTCTTAACTTCAATGTTTCAGATATAATTCCAGATGTTGTAGATGTAGATATGGATGATCTAGATATAGAATCGCCAAGTCTGTTTGGCGAAGTAACTCAAGCGGTGAAGAGGCCTACAAATGGCTCTTCCGTCTCACCCTCTATAATTGGAAGCGCGGTCCAATAGAGGGATAGGTCTACTCCCCAACTACGCTACTGAGACGGGTGAGAGAGACTCCCTAGAAAAGTCACTCTAGAAAACTGCCTGACTAGTACAGGCGAACGAGCTCGTACGTAAAACTGAAAACCAAGGATCCCCCGCCTGGGTATCCTATAACAGGGTCAGCGTAACTGGTCTAAAATCGGGATCCCAACGAGGCGTAAAAACACTGCAAGCTCGCGTAAAAACCGAAGAGGGACTGGGATCCTAGACCCGCGCACTTGGCGGCCGCTGCCCGAACTGAGCTTCCTTTCCTCTGCTCAGTTGAGAGTCACCGCGCTCTCGCACGGTCATGTGTAAAGTTCACCATGATCGGCATAATTAATTGATGTCACCGATTTGCTATCAAATTACTTGATTACCCAAATCTTCCTCAAACTCATCTGTGATTCACTTTACAGATCCAAGTATCTTATTATACTTTATCAATAGTGACATATAAATAGCATGTAATACAAAAGGACTATTAAATACTGATTTTTAATCATAATAATCACAGGGAATCATTAATTCATAGATTGATTTAAGTGTGTGTGTGTATATATTAAACAATCTAGTGTAATACCGAACTTACTTTAAGATTCTAATCACGTAGATGTCCCTTTTGAAAACTCTTCTTCTTCTTTAGATTTTTTTAGCTATTGATGGATCTTTGTACAGATGGGTTAGCAACCTATACATTATATTGCATATATTCTCAGCAATTCTCTCTCTCTCTTTCTCTCTCTCTCTTTTTTTTGAAACCCAAGACCTAGAAAATCTCCATGCATTCTCCTCCTAGAGTAAGTGAAATCATCATAACCATACTAATTAATGCATAATTTCTTCTGCCATTTACAACAAAACTCGCCAAGTATGCGACCCTTGCGCAGACTAATATATCATCTCTTAAAAATTTCTTACTTGATTATAATGTCTTAGATTGAGAAAAGAAATTTACGAATGGATGGGATATCTTCTTAAGATCAGAAAGAACCAAAAACTAAACTCAAGGAGCTCATATATTACCAAAGTACTATTGATCCTGAGACAATCAGATTTAGTCACCAAGAAAGAAAAATAGAGGAGATTTTGTAAACTCTCATAGTCTGGCAGAAGTTGGTTTATGCTTCTCTTTGGATGTATCTTTGAAATATGAAAAGACAAAATCCTTCCAGGGTTTACCACAGAAGCCAAAACACTTGGAGAACGATCTTTGCTATGGAAGCAAACATCTGAAGTCATATTTTTCTTTTGCATGAATCGAATTAAATTTTTTTTTAACCACAAAAACCAGTCTGTTCTTATAATTAATATAGCTTTTTTTTAACCAACATCCCTAGCCCCCCCTTTTTTTTAACCCTACGGTTCCAGAGAAATACTAGTGAATGAATATTATAAGAATTTTAACACTATAATATCTGGAAGCCTGATTTGATGTCATAATGATACAATACTGTGATCATTAGTAAACAAAACACAAAAAAATATAATGCAGTTCATGATAGATTAGGATCTCATTATAGACTTTATATTTTAAAAAAACATATTTAAGAGATGATCCCAGGAGCATAAGGTATCAAGAAAAAATCAAGAATTTGTGAAGCTTCATGCATGGCAGCAATAAGGGAAAGGATTGTACCTCAAAATCTCAAGTATGGAGATCAGAATTGAGCTTCAATTTGTAGCATGCAGCAGCTACAAGTGCTGTCCAGTGACTTCTACAGCAAAAAGGAAAAGCCTTCCAACAAGAGGGTTTTCAGGAAAACTTCAACAAGAGGAATTTGAGCCGAAATTAGCAGCAATGGCTGCAGTAGCATCCTTGATGGTTGCTGTAGCAGCAACTAAGAAGAGAATGTGAGGGGAGAACTCTCGGCTGGAAAACTTTGGAGAGAAGAGAGGCATATAAGATGAGAAAAAGAAGAGGATTTGGGCTTATATAACCAAGGAAGAGGTTCTTAGAATGGACAAGTGTAAAGTAAGTTTATGGCAAGTGTTATAAGGAGAGAAAAGAGGAGAAAAACAAGGAGGAGTAAAAAAAACTCACGGCTGGACTGTGCACAGACTTTGCACCGTCAGATTTTTTTATATATATATTTTTTACTTATCTGAATAGCCCAAAGTCCTTCGTACCCAGTGCCTCGAATCTCCGATTTCAATGTATAATGGCTCGTTTTGACCGTCTCTGAACGACGATCAATATGAGTGTAATATTGATATACTTTCGGTTGGGTTTTGAATACCCGAAATTTTCGGATACGGTTTTTGTTTAAGATTAAATTTTGTGATTTTAAAAATATCAAACGACCTCCGATTGACGAACGGTCGATTCCGTTGGTCTTGTATCGTCGAATCGGATCTAATGACCGTCTCGGTTCGTTTTGCGGTTTCCGAATTTGCGTCGCGACTTTTTCGCGGCGCGCAAGACGAAGTGACCGATTTTTGATCGATTTCACCCGAACAACTTTTGATTCACTACTAATTGGTCATTTTAGGTTGTTTAGTATTGACCGTCAATGTTATTGGGTTCATTGGACCCAAAATCGGACGAGTTCAGGTTTGATTGGAAACCGGATGCTACAAATATAAAAACCTCAAAGGGAGTCTCGTCCTCGAGACTCAAGTTAAGGCTATTCTGTGACTTGTTTAAATTTCATATGTCCATAAAAACCTCAAAGGGTTTTGAACCCATAAAAACCTTAAAGAGAAAACAAGCCATATATTTATAATGTATCTAATTACAAAAGCTTGTTTTGATGATTACATCAGAATAGCTGCGGGTATCGTGCCCGCATGTCGGCTTCAGTCTCCCATGTCGCTTCCTTGACGCCGTGTCGGTGCCACAAAAGCTTGACCAATGAAATCTCTTTGCTGCGAAGCTTCTTCACGGCACGGTCAAGTATCTGAACAGGCTTCTCCTCATAAGTCAGATCTGGCTCTACGTCAAGATTCTCGTAACTGATGATGTGTCGAGGGTCGTGGACATACTTCCTCAGATTGGATATGTGGAAAACATCATGAATAGCTGAAAGATGTGGAGGAAGAGCTACTCGGTAAGCAACCTTCCCCACTCTAGCCAGAATCTCAAACGGTCCAACATATCGCGGCGCCAACTTGCCACGAACCCCGAATCTCTGCACTCCCTTCATGGGAGATACTCGCAAAAATACCCAATCTCCGACCTGTATTTACAGGAGTTTTATTAGTATATGAGATTAAGTTAAATTTGTAATAAAGGAAAGAGAAGAAGATTGGATACCTGAAATTCCAAATCTCTTCTCCGACGGTCTGCATAGCTCTTTTGGCGGTTTTGTGCCGTCAGAAGCCTCCGTCTCACAAGATCAACATCTCTCGCAGTCTCCTCCAAGAGATCTACGGAATATAAAGCATGATCACCTACCTCACGCCAACTGAGAGGTGTGAGGCATCTCCGCCCGTATAGGGCCTCGAATGGTGCCATGCCAATACTGGAGTGATAGCTGTTGTTGTACGTGAATTCCACCAAAGGCAAATGGTCCTTCCAGGACCCTTTCCACTCCAAAGTGCATGCGCGAAGTAGATCCTCCAGCGTCTGAATGGTGCGCTCACTCTGACCGTCAGTCTGTGGATGATATGCAGAACTCATCTTCAGCTCTGTCTGTAGTGCTGACATGAACTGATGCCAATAATGAGATGTAAATCTCGAATCTCTGTCAGACACCACTTCTCGTGGTATTCCATGCAGCCTGATAATGTTCTGTACATAGAGCTTGGCCAACCTGGATGGAGTGTAAGTCGTGTTGACAGGTATGAAATGGGCTAACTTGGTCAACCTATCAACAACGACCCATATAGAATCATGGCCACCTGGTGTCTTCGGCGGACCTGTGACAAAATCCATAGAAATGCTCTCCCACTTCCACTCGGGAATGGGGAGAGACTGCAGTAATCCTGGCGGTCTCCTGTGCTAAGCCTTGACCATCTGACAGGTCATGCATCTGCTAACATGTAGCGCCACATCGCGCTTCATTCCATCCCACCAGAAATGTCGACGCAAGTCACGGTACATCTTCGTACTGCCTGGATGGATAGATAACCGTGAACTGTGTGCCTCGTCCAAAATGTCTCTGCGAAGCTGCTCATCATTGGGTACAACGACCCGTCCTGCCTTCCATAAAATAGACTCCATCACAACAAAGTCGTCAAATTCGTCCTTAACGGCGCGCATGTATCTATCATGAATCCAAGGATTGGTCTTATGGCCTTCTACAATACGATCCCAAAGACTGCTGTATCATGGAGGCACGGTGGTAGAAATGGATGCGCTCTCCTGAGGATGCCAATCGGTCAAAGCAGCAAGCGTATCCTACTTGTATAGCCAGTTCGCCGTACCATCAGCATGCGCTCTCCTGCTAAGTGCATCAGCCACCACGTTTCCCTTACCGGGATGGTAAGAGATCGTGCAATCATAATCCTTCAGCAGCTCGAGCCATCTGCGCTGCCTCATGTTCAACTCCTTTTGATCAAAGATGTACTTTAGGCTCTTGTGATCTGTGAAAATCTCGAAATTCACCCCATATAGATAGTGGCGCCAGATTTTCAAGGCGAAGACAACTGCCGCCAACTCCAAGTCATGTGTGGGGTAGTTCCGCTCGTGCGGTCTCAACTGCCGTGATGCGTAAGCAATCACCTGTCCTCTCTGCATCAACACTGCTCCCAAACCTTCCCCAGATGCATCTGTGTAAACTGCATAGTCCTGAGTGCCTGAAGGAAGAGCAAGAATAGGCGCTGTAGTCAACCTCTCCTTCAGTGTCTGGAAGGCCTGCTCACATGAATCGTCCCAAATGAATGGAACTCCCTTCTGCGTCAATCGTGTCAGAGGACGAACAATGCGTGAAAATCTGCTGACAAAGCGTCTGTAATAGCCCGCTAATCCGAGGAAGCTCCGAATCTGAGTGACTGTCTTGGGCTGCTCCCAAGACATAACTGCATCTATCTTCGCAGGATCAACCGCGATACCTGCTCCAGAAATGATATGCCCGAGAAATGAGACATGAGATAACCAGAACTCACACTTGCTCAACTTGGCATATAGCTTGTGCTCTCTCAATGTGTCCAAAACAATGCGTAGATCATTCACATGATCCCATTCATTCCGCAAATAGATGAACACATCATCGATGAATACCACTACAAACTTGTCCAAGTATGGACGGAAGATACGGTTCATCATATCCATAAAAGCCGCAGGTGCATTGGTGAGCCCAAACGGCATCACCACAAACTCATAGTGTCCATAGCGAGTCATGAAGGCTGTCTTCGGAATATCCGACTCGCGAATCCTCAGCTGATGGTAGCCTGAGCGAAGATCGATCTTCGAGAAAACCGAAGATCCCTGGAGCTGGTCGAACAAATCATCGATGCGCGGCAAAGGATAACGGTTCTTCACCGTTCTCTTGTTCAGCTGCCTGTAGTCAATACATAACCTCATGGATCCATCCTTTTTCTTGACAAATAGAACCGGAGCACCCCAAGGTGAAGTGCTCGGCCTCACGAATCCCAAATCAAGTAACTCCTGCAACTGCACCTTCAACTACCTCAACTCGGCTGGTGCCATGCGATAAGGTGCCATAGAGATCGGCTGTGTTTCTGGCAGCAATGTGATCTCGAACTCGATCTCTCTCTCAGGAGGAAGCCCTGGTAGCTCATCAGGAAATACGTCTGGATATTCAGATACTACTCGGATATCCTGTATCATCGGCTCATGATCAGACACCTCCCGAACAAAAGCAAGATATGAATCGCAACCCTAGTCAACAAGTCGCTGGGCTCGCAATACTGAAATGTACTCTATGGTGGAGTCATGGGTAGTACCCTCAAAAGTAAACTCGGGTAGATCTGGAATCCTGAAGACGACCGTCTTCCTAAAGCAATCAACAAGTGCATGATGAGTGGATAACCAATCCATGCCCAAAATCAAGTCGAACTCATCAAGCTGCAGAAGTAGACAATCTGCGATCATCTCATGACCGCCAATCAGTATGGGCAAGTGCATGACTATCAGAGATATGACAAATAATTGGCCACCTGGCCCTCGGATGTGATATGGAGACGATAGCGTCTCTGCAACTCTATCTAAAGAAACAAGCAACCTCGAAGCAAGGAAAGAGTGTGTCGCGCCGGAATCGAATAAAACATGGAAAGGTCGGCCCAAGACTGAGACCATACCTTTCACCACAGTAGCCGCTGAACGTGCCTGCTCCTCAGTAACGGCATGTAACTGTCCCTGCCTGGCTGATGCAGCACTAGAACCTGCCACACTCTGCGTCTGTCTCTGCTGCTGCCGCCTAAAGTTGGAGTTCCTGCCACGGAAACTCCCTGAACGCTGTGTCTGAGGCTGTGACTGTGAAGGCTGTGGCTGAGGCTCGCCAGAAGCCTGTGGGCACTGTGCTCGGTAATGTCCCCACTCATGACATCGATAACATCTGACTGGCCTGGTAGGTGGAGTAGTTGTGCCTGTGCTCCGAGCTGGTCTGGCTGGTGGTCGGTCTACTCGCTGCGACCCAGATGGTCGAGCGGACTCTGTGCCACGTCCGGCGAGTGCTCCTCCTAGAGTAGTCGATGGAGAAGAGCGAGCACTGCCAGAGAATGTCGAACCTGTAGGTCGAAACCGTCTGTCTGACCTCTGCTGCTGAAACGGTCGACGTATCGGTCCAAAAGATCTCCGTGGTCTAGGTGCTGCTCCAGACGAGCTCCCGAAACGTCTCCCCCTGATGTCCTCGAACTTCTCCGCAGCATCGGTAGCCTCGGAGATGGAAGTGATGTGTAGTCCTGCCAGCTTCTCCTGCACCTCCTCTCGCATGCCGCCAATGAACTTCTCCAGATTCTCCTCTGGAAATGCGCCAGCTGCTCGTGTATGTCGTGACAACTCTGTGTATCTGATAAAATAATCCCTGGCTGTCATCTGTCCCTGACGAAGCTCTGCAAACAGTCGGCGCTGGGACTCCTTCCACTTCGCAGAAAAGAAGTGGGCTCGGAACTTCGTCTCGAAATCGTTCCAAGTAGGCTCTCGACCTAACTCGGACACTACGGCCTCCCACCATCGCTCGACGAAGTCTGTCAGTGAATACTCTATGAAAGATAGCCACGTGTCTCGTGGCGCATGAATTGCCCTGAGCACCTTCATCACTCTCTTCAGCCATTGCTCAGCATCATCTGGTGAACCTGTGCCCTCGAACAGGGGTATGTTGGCCCGCTGATAAGAAGTGAAGACCGACTGGTGCCTGTGAATGGCTGAATACTCGTGTGCATCCTCGCCAGCAAAGTCAACAGGGTCCTGCTCCCTGTCCAAGTCTGCATCCTCCTGAGCTCCATGCTCTGGTATGTCCTCTAGTGCATCATCAGGGTGAGGCTGCTCCACCTCAGCGTAACTGGTCTAAAATCGGGATCCCAACGAGGCGTAAAAACACTGCGAGCTCGCGTAAAAACCGAAGAGGGACTGGGATCCTAGACCCGCGCACTTGGCGGCCGCTGCCCGAACTGAGCTTCCTTTCCTCCGCTCAGTTGAGAGTCACCGCGCTCTCGCACGGTCATGTGTAAAGTTCACCATGATCGGCATAATTAATTGATGTCACCGATTTGCTATCAAATTACTTGATTACCCAAATCTTCCTCAAACTCATCTGTGATTCACTTTACAGATCCAAGTATCTTATTATACTTTATCAATAGTGACATATAAATAGCATGTAATACAAAAGGACTATTAAATACTGATTTTTAATCATAATAATCACAGGGAATCATTAATTCATAGATTGATTTAAGTGTGTGTGTGTATATATTAAACAATCTAGTGTAATACCGAACTTACTTTAAGATTCTAATCACGTAGATGTCCCTTTTGAAAACTCTTCTTCTTCTTTAGATTTTTTTAGCTATTGATGGATCTTTGTACAGATGGGTTAGCAACCTATACATTATATTGCATATATTCTCAGCAATTCTCTCTCTCTCTTTCTCTCTCTCTCTCTCTCTTTTTTTGAAACCCAAGACCTAGAAAATCTCCATGCATTCTCCTCCTGGAGTAAGTGAAATCATCATAACCATACTAATTAATGCATAATTTTATCTGCCATTTACAACAAAACTCGCCAAGGATGCGACCCTTGCGCAGACTAATATATCATCTCTTAAGAATTTCTTACTTGATTATAATGTCTTAGATTGAGAAAAGAAATTTACGAATGGATGGGATATCTTCTTAAGATCAGAAAGAACCAAAAACTAAACTCAAGGAGCTCATATATTACCAAAGTACTATTGATCCTGAGACAATCAGATTTAGTCACCAAGAAAGAAAAATAGAGGAGATTTTGTAAACTCTCATAGTCTGGCAGAAGTTGGTTTATGCTTCTCTTTGGATGTATCTTTGAAATATGAAATGACAAGATCCTTCCAGGGTTTACCACAGAAGCCAAAACACTTGGAGAACGATCTTTGCTATGGAAGCAAAGATCTGAAGTCATATTTTTCTTTTGCATGAATCGAATTAATTTTTTTTAACCACAAAAACCAGTCTGTTCTTATAATTAATATAGCTTTTTTTTACCAACATCCCTAACCCCCCCTTTTTTTAACCCTACGGTTCCAGAGAAATACTAGTGAATGAATATTATAAGAATTTTAACACTATAATATCTGGAAGCCTGATTTGATGTCATAATGATACAATACTGTGATCATTAGTAAACAAAACACAAAAAAATATAATGCAGTTCATGATAGATTAGGATCTCATTATAGACTTTATATTTTAAAAAAACATATTTAAGAGATGATCCCAGGAGCATAAGGTATCAAGAAAAAATCAAGAATTTGTGAAGCTTCATGCATGGCAGCAATAAGGGAAAGGATTGTACCTCAAAATCTCAAGTATGGAGATCAGAATTGAGCTTCAATTTGTAGCATGCAGCAGCTACAAGTGCTGTCCAGTGGCTTCTACAGCAAAAAGGAAAAGCCTTCCAACAAGAGGGTTTTCAGGAAAAGTTCAACAAGAGGAATTTGAGCCGAAATTAGCAGCAATGGCTGCAGTAGCATCCTTGATGGTTGCTGTAGCAGCAGCTAAGAAGAGAATGTGAGGGGAGAACTCTCGGCTGGAAAACTTTGGAGAGAAGAGAGGCATATAAGATGAGAAAAAGAAGAGGATTTGGGCTTATATAACCAAGGAAGAGGTTCTTAGAATGGACAAGTGTAAAGTAAGTTTATGGCAAGTGTTATAAGGAGAGAAAAGAGGAGAAAAACAAGAAGGAGTAAAAAAAAACTCACGGCTGGACTGTGCACAGACTTTGCACCGTCAGATTTTTTTATATATATATTTTTTACTTATCTGAATAGCCCAAAGTCCTTCGTACCCAGTGCCTCGAATCTCCGATTTCAATGTATAATGGCTTGTTTTGACCGTCTCTGAACGACGATCAATATGAGTGTAATATTGATATACTTTCGGTTGGGTTTTGAATACCCGAAATTTTCGGATACGGTTTTTGTTTAAGATTAAATTTTGTGATTTTAAAAATATCAAACGACCTCCGATTGACGAACGGTCGATTCCGTTGGTCTTGTATCGTCGAATCGGATCTAATGACGGTCTCGGTTCATTTTGCGGTTTCCGAATTTGCGTCACGGCTTTTTCGTGGCGCGCAAGACGAAGTGACCGATTTTTGATCGATTTCACCCGAACAACTTTTGATTCACTACTAATTGATCGTTTTAGGTTGTTTAGTATTGACCGTCAATGTTATTGGGTTCATTGGACCCAAAATCGGACGAGTTCAGGTTTGATTGGAAACCGGATGCTACAACATCCCACATCTGCAACCAAGCTGTTGAACCATCAATGTGTCACCTCCTGCTCAATGCATCTGCCACCACATTCCCTTTACCAGAGTGGTAGGAGATGGTACAATCATAGTCCTTTAGTAGCTCCATCCATCGCCTTTGCCTTATGTTCAACTCCTTTTAATCAAAAATGTATTTGAAGCTTTTGTGATTAGTGAAAATTTCAAATGTCACCCCATACAAATAGTGGCGTCATATCTTTAGTGCAAAGATTACGACCACCAACTCCAGGTCATGGTTGTAAACTATATTACAGCATATAAAATGATTGATAAAGACATATACGTATTAGTTTTTGGAACTTCATACTTAAACATGTAATTTACCATCTACAGGAACAAGCTCATTTAAACTAGTACTTAACAACGAACCTTATTAATGAAATAAAATATCCATCAAATATGTTAGGCATAAACCAAAACTAATAAAATTTGTGCAAAATTGAGAAAACCAAATTTGTGCATATGAATGTATTCATGTTCATTTATCGACATCATATTATACAGTCACCATAACTAAATCAACAGAAGACATGAAAAAATCATTTATGGAATAATTGATTCATTAAATCACGTGAATATAAACTCAACCACAGAGTCCATTCATTTGCACCACGTATTTATTTTAATTTAACCGATTTAAATCTGCAAAGCTATCTTTTATTGGTTAATAATATCAATAAAAATTTGAATCGTGGCTTATAAGGATATAGTAAATGCATATGTCTATCAAGAATGAATATTTGAAAATAATATATTTAAAGTGTTACCGTATCGTACGGGTCCTAGGGTTCAACACATACCTAAAGTCGACAGACTCGTATCTACCAAATTGCTACGTCTTCTTCTTGCTTCCGAACCGTCAATCTCCTCCACCACACGGACTTTCCCTGCGACGAGAACAATTCTCAGATGAGATTTCTCTCTCTAACTTTCCCTCTCCCCTTCTCTCTCACGATCCTCTCTCTCTCCTTGCAATAACATGTGACGTGAGTAGGGATGCAAACGGTCGGATACAGGTACGGATATAGGTATTACTGTATCCTTATCCATTTTTTAATACGAACACGGATGCAGATACGGATATTGACGATATTAAAACTATATTACCATATCCTTAAAAAACGGATACGGATGTAAAACAGATACTGATCGCACACGAGTAATATTAGTTAGACTCTATAGAATTGACTTAAATATATAAGAATTAGATGGAAAATACATGATATTAATTTACTAAATTTGTTTGTATCATAAAAGTTATTAAAATTTGGTAAAAGAAGGTATAAAATTATGTTATATAGGGTTGAAAATAAATATATGACTATATTTGTATACGAAAACGGATATACGGATACAGATACGGAGGTTTGTGGATATCAAAATGATATCCATATCCGTATCAGTTTTAAAACGGATACGGATACAGATGTCAAAATCTATATAAAACGAATACGGTGACGGATCGGATACGGATATATCCGTATCCGTTTGCATCCCTAGACGCGAGGGGAGGGTAGGGGGATTTTATTGGATTTTTTATGCCTCCCAACGAGGCAATCAATGGGCCGTTAATGCCAATTAATTTCATAAATAACTGCATGCTATTGATTGGGAAATTATAAGGAAATATGGGTGGGAAAAAATCTCCATCCGTTACACTTCTCCTCTATTACCATGTCACTGCCCTCCCCTCCATTGGAACGGCACCATGACTTTTGTTCTGCTTGCAGGAGATTGTTTGTTCATGACATGGAATGTTCGCTTATGCTTGACCTTTGATATTGTCAGTAGCTAACTTTTAACTGTATACGTTTTCAAATTGTATTGTACCATAACGTGATCGATGTTGTTGGTGCATACACGTCTTCTGATTACAGTCACGATTAGTGTTGGCTTTATCCCACTCGAACCAACTTCTCGGACTTTGTTACGTATCCAGCTAAATACCTGAATCGTTCTCTAAAAATTCTGATTACAGTCACAATCAATGTTTGAAGACATCACTATATTTTGTCAAATAGTATCCCTTGTGCAGATGTTGTAACGACCCATGAACTATTAACAAGAGTATAATACAATAATAAAATAGGCAGCTTCGTGATTGGAAGACATGAATCTCTTTGCTATAAAATGGGCAACACCTCAACATATGCTACAAATAGGTGTCTTGATAGCTACTCCATCCTATTCAACAAGTATATGCGGATGTAGAGAATGAGAAACAAGAGAGATTGAGAGACAAGACTTCCTTTATTTTTAGAGAGAGAGAAAGAGGGAGAGAGCCAGCGATACCGTGAGCACTGTTTTTGAGTTTGGTGACGACGATCTTTCCATCGACGTCGAGCCTTCATCCGACAAAATCGGAGGTGCGATAACGTGGTTAGCAATGGGTTGAAGCGACGTAGTCAAGTCGTCTTCCTGAATAGATTTTTAGCACCCTCGAGGTATGTGTCGAACATTTAGGATCCACATAATGTTAGAGTTTATTGTTGAAATGTGATTGTTGTCGTCTTGCTGTAATACCGCTTGGCCATGAATTGATTAAGAAGATTATTCTTTAATATTTAATTTTTCCATATGCGTTGCCTAGAATAAGTGAATAAATGATAGGCATAACCTTTGTACGTGCATGGATCTTCACCCTAGTGAATAGTGAGATAATAATATAATTAAAATTATATTAAAGTCTCCCTGTTATTTTGGTGCTTATAATTAGTATAAAAAATATCTTTTCCAGTCTGTTAATCCACTATGAGTCAAATTGTTATTTGTAGGAGAGAAATTCCAACCTACATATTTTAGATTTCTTATATACATCGTTAATCACTATAATGCAGTATTGTCATCATGTTATCTATTGTTGTTTTCCTGGTATGGCATTTGAGAATTAAAATATATGCTTATAACATAACTAAGATATTGAGTTTTTACTGTAATTATCGTGATTATATAATTCTAAGGTTCCGATAATGTTTCCATAATATATAGTAGCACATACAACTACTCATTGTTATTATGTTTCATATTATAGGTTTCATATGATTGTACTGATTAACGAGGAAGCAATTCAATCTCTATGTTATGTGTTATGTGTATATGGCGTGTAAACTACAAAGGGTATACCATGCTATGTGTAAACTTTATACTTAGATGTAAGTTCTACGTCATAATTATGTTACCTATATGATAAATACGATGAAACCTCATGCCTTATAATTATATGTATGTACTACCACTCACATGGTTAAATACGATAATAAAGCCAGAAAACTATAATGAAGTTAGGGAAATAAGTGTATTCGATCGCTCACCTTCAATGAATTGATAATATGAGTATTGAATAAATTGTGTATGTAATAAATAAATGTTCAATTACCTACTGTTGATACGGAATAATTTTATGTGTATATCATTCAATGGTGATTATTAAAGCTATCAAGTCATAAAGGTTGAAGGTAAGATATATGAATAGAAGTGTTCACATGAACCATTATTGAATGAAAAAGGAAATACTATTCAAAGAATTCAAATTTCCTTAGCATGAATAATGGGACATAATGGTAAGTGGAGCTAAGTGCTACATATAAAGTGGGAGCCATCTCTAGCGTCCGTTTATCGAGAGCCTGAAGGGCAACACCTTCCGGAGGTGTCGAGTTCAACAGAACCTAGTGGAAAGTCCACAATTGACTCAGCGATGATATCATCACGTTCTATGCAATTTGAGTGACCGCTTATGCCGACGGTAAAAACCACCAAAGCTGCCTAAAAACTTATGTAATGAGATAAAGTAGTTTAGTGAATAAGCTAAGTGCTTATGAGGAGGCTAAGTTCTTATCTGAAAGTTAAATGTTTATCTGAAATCTAAGCGCTTATGTGACATCTAAGTGTATATGTGCAATTATGTTATTGTTATGGGTATGTGTGCAATTATGTTAATGTTAAAGGCATATGTGCAAATATGAAAAATCTTGAGGCCATATATGAAATTACGATATGCGATGCATGGATATAAAAGAACACCCCTTGTATGCATAATTATGTTTATGAGTGATCCATATGATGTTATTGTATGAGAACAATCAAATATTATACTAAAAAACATAAGGGTGTTTTGTAAATGAATATGACATGACACTACTTTTATGCAAGGTTTTTGAAACCGAACCGGACACCGAATCGGAAATCTTACCGAATTGGTCGGATCGAGTTGAACCATGTAAACAAATCGGTTCAACCGGATGATGATATTATTATTATTTAAAATCGAATTAAACCTAACTGGTGAAAAAAGTGGTTGAACCGGCTAATTAAACCGAAATAAAATAATATATATAATACACACTCAAATATACTTGAAATTTAAATAAAATACATAGATAATGTATATATTTCACACTATACATAAAGTATTTTTCTTATACACCATCAAATATCATACATATCATATCATATATATATATATATTATTTGGACTAGATGCTCTATGGTATTATAATAGTTTAATTATATTTAAAATCCAATATATGTAAAAAGTTGTGTTAGTGTAGTTGGTTAGAAGTTTGAAATAGGTAGTTAAAGGTCATGTGTTAACCTCCCATTAGAAACAAAATTTTTAAATAATTTAAAAATTAGATACGGTTTAACTTCGGTTGAACCTGGTTAAACAAAGTCAAAAAAATAGGTTGAAACGGACGGGTTAATAAGATTTTAATAATCGAACTAAACCGACATAACCGGTTAACTGGACCGATCCAGGCCCAGTTCACTGACTGAACTGGCCGGTCTGGGTTTTCAAAACATTGCTTTTATGTATGATATGTTCTATGAAAAAGTATATGATGATGATGGAAATGAGAACAAAGTAAATCTCATTGTTAGAATAAGATAAGGGTTTATATGTGAAAAATTCTAACGATAGGTGTATGTGTGTAAGATATAATTTCATCTATGTAAATCATCTTTATGTAATTACGATATTGTAAAATTTACAAGAGAAAAATAATGAAATCTATGCATATTATGTTATAGGATCATATTCAAGGAATGTATCCATGGATAATGCATGTTGTGAACATTATTCTAGGTTGGGGAATCTAGAAAATTTATAAGGATCAATTGTGGAAAATATTTATCCATACTATTATGCACGAGTCATTTGAAATAGCATAAGGAGACTTGATTTTTTGCTAGTCGATTTGACTTTATCTCGACACATACTGAGCGTTAAGTCCATACCACATATTCTTGTGTTTTTATTGCAGGTCCATGTGAGGATAAATTTAGTGACATTTCGAGATTTGTTTTGGGTTCTGAAGGAAGGATGTCATTGTGCCCACTGCAACAAAAAAATTTGATTTTATATTAGAGATGTAAATTTTTATGGATAAAGGAAAGTAAAGATGGTTCCTTCTGTTATTTGTGATATCATTGATGTTCATGAGTAACACTCGGATCCGACGTGACATTAGATATGTTTCCACTGTTCACCGAGGATCTGGGTTATTACAATTGTGTCCCCTTCTCCAAAGTCTCCTAGCGAACTTGCCAGATCTGTCACTTACCTCTGTAAATGAGAGTACGTACTTGCTGGATCTCTCATTTTATTTTTTATTTTAATAAAAATAAGTGTTATGCCTGCATTATTAACAAATGGGAATATCAGTAATATATTACTGATTAGTTTAGAATGCTAGAAAGAGGCTATATTTCTATCACCAATGGGAATATAATGAAACAATGCATAAAATATAAAAATTTGATGATGGATTTGAGCAGAGCTGGAGGGAGATGAACCAAAAAAAGGTTAGGAAAGTTGAACTAATTGTACTTGCCTTGAATCCTAACTATATGTTGTGCTGAACTCAGTTGAAGAATCGTCTCAGTCCAAGATGACTTTCATATATTACTAGATAAGTCCGCATCTGGGATTCATTTGTATTTGAAGTGCTATATAAGGTTCTATATATCCTCTACATTTTGATTTTCTCCACCGATATGACAAATCATCGCCGTCCAAGGATGTATCTAGTTAAGGATGAACCTTGTAAATCCATATATTCATGTGTCTGCTTGATTAATTGTGTTTGTATGTTCTTGCTTCCGCTACTCGCAATAAGTTGTTTACAAGAAAGATTATTGAAGAGACATGAATGATATGTGGTGAGGAAGTAGTTTTTTTAGATAAATGATCACAATTCATTTCATCAAAGCGTCGCTATGTGGACCGTTGCTAATGATATAACGACATATATGGTATTCGTTGCTGATTTTGAGTACGAAAAATTATTTCGCGATGAATAGTATCATCATTATATATTTAACAATAGCTAATTTAGTAGCGGATTTTGAAAAAAAAAACGTCACTATAGTTCGATGGTTCATCAACAAGGAGAGACGTGAGGATTACGAGCTTCTAGGATAGGGTTGGGTTTAGAGTTATGTAATCTACCTCTAACTATATGTGAAAATAGGGGGCCTATGTTTTTCTGGAAGTTCATCCACGATTTGAATAACATAGCACAATTGAAGGTTTCTAGGTTCAGAATGCCCCAACCGTCATTTTCTCTTGGCCGACAGATTGACTCTTAGCACGCTTTGATGCCTGTATTTTTTTGAGGCGTCGCACCAAAGGAAACAACTCCGAATTTTATCAATTTTGAGGAGAATATGCTTGGGGATTTTCAAGTAGGTGAGCATATGATGTATTTACGACATCATCGAAGAGTTCAATGGTGAAACGTGCATGGAAAGCATACGGGATTTCCATCCAAGCATTTTTTTTTCAAAATTTCCTATGATAGGAAGCCAGTCGTTTCACTTGAGAGGTTTGGGGGTAAGTGGAATACTAAGACATGCCATAGGAAAGTTGTCAATGTGCCGATTGAAGATAGATCCTAAGCAATACGACAAGCATAAATATTAAAATATATTACGAGGCATATATTATTTCATGGAATTATTTATATCCATATGTGGATTATTTGTATTTTTTCAACATAACTTTGTATTTATTACCGTATATATTTTTAAAATACAGTAACACATTTTTCATATATACTTGATAGAGGGTTGATCTTGTGAGAAGCAAAAATTGTGAGAGCATGGGAGCAGCGATTCTGGACCACTAGATCCCATCATCTCTCTCCTGATTGATTGGAGGAGGAGGAGATGGGCAGAATCATGTGGTCCAGAATCACTACTCTCATGCTCTTAGGGCCCGTTCGGTAGGAGAATAAGCAAGAATAAGGATGGAGAATAAGGGGAATAAGGGTCTATTCTCCGTTCAGTTGGAGGATAGGAATAAGGAGAATAAGGTAAAATAATGGTAGGTAAGGTGGGATAAAGATAAGAATAAGAGTGAAATAAGATGAAATAATGGGAATAGTCGTACCACGGGGAACCGTGTTGGGGGCTTATTCCCCTTATTCCATTCCCCCTTATCCTCCAAACGAACAAGGCCTTACAGTTTTTGTCTCTCACATGATCAGTTTTCATACTTGATATATGTATCTTATATGTATATGAATATGTCTTACTTGGTAATAGATATGGGCATGCAAAGAGTGATATCTACCGCCTTATTCATTCGCTTGAATCCTTATTCTTGGTACAAATATCAGGCAACGTCGACCACGATGCATGTCAAAATTTGGCCGGACCTGATCGAACTTTATTATGCTCCAAGTGATATCTTGGTGTTCACATCCGTTCTATTCACTTGTGATTGGAAGGTTCCCTCGGACTCTACCAAGGAAAGTGTAATATTCCAAATGTGGTCACGGGATACTCGCAAAATATGCAAGTAAATTATAAGTGTTACGGATTTCTAATTGATAACATAGGCTCAAGCATTTTTTGTGATTGCAACGAACCTGATTGTGATCGAAACCATTAAGTAGTGAAGACATGTTTCTGTCGATAATGCTTTAGGTCTAAGCTCAAGATGTTACAAGTGATATCAATGCACGTTCCCTCTAAAATGTTATATGTGGATCGGAAGTCAAAATAACTCGGACCCCTATAACCACATCACATTTTGGTCCAATAGTTTTCCCCAAAACAATCCCCCTCGTGGACATTTGTCCAACCCAGACTTATCTCATAATGGTAACGATGACCTCTTGGTTATGAGTTACTTCAATCTCCATGTTATCAATACCCGTCCTCTTTCTCCTATGAGGTTCGATAGGAAATCTGGTCTCGAAAATATTGCAAAGGAGATTTTGCAAGGATTTGAGGCTACTGTTGTTCCCCTCGCTAAGCATCATCTCTCCCTCATGTGTTCCTCAAGTCCAGAGTATGTCTGATCTAGAAGGAGAAATTCCTAGAGATGCGCATCATGCATCCAACCGCCAACTATCTTCTTTGTGCCCTTTTAGTAATTCGTTTAGAAGGATCTTATTGTGTCTATTCCAAGATTTTCATTGTTGCCCAGATGGTAGATAGCGTAGCAAAAGCTTTACACGTTTTATCTCTCATATCAAAAGAGTGTATCTCTCTAGTGAAAAGCATTGTTCCTTGTTGCAGGAAGCTCTTCAAAAAGACCGTGACTTATTTCTTGATGTGGATGAGACCTTGATAGTCTTTGATCGTTGGTTATAAGAGAAGTGTATGAAGACACAAGTAAGGAGTAACGCATGCCATCACGATGCTGGTATTACTCGGGTCACTAAGGAGAGTGGAGAGGTTGAAAGTCGGCTTGTTGGCATCCTTAAGCCTCCCCAGAAGAGTCTTGAGATATCTACCACTGTGGAGGGATTGGTCCTTGCTAGCAGGCTTCTTGATTGGGTCTTTAGAGCACTGATCTTGACAGTAAAGATAATCCCTCTTAGTTGTCAACTTGCCTTCTCTCAAATTTTGAAGACATCTCTTTATAAAATAATCGCTAAGCTAGGATCTGTTTCTGTGTGAGTAATGCAATTGCTTCTTCCACGTTTTACTTTACAGGTGTTCCATCTTGAAAACAGACGTGATTGTAGGTCTCGCAACAGAAAGTCTTTACAACAAAGTCTTGTCCTTACCTCACTGAAAACCTGGGGAGAAGCTAACAATATTTCTAAGCTAGTGAACCATGTGTTGAGCATTCTTGTACTTGAGGCTTTGTACCATAATAATGGTTGCTCTAAGGAGGGAGATAAAATTTAAATCCCAATATCAGATAATGCCTTCGCAAGGTTGTAGATGGCCATTTTACAATAGCGGTACAAGTTTTGCCTTCGTTTAGTGCGGCACCTATTTGGAGGCGAAACACCCTTACATCCACCTTTATCCCTACCGGATTTTCCCCTTTCTGAATCTCTTCTTATTGCGGATGTTGACACTAGGAGTGTAAACAGACCGAACTTGAATGAACCTATATTTTTTAGATTCGATTCATTTATTTAATCAAGCCTAAACTTGTGTTCGGGTTCAGTTCGTTTATTTTCAAACTGAATGTGAATCGAACTTCTTTTTACTTGAATTGAACCTAAGCGAATATCGAACTTGAGAATTCTCTAATAAGAGGAAGTGAAAAGAAATGAAAATATATGTGTTTATAATTAGAATAAACCGTCATTCAATGTTTTCCCTTTATCTAACTCTTTTTCATCTTTTGAATAAATTAGGTTTATAATGATTCGTCTCTTTAAAAAATTATAAATATAATATATTTTTATATCCATTCAAATGAGGATAAGGAATAATGTGAGGATATACGATAAGTAAGGTTTATATCTGGTATGTTGATTTAATGATAAAGAAGGGAAAAGTACTAGACAAATAGATGGTGGATGTTGTAACTACGATGTGACTAATTATTGTGGAATAGTTTATATTGATATAAAAATTACTTATCCCGTAAATATTCACTTATCTCCAGAAAAAGTCACTTATCACAGGATAAAATCCACTAATCTCAAAATAAGATCCACTTATATGGATAAGGATTTGTAAATATGTATGTGTATGTGTGTTTATCGAACTTTTAACGAACAGAACCTAAGCGAAGCTATGATTTTTACATTCAGTTTATTTATTTAATCAAGCATAAACTTTTGTTTAGGTTTGGTTTATTTATTTCCGAATCAAATCTGAATCGAACTTTTAGCGAGTCGAACATGAGAGAGTTTGAACTTGAGAATTTTCTGACACCCCTAGTTGAAACCGTTCTTGAGTGTATCAAGTATTTCCCTAAAGGGACTTCCATTGGTAGAGACCCTTTGAGTGCCCAACATCTCCTACATATTATGTGTGGAGAGGAGTTTGTTGTGGTCATGGACCTTTTACATGCCAACACCCTTGTGATTAATTTATGGTTGGGAGGGAGATGTCCCTTGTGCTTATCAGAGTATATAGTGCTTGCACCACTTACACCATTGCTTAACCCATACAACAACATTCATCATATTGTAGTTGTAGAAAAACATAATGCGGAAGCGTATCGGAGAATAAAGATAAAGAAAACATTAGGGGACATCGGGATTTAATGTGGAACCCTACTCCAAAAGGAGCTGGATGAAACCACGGGAGAAGCCCCTGAATTGGGCATTTCTTCTATTGAAGCTCTCAATGAGTACAGGGGGTGTGAGGCTCCTTATATAGCCCCACCGACAGACCCAATAGTGACCGCTCCCCCATGTGGTACTAAACACATGGGTGGGCTCTTTCTTTTCCAACACTCCCCCTCAAGTTGGTAGCTGGGACAGCTGCAATTTGTAATAATAAAGAAAAATATACATCATTACATCTTCAGTTGAAATCACCACAATAAACGTATGTATCCGCAACTGGTAGACAAACCCGCTTGCTGACGGGTATATCAGGTCACCGGAACGTATCTCTGTCGTGCCAGGAAGGTCACCGGACTGTCTCTGTCGTGCCTGCATGGTCACCGGATCTCTGTCTCAGTCGTGCCTGCGGGTCACCGGACATTGTCTCCGTCGTGCCTTGAAGAAAACAAATCCAGTGCGAAGTCGATGTCGAGGATAGAGACACCACGACGAAGATCGATGCACAGTGAAGATGGCTTGATATTATATGAAATCCGGAGTGTTTGGTCTGTCAGTCAATGATGTAGGATGCATATGGCTTTTACTCCCCCTTTCTCCCAAACTTGTGAGAATAATGAAAATAATAGACAAGTTGGGAGAAGCAAACATGAATCACATTTTTTATGCGTACGACTTTTTTCTTGTACGCGACTTTTTTCCCCTTTTTTTCGATTTTTTTTGTTAGCATATGCGTACGGCTTTTTCTTGTACGCGTCTCTTTTCTCTTTTTTTCCTTTTTTTTGTAACTAACAAGCCCTCTTTTTTTCCCGTTGGGCCTCCAATAACAAAGTCCCTTTTTTTCTGCCCAACTTTGGGCACTCTCTCCTCCCTTTTTTCGGCTCATTTCTGTTTTTTTATATATAAATTGGCCCAACAAGACAGCCCCCTCAAAATTTCATCTTTTCTCTCTTTTTTTTAAAGTTCACAGCCTTTTTTCTTCAAAAAAAAATGGGACTCCTCCCTTTTTCTATCAAGTCAATTTTTTTCACAGCCGCTCTTCACATTCTCCTCTTGATTTCCTCCTTTTTTTCTTTTTTTAACCACAATCCAACGTGGGACAAACTCCCTCTGCTTCTTTTCCTTTTTTTTGTAAAGGCCCATTTGATCCCCTCTTTTTCATTTTTTTAATCCACGGTGGCAGCCACACACACACGACTAATCTAGACCAAAATAATACAAAAAACTTGTGGCTGTGGGAATATTTAGGGCAAAATAAAAGTAGGACCTCTTCACGACTGGAGGGGGTGTCGCCAGGTGCGCCCAATATCCGCCAGGAGGAGGAACGCGCCTCCACGCCATGAGGATGTCGTGTAGGTAGCCGCAGGGGCCGCAGGGGCCGCAGGGGGTGCGCGCAGGCGGCGTCGCGCGCGAGATCGAAGGCGCAGGGGGGCTGGAAGGCGTGAAGGATGCAGTGGGGTCGCGCCCAGAGTGCCCTGATCAGGGAGGATGCAGTGGGGCTGCAGGATGCAGTGGGCTCGAAGGCGCAGGGGGGCTGGAAGGCGTGCAGGATGCAGTGGCTCAAAGTTGGGCAGAAATAAAAAGGTGGCCCCGGAAAAAAAAGTTGGGCGTGCAGGATGCAGTGGGCTCGAAGGCGCAGGGGGGCTGAAAGGCTATCAGGATGCCCGTGCTCCAGATCTCCGGGCACCGTGCAGTAATGGCGGCTGATCAGGGACTGCACGCGCAGGCAGGGGTCTCGCCCAAGGGCTGGGGCGCACAAGGGCTGGGGCCGGAGGCGCAATGGTGCGCTGGGCATGGCCTGGAACGCCGAGCGGCACCGCTGGGCAGAGATAAGTCCTGGTGCCGCCGATCTGAAGATGAGGGGACTCCGCCTGAGTCCTAGGTGATGAAACGACCGATCTAAAGATGAGGGGACTTCGCCGATCTGGAGAGGCGTGTCACCAGAAGGTCCCGTTGAGGAAGGTGGCGCAATCGGGCTCATTGTGATGGAGAGATTCCGCCAGAAATCAGATCTAGAGTTCCATATGGGAACTCGAAATATCGTGGACTTTCACGAACGAACAGATCTAGGGTTCCAAAGAACCCTAAAAAAATAAAATCTCTCAAACAGAATATGACTTTATAAATATCTCTTCAACATCAACATCGAATCTCGAAAAATAAAGAGCACGAAAACTTCGAGAACCGAACCCGCTCTGATACCATGTAGAAAAACATAATGCGGAAGTGTATCAGGGAATAAAGATAAAAAAACATTAGGGGACATCGGGATTTAACGTTGAACCCTACTCCAGAAGGAGCGAGATGAAACCACGGGAGAAGCCCCTGAATTGGGCATTTCTTCTATTGAAGTTCTCAATGAGTACAGAGGGTGTGGGGCTCCTTATATAGCCCCACGGATAGACCCAATAGTGACCGCTCCCCCATGTGGTACTAAACACATGGGTGGGCTCTTTTCTTTTCCAACAGTAGTCGGTACTATTTGGAGGTGGATAGTGTCTAAAGTTTCTATGACAGAAGTAAGTAAAGATATGGTCAAAAATCTGAATGATTTCCAGTTTTGAGTGGTGCTTCTAGTGGAGTTGAAGCTATTCTACACAGTGTGAACAAAGTTTCGAATGCTCGTCATAGAGATGGTTTGCTTTCCATGCTCACATAGATTTCTCCAATGCCTTCAATATGGTTGATAGGTCTATCTTATTAAGCCTGATGAGAGAAAGATGCCCATTGATCTTTTTGTAGGTGGAGTTCTCATATGGACAAACAACAAGGTTATACCTTGGAGATAGACATATCTTGTCATCCGTTGGAGTGCAACAAGGCGATCCTCTAGGGTCACTCCTTTTCCCCCTCGTACTACACCCACTTATCTATTATATCATGGATAACTACAAAATACTTCTTCAAGCATGGTATCTTGATGATAGTACGGTTATTGGGGACATAGATGAGGTGGCCAAGGTTTTGGCTATCATCTAGTAATGTGGGCCAGACTTGGATCTAGTTTTAAATATTCATTAAACTGAACTCTTTTGGCCTACATGTAATGGTAGGAAGCTCCACAAAGGGTTTTCCCAGCAGGTATTTTGATATCTTTATTAGGCGTGAAGTTGCTTGGAGGGACGATTAGTAGGGATAAAAGTTTTATTGAAGGGTTGGCTTTGGAGAAGGCTGATAAAGCTGTGAAGTTGACACATCTTCTTCCTCGGTTGGGAGATCTCCAGAGTGAGCTTCTTTTACTTTGTTCCTGTATGGGTACAACAAAAATTTTATTTAGCTTGAAGACATGTCAACCTATGTACATGGAGGAAGTAGCAATATTATTCGATAGAGGCTTACGATAATCTATTAAAGACATTACTTTTTGTAGAGGCCTCTTTTTTGAAGACCTCCAATGGAGGGTGGCTTCATTGCCCATTCAGCTTGACGCTTGAGGCTACTGTTAGCAATTGAGGCTTCCTCGTATGCCTTTGTAGCTTCCAGGGTACAATCTTGGGAGCTTCATGATCATATCTTGCTAGATAGTGAGATTTGAGTTATGGACTCTGTCTTTGATTGTGTTCTTCCTTGACTTCATGGCATGATTCCCTCATTTTACCTCAGTTTTTTCTCTAGAAAGGATATCGTCCCTCCAAAGATCCAAAATATTTTGGTGAGTGCTTTTTTTAGCAAAATAATTGAGGACATGAAGGTGAAATTTGACATGACCGTTACACAAAAAGGTAATTTTTTAGTGTCTTTAAGATGATTATGCTCAATATTTTCTCCTTGCTATTCCTATTGATGAATTTGGTATGCACATTTCACCAGTAGAATATCATGGTATCCTCAGATGTCGTTTCGTGATTCCTTTATTTCCAACGGATGAGATACGCTCAGTTTGTGGTTAGACATTTTTGGTTTATAAACTCCAAATTCACATAATCTACATCTAGTTTATTCCACGCACACTACAGAGAAAACCATATTAAATTACACAGAATCGATGAAATCACAAATAAATAATTCATGGTTATATATCTGGATAAAATATTCTCAAAAATATCTATTCACAAATTATTTAAGGATTATATAGTGGGAATATATTTAATACTGAGATTAATAATCATCCATAAATAATTATCTACATAAAGTAAACAAATCATATTTGTATTTATCATAGTAAGAGAGAAAATGAAAGTGTATTGGGTATATATATAGCATTGAATCTAACAAAAATCTAACACATTGATTTGACTCTACAAATACCTCTGACATTTTGTTGGAAAGACAAGGAGAGGGAAGATAGTGTAAAATTCCCACTCATTATTATCATGCATAGAGCCACACACGTACAACTCTTCTTCTTGCAAAAATTAAATCTTCATGATAATGAAATTTTGTCTTTATGTGCATGGGAATTGAGTCTCTTTATTACACAAGGGAACAAGCCATCTATAAAAAGCCACGCACTCCACGCATGGAAGGACGGAAGAGGATCCTCTGCTGTAGAGGGTTTTGCAGTAGAGGTGATGTAAACCCTAATAATTCTTTTTTGTGATTTAGATTCTAAAATTCAACCTTATAGATTGAATCTTAGGTTAATATTCTACATATTCTCCAAATTTTGTTTAAATCTGACATTGTTTGCTATTTTATCTTAATAGTTCAAGATTCAGATCTTTTTTAAATGGAGTTCAAGTTGCTTAGATCTTGACCGATTGTTTGACTATTAAGATAAAATAACAAATAATGTCGGATTTAAGCGAATTTGTAGGATATATAGAGAATTAACCTAAGATTCAATCTATAAGGTTGGATTTTAAAATCTAAATCACAAAAAAGAATTATTAGGGTTTACAACACCTCTGCTGCAAAACCCTCTACACCAGAGGATCCTATTCCTAAAAGGACGCTCCCTTACGCGGTCTCTCACCCCCGACTTCTCCTCCTTCCTCAACACGTGTGGACCTCCCTCCTCAGGCCGCCTCCATTCCGCCTCTAACTAGCCCGCACGCACGACCATCTTCTTTAGCATGCACTGTCGTGCGTGGACCCCTACTCCAATCATGCCGCCGCTCGCACAGCTACCTCCTCCCGTGCACCCGTGACAACGCTCTCTAGACCGCCCTCCGCCATGCGTAGGCCGCATGCATGACCATCTCCTTCAGGCTGCCGACCGTACGCGAGAACTCCTTCTCCAACCCCCGCACCCTGTGGCGTGCACCCCAGCCAGCGAGTCACGCACCTCACAACCCCTTCTCTCCAGTTCGTGCAACACCGTGAACAACCACCTTCTCCTACAGTGCTCGCATGCCGCCTCGTAGTCCCACCTCTCCAGTTGTGTCGACGCACGTGGCCCCACATTCCCCCTCTTCTGTAGCCATGCATCACCATTGCATGCTTTCTAGCCAGGAAGAAGATCCTCTGCTGTAAAGGGGATTGCAACAGAGGTGTTGTAATCCCCAATAATTTTATTTCGTGATTTAAATTTTAAAATCCAACCTTATAGATTGAATCTTAGATAAATGTTCTACATGACCTCCAATTTTCGCTTAAATCCGAGATTATTTGATATTTTATCTTAATGGTTGAAGATTCAGATCTTTTATAATTGGAGTTTAAGTTTCTTAGATTTCGACTGACTGTTTGACCATTAAGATAAAATAGCAAATAATATCGGATTTAAGCAAAATTTGGAGGTCATGTAGAACATTTATTAAGATTCAATCTATAAGGTTGGGTTTTAGAATTTAAATCACAAAATAAAATTATTGGGGATTACAGCACCTCTGCTGCAATCTCCTCTACAGCAGAGGATCCTCTTCCTTCTAGCCATACCTCACCGCGCAACCGCAACATTCATGCGACGTCCCCTTCTGCGCACCATTGCGTGCCTCCATCTGTAGCCGTGCATTCCTCCCTCAATCTCCTTTCAGGACTCAATCATTCCCAGCAGAAAAGAAAAGGGAACATACTCTCTCTCTTCCTTGCACTATATATTTTTATTATCTATTACCATTAATTAAACTATTTTATTATTTGCAAAGCCTTTCTGCTCTTGATGAAATTTCTCCTTCGAATTAGTTTATTGCGAAAATATCAGTTACACCTTTATCCGTTTGCAAATTTATTTTGCTAGTCTCACAATTAGTTAAACCTTATTCAATTTGCATTTCAACCCCTGCCTTTTATTTTTTCGATCAAAAATTTCCTAAAAAAGTTGTGTGATGCTTGCTAGATTCTTGTGGATTCAAACCTCAACTTGCCTTTTACATTCTTTTATGTACATTTTATGCAAGTAGTTGTAATATTATTTGTTTGATCTTGATTACTCGTGGTAACACAATGACTTGATAAAATCACTTTTTTAAACCGCGAAAAATCTTGTCAATATTTTGGCACCATTGTCAGGGACTAGGCAACATTTGCAATTTTTTGCATTTTTAACTTATTTTTGATATTCTAATCCATGCAATTTTTTTATTTTCAGGTACTTGAACTCCGAAAAAGAAAAAAAATGAAGATTCATGCATTTTTTACGAACTTGTAATTTATTCTAAGTAAATTTTTTAAGATTAACTTCTTCCTCCTTCTCGAAAAACTCGCCATCGACCGGACAATACATTACAGATTTAGCGCTAGAAGTGCAGGCACTGTGAGCTTCCTTTTTCACTTAGGCATTCTAAGATTTACCTTTCTTGCATTTGTTTGCGCATCGAATTAAACTGAAAAATTCTAAAAAGAGTTCTTGATTGCATCATCTCTGTGGTCTTCTCCTCTGTGATAATCTAATTCAAAGATCACCAAAATTGTGTTTTGATCATATAAAAAGATAAGCTTGAAAGATCACCGCAGTGGTCCGAGCGAAAGCAGATAAATTTGAATGCTTGTTTGATCGCACGTGGTGATTGACACGAACTCACAAAGCACATAAAACCCTAGAATAGAGACAAAAAATCCTGGGTGTCACGTGAGATTGCAGAGAGAAGTCATAACTCCTTAACGTGTTGGGTGCAAGTTCTTGCGGGAAGAATAGATCTTTGATCTGAGTACCCACCCTGGATCCCCTAGCCGGATGAGGACATTGATTTCTCACAATCTACCATAAACACCTCTTCATCAAAAATCCTTAAATTTATGATAATATTTGTTGAACAACTAAATCTAAAATTAAAAAGACAACCGCATCCGCGGTGTGGAATTGGTGAATCAACAAATTATTTTTCATTTGTGCTTTGTATGCTAGGTCATAGATCTTTGAAAAATCAATTGCAACAACCGCTCGATTACAACCAGATCTATCAAACAAAACCCCACCCATCGTGTTCAAGTGAGAAGTCTAAGAATTCACCTAATTTAGGAGACATGGGAGAAGAGAACCGACCTAACCCTATGGACCTCATTATGCAACAATTACAACTGCTGAGATAAGAAAATGCCACACACCGCCACACCATAGCACCTCTCATTCGACCACCACCCATCAGTACACAAGATAACCTTGCGGTGGAAGATTTAGTCCATTGGGTCCAGATTCCACCTGATGTAGGAGGCTTTGAAATAAAGCCAGCATCTCTCTCCTTGATACCAAATTACTATGGAAATGAGAGTGAAGACCCTTTCCTACACATACAAGACTTGATCTGTCTGTGACACAATGAGCATCCCTGAGGTAGAAAAGGAATACATTTATATGAAAGCCTTCATTCATTCTCTGAAGGAACGAGCACTCCAATGGCTCCGAAATTATGGAACCCCTCTCACCTCCTGAGGCACCTTAAGAGAAGCTTTCATCAAGAAATATTTCCCAATAGGAAAGATCAATTCCCTGAGACAAGCTATATCATCTTTCACCCAAAAGAATAAAGAACCCATTCACAAAGCCTGGGAGCGTTTTAAGGAATTGCAAAGAAAATACCCTCATCATTCAATCCTCAAATGGAAATTGGTTCAAATATTTTATGAGGGAATAGACACATCATTCAAAAGAGTTATAGATGGTTCATGTGACATGAATTATATTAGCCACGATGAACATTTCGTGTGGACTTTATTTGAAAATATGACAGATAATTCAGTGAATAGTTCCTCCATTGAACAATATAGTGGGCACGTGAGATCAATTAATTTAGTTGATCAGGAGATATCCACTAGTAACTCATCCAAGCAAAATCGTGATAAAGGGGAAATCCTCTTCAAACAAATGGATCTCATGACCCAGGCAATCGGTAACTTGGCTCTGAATAAAGTTCGGAATAACATGTGTGTGGTTACTTCTAACCTCAATATTCAAGACTTCGACCACGTACCATTCACCTATGATCAAGAAATGATTCCTGCAATAGTAAATTGGATACAAAGAAACTAAGGTGGATCATTCTCAAACATCAAAAATTTAGGATGGAGAGAACATTCAAATACTGGGTGGAATGGACAACACAATTACCATTTTCAAAATCACAACCAGCCTAAACAATAGACGGAACCTCCCATGACTCAACCTCCCTCGACTATGAATTTTAATGCTCTTACCCAGACTATTCAGTAGCTTGCTGCAACACAACAACAAGAAAACCAAGCCGAACAACAAGACAACACTGAAAATGCTAGACAATTTGCCGAGATCAAGTCGTACATCCCAGCACTATCACCTCAACCACTGCCTAACCCCAACACTAACAAGGCTACCTCATCTTGATTACTCCAAACTCCACCACCTGCTGGGTCTTTCACTTCACACCTTGGATTTCAAAATCATAGTCCATCCCAAACACAATATCAAGGATTTTCTACCCCAACACAAAAAATAACAATTCAACCCAGGGAAACACACAGCAACCGCCAAGGACTCACGTAAGTTTCAAAACACCATCCATTCCAATCAATCCGCCAATGCTGTGACTCTTCGGAATGGGAAAACCACATCTGCTCATACTACACCACAGACCGTTGAGAGACAAATCGAAGAGAACGAGGATATCGAGAATGAAGAGGAAGAGGAACCAACTGAGATACCCACCCTCCAACTTTCTCCTCGACCATAACCATTCCCTTTACTGAAGCTCTTCGTAGGAAAATATGAGAACATCCACTATCGTTCTGGAGTTGGAAAATTTATTTTCAGATGATATCATTGAGCTTCTACTCCTAAAAGCCCTCGAACAAGTCCCAACCTTATCCCGCTTTTTGAAGGAAAAATGCACACCAAAGCAGAAATCAAAGGGAAAGAATAGGAAAATCAGTAAACTATTGAGAAGTACATGCTCCTGCAAGCAACATCCAATGCCATTTCCCAATTCCTGCCCACCAAGAAGAAAGATCCAGGAGCACCTCTAGTTAAATGCATAATTGGTGAATTGATTTCGAGTGCACTCTACTAGATTGTGCGTCAATTAATCTCCTCCCTACCGTTATTCTGGAGCAGTTTGATTTATAGAAACTGAAACCCGTATCGATGATTCTACAAAAGGATGATCGTTCTGTGAAGAGATCGAGAGGTCTACTAGAGGATGTAATAGCTACTATTCAAGGACATCAATTTCCGATTAACTTTGTTGTAATGGATATGGATCCAGCCAATACATTGAGTGAGACACCCATCATACTCGAACGATCGTTCTTAGCCACAACTAAGTCACACTTTGATTTTGAAGATGGAAAAGTACAATTTAATATCAATGGCAAGATCATAACTGTTGATCTTGTCATTTCCACATCCATTGACTCTGAGATTGAAGACTGTAGTTGGATAGAGAATTGTGCTATCCTTGATATACAAAATGACTTTGCCCCTATCCATCTCTCCAAAGATCCATTGGAGGTTAGTTTGAACCTCTTGATCCACTTTTGAGGACGTCTTATGAAATTGCCACATATAATCTAAACTCTGCACTTGATGCTCCACAATGCCCTCTCACTGGTCGGAAATTTTTTAGTTAGATGAAGCCTGGGACACACTAGACACTGAACTAGCATTTTTAGCTATGATCATGCCCATGATGGAGCCACCATTTGAGACTATTTCATCGATAAATACATTAGAAGAAACTGCTCCTCTGACCCCATCAACACCTATTGTCGACCCTTACCACAAGATCTAAAGTATGCTTTCCTCGATGATGCACACACTCTAACGGTCATCATTAATTCCAAACTAGATCACACTCAGGAAAGCCAACTCATGGAAGTTTTGAAAAAGAATTCCCAAGTTATTGGATGGAAAATAACTGTTTTTAAAGGAATAATCCTGGCATTTTGTACACACCACATATACTTAAAAAATGATAGTAAATCCTCTCGAGAAATGCAAAGACGATTAAATCCTAATCTACGAGAGATTGTGAAGAATGAAATATACAAGTGGTCGAGTGCCGGCATAATTTATCCAATAGCTGATAGTCATTGGATCAGTCCCCTCTAGGTCGTCCCCAAGAAAACTGGATTAGCCATTGTAAAAAATGAAAAAGGAGAGGACATACCTACTCGAGTAGCAACATCCTGGAGGGTTGTGTTGATTATAAAAAACTCAACAAGGCTACACGAAAAGACCACTTCTCACTACCATTCATTGATCAAATCATCAAGAGGCTAGCCGGAAAAGATTTCTTTTGTTTTTGGATGGATATTTCGGATATAACCAAGTGGCCATCGCACCGGAGGATCAATATAGAATCATTTTCACCTGTCCTTTTGGGACTTATACATTTAGCTAAATGCCATTTGGATTATGTAATGCCCTAGCAACTTTTCAAAGATGTATGATGGGAATTTTTACTGATATGATCGGTGATTTTATGGAAGTATTTATGGATGATTTTTCAATTTTTGGAGACTCCTTTGACAAAACACTTGGATTTTTGGATAGAGCTCTATAAAAATGCATTGAAATAAACTTGATATTATCTTGGAAAAAATCGCATTTCATGGCGAGACAAGGGATTGTGCTGGGGCGCATTGTATCGAAGAAAGGGATGGAAGTAGATCCTTCAAAAATTGAGACCATCACCCACTTGGCCCCACCTATTAATATATAAGAAGTCCAGTCTTTTTTAGGTCACGTCAGTTTCTACTGCTGATTTATCAAGGATTTCTCAAAAATTGCTTGCCCACTCACCAAATTACTTGAGAAGGACCAAGATCATCACCGAGGCACCCATATTACAACCCCCTAATTGGATTTTGAATTTGAAATCATGTGTGATGCTTATGATTATGTTGTTGGGCAGTTTTGGGACAAAGGAAGGATAGAAAGCCATATGCCATCCACTATGCTAGCAAGACCCTTGACAACGCCCAAAGGAATTATACCGTCACTGAGAAAGAATTGCTGGCTATTGTGTTTTCACTAGAAAAATTTTGATCTTAAACTTTGGATCCCACATCATAATCTACACAGACCACTCTACTCTAAAATACCTCTTCACAAAGAAAGATGCCAAGCCTAGACTCATTAGGTGGGTATTGTTGCTACAAGAATTCGATTCAGAAATCCGAGACAAAGCCGGAGCAAAAAATGTCATAGCTGATCACTTATCAAGGATTCATTCACTAATCAATAACATGGTCCCAATTTCGGATACTTTCCCAGATGAGAATATAATGTCTGTCTCTCAACTCCCTTGGTATGCGGGCATCGTCAATTACCAAGTCACTTCCACATTACCTGATGATTGGACGAGAAATAAGAAAGACAAAACCAAAGTCCAAGCCCCATATTATCACTGGGATGACCCTCTACTATTTAAAGAGGGCATGAATTTGATATCGAGACATTGTATCCCTAAATCTGAAGTCTCTAGTGTCCTATCTCACCGCCACACCTTTGGGTGTAGAGGACACCACCAAGGGAAGCGTACAATCGCTAAAGTACTACAATGTAGTTTCTACTGGCCTACACTGTTAAGGCTGCCCATCATTTTGCTCAAGCTTGTATTGCATGTCAAACTAATGGAACAATGACCCAACGCAACATGATGCCCCTCCAACCGGTACACGTAGTCGAAATTTTTGACACTTGGGGCATAGACTTCATGGGACCTTTCACCACATCACACGACTCCCAGCACATCCTTCTTGCCATGGACTACGTCTCCTGTTGGGTTGAAGCCATTCTACCTCGCGTTGATGATAGTGCGATTATCGTCAAATTCCTGACCAACCTTTTCTCTCGATTTGGCTCACATAAGGTGGTCATTAGTGATGGTAGAACCCACTTTCTGAATGCATTGGTGAAAAATCTACTTAAAAAGAATGGAGTTGAACATCGTGTCTCGACCGCTTATCACCCACAAACTAATGGAATGTCCAAACTTTCTAACCAAGAAATTAAAACCATAGTCTAGAAAATTGTTCGATCTGATCGTAAAGACTGGTCCCAACACTTGCCATCTCCTCTTTGGGCCTACTGATTGACCGCGGATCTACCCTTTTTAATGTTGTCGAATTGACGATTTCATTGCAGTCAGATAAATCCGGATCGATAAAAAATTAACCGCACAAATCAATGAATCGTCAAATGAAATTATCACGTGGTTTTATGTTTGTTTAACCTGGGCAAGCCCTAGGGCCGACTCAAGGAAGCAAAAGAACAACTCAAAATCAAATTAGATGAATTAGATTGTTGTTTTCCAAGTGAGATTTTTTTTATCTTTTTTTATGCAATAAAAATACCGAATGTCAAACTGCGGATGAATTAGGTTAAGAAAACGATCCACTTAGCCAAATTATTTTTTGATGACAAGTTAATCCAAATCAGCCAAGTTATATTTTTCCTAAAAATCTAATCCAATGAAGGATGCAAAATATATTTTTTGGAATTTTTGAGCTTAAGATGCAATGACGAAAAATGCAAACTGTTTTTGAGTTGTATGCAATTTTTCGTGTAAATGAAGTGCAAAAATTATGAAAGTTTTACTGTAAGTTATATATGATGAAATGAAGCTACACTATTTTTTTAGAATTTTCTGACTGATTTTTTTATGATTTTTTTATTGAAACGGAGTGACTGCTAGTATTTAATTCCTAATTAATCCACGAAATCAAATTATCAAGACGGCTATTTATCTCAAATAGTATTTTAATAAGGAATCCAGGAGATTTAAAATTTCTCAAAAATCTTATTCATGGAATTAATTAAAAATCAATTACAGAAATCACTCTAAAATTTATTTTATGCAAACGACAACTCCAATTTTGATGAAACTTGGTTAGTAATTAAAGCACAGAGAAAGGCATCATCTACAATTTTTTTCACAATTTTTAGAGCAAGAAATATGGCTGTGCAAATTTCAGAGCTTAAATGGGCAAAATATGACTGATTTTCAATCTCTGAATTTTAACAAATAATCTAATGCTCACAAAAATACAAATAAATAGCCACAAGATAAAGAATTAGTTGTTCATCAAAGTGCTATTTTTCATTAAAAAATGATGCGAGATGATTGTCCAAATTAATAATCAAAGCCAGGGGTGTCTTCGCAATACAAAAATGAAATAAACAAACTGAAACTATGCACAGGGACACAATTGCAAATACATAAACATGTAGGGTTGATAGTGCAATTTTCACAAAAAAAATAAAAAATGGACATTTGATAACCGTGGGTTCCAAGAATGGAACCCACCTCTTCCACACTAGGGCACGCAAGGATGTGGGCGACGAGCCTTGAAGGGTGGCGGTCGGAGCGGTGGGAGGTCGTGTGTGGCTGGTCACGCGAGCTGCGCGGCAGTCCAGGGCAGCTGCTCGCGGCCGTGTTGGTGGAGACATGGATGAAGCGAAGGCCACACGAGCGACACGAGGTGAACGAACAGTTGCGCGCGTAGGCGGCAGTCGCGTGGGGAGGGTCGACGCAGAGTCGGCTCGCAGGTGGAAGGCCGTGCCTGGCGTCGACGGGAGGAGGTACGTGTGGACGCACGCCTGGAGGTGCGTGCGCGCGGACGGCTGGCGAGGCGGCGCCTCGTGCGGCCATGAGGGCGGTGCAGAGGAGGAGGTAAGCCTCTGTACGAGGTCGGTGGCGCGCGGCGCAGGCCGCTAGGGGCACGCGGCGGCCTGAGGCGGTGGAGCATGCGTCTGGCACGGGCAGAGGGACCTGATGCGAGGGGCAGCCACCGGGCGGCGCACTGGATCGAGAAGGAGCTGTCGGACCGTGGAGGGCCTCCATGGCGATTGGCTGGGGTAGGCGGAGGGCAGCGCCAGCCAAGGGCGGAGCAGCCGGCAGCGGCGGTGGCTGCCACGGACGTGGAGACGGGGGGGCGATGGTGCTGTTTCTCCTGTTTCCCTTGTTTCTTTTTTTTGTATTTTCTTTTGCAATTTTTTTTGTATTTTTGTTGTACACAATTGAAAATGTAGAGGTGAAATGAAATAAAGATATGATGAATAAAATGTGATGATGATAGCTGTGATTATATGGTGATGAAATGTTGAGGAAAAAAATTTGTTTAGATAAAATAATAAAGGAAAAGATAGAGAGATATATTTACCTGTGATTTTGCCGAAGGATGGAGCTACGGTGCGTGACTCCTGTCATGGCCTCGATCAGCTAGGCAAAAAGCCGAGAAGCTAGGCAATCCACTTGTGGAGGAATGCTACGCGAACAAGGCTCGCGGATCTTGCCTGGACTCGTCGTCGCTCAACACCAATGGACGAGCTGTCACCTAGGAACCATGGCGGAGCTGGAGCTCTTCTCACTCATAGAATGATGGATGATGAACAATGGAGGAGGGGATGAGAATATAAAGAGGAGGGGGAAGTTAGAAAAGAGGTGGAGAAGATGGAGTAATGGGGAGTTGATGGCTTGGAGTGGAAGGGAAGTAGGGGGAGAAGAGTTAGAAAGGAGGATAAAAAAATAATTAATAAAATAATATAGTAGGCTACTAAAAATAATTAAAATAGTAATAGTAAAATAATAATAATAAATCTGAAAATAATAAAATAAATCCGAAAAAAATTAAAAAATGGGGTGACATGTGGTGGCTCCAGGAGTGGCCACACGTCGCTCCTACAAAATTCAAAAATTTAATATAAAGAAAAATAAAAAAGAAATAACAAAAGGGATTAAATCAAAAAGTAGTCAACACAAAAGTTACTCGCCTCGACGAGATCTACAACTTTCGTGAAGGGCCGAAAATCAAATGAAATCATCTGTACAAAGTGTATTTTTGGGTGGTACCTAATAGTTATAAAATACCACATTTTTCCTTTTGCAATTTTTTTGTCATTTTTCAATAAGAGAAAAATTAAATTAAAAAGAGAAATTATGAGAAGAATATTTACAACTTAGTCTAATTTTTTTTGGATTTTTAATAATTAAGAAAATGAAATGGTGAAATACATGGGCAAAAAGGTCAATATGTACAATATACAAAAGGGGCCCAAAACCAAGTTTTCGTACGAGCTCCGATTTTAATGAAATTGGTCTTGTTTTTAACTCTGAATGTATATTACTTTAAAAGTGAGTAGACCTAAATCGGACACTGTATGAGAGAGATATGTGCATTTTAAGGCTCCTAGTTTCAAACTTGGATTGGGGTTTTATTGGTCAATTTTACAAGTTAGTATTTTTTTGACATTTTTCTTTAATTAGTGTTAGTAATATATACACTATAGAGTTTATTTTATTAGATTTAGAGTTAGTATAAAATATATACAAATAGGTGAAATATGGTGAATATACAGGTGAATATTTACAAGTGAATTGGGCTTCTTATTTAATGCAAATATAAATGCTAAAATGCAGATATTACTTATGCATGCATGAATGCTAATTATGCAATATAAGTAGAAATATGCATCTAATTACTCGGGAACAAAGTCTATTTTCAACTTTTAGAGTGATGAATCACAGATTCATCTACCCCCTATACTTAAACCTTGCTTGTTCCGGAGCAACTAAAATGAAATGCAAAAGTGAAATGAGATTGGATTCCATACCAAGGTCATGAACAAAAGTTGAAAATGGATCTTGACTCGTCCTTTGGATTAATTGTGTGGCGGAACTTTATTGGGATCTGAACTTAAGACCTAACACTTCAAGTTCCACAAGTCTCCTATTCAAGATGCCTCAACTGTCAGGTCATAACAAATCCTCAGACGCAAATTTCTGATGACTATGATTCTTACTTATACTGTGTAAGTGTAAAATAGCTCTCCACATCAGAAATGGCTCAGAACCAGCCTCCTCTAACAAGGTAGCTCTAATTCTCCGGTCCAGTAACTCTGTCCTCGAGGAGCGGGTTATTCCCTTCTAAGTTCAAGTGCGACCAGCTCAAGAAGAGGGGGTGGAGAAAAGAATGGATGGTAGCCACTGTGGCTACCTATCCCGAGATGCCTGACCAGTGTAGCCAAGTCATCCAACTGCAGACTTCTTGCTAATATACATACTCCGACAGGTATTTTATTTTCTATCTAGCATGTCTACTTTTTTGGAGTTCTTGCATTTTTTTCTTTTTTCTTTTTTTCTTTTTTTTGAACTATATACAAGGTGCAGCATGTACATCAGGAGTTTTTCCTCTTGAACCAGTAGACTATCCCTCTTTTGAAGCATTATTGCAACCTACAGCATCCCATCCTCAGACGTCAACACCACCAGACTAGGTTGAGATGCACTTCCCTCCCTATAGGAGGATGGATGTTTCCACCCGTGTGCTACTCCAAGCTAAAGGATTCTACTTCCTCACCACCTCATCAATGAAGAGCTACGTGCATGGTGCTTCTCCAAGTTAGGTCACTGTCTAAAAGAATCATGCGTGTGCACGAGATATTCTACTTAGACTAATCAAGATGACATGTGAACATAGACTTGCGGACTTAAAGAATTAAGTCACTTGACCTGAGAAATCTTAACTCCAGCTCCTATAAGGTTCCTATGAAATTAGGTGGATTAAGATCAAATCAAGTCCATCATCAACATCTATTCATAACTTGGTTCAGAACCCACTAGCTTTTCATCTTGCATATGCAGATGACATGCTACAGAGATGAATGAAATGCAAGATTTTTTTTTGAAATGCAAGGATGATATGCAAGAGTAAATAAGAAGCCTTTTTGTATTATTTTCAGGTATACAACAATTTTTATTATTTACAACAATTTTTAGTTTATACAACTACATAGTATACATGATTTTTTTGGTATACATCTTATTTTACAACAAATTTTTCAAAAGTATGTTTTTTACAAAAATTTTAGATTTTTTTTCAATTTTTACCCATCCCGTAATTATGGCATAATATATACAAAAATACGAGAAAATATGCGAAAGTACGAGCTATGGGTAAAGTATATATGTAATATATACACGCCCCCTATACTTAGCATGTGTTATGTCCTCAGAGCATGAAAAGTAATGAAAAAGACATAGCTCGGGCTAAGCGTAGGAGAGCTAAAATTACAATATAGAAGTCACTTCGCCCCCCCTATACTTAGGCTCTAGCAGCCTAAGTGTAGAAGAAGATAAAAAATGGGGCGTACGAGGGAAAGATGGGAAATGGATGAGTATATACATGGCGGGCATTGGTCCCCCCTATACTTAGGCTCTGGTCAGCCTAAGTATAGTTCAGAAGTGAGTATGAGAACCGATGTGATTTGGAGGATGTACAGTGAATGGACGCGGGTCACTCTCCCCCCTATACTTAGGATCTGGTCATCCTAAGTATAGCCATAAAAAGAAAGATATGGAGCCGGGGCGAGTGATTCGAATCACTGGGAAGGGAGGGAGCGAAAGTATATATAAGAATGAGTGAGAATATACAAGGATTACGAAGGTTTGTGACGAACCTTCTTGCGGACGCGAGGAGGTGGATAATATACATATGTGTCGGTGTCAGAATCGTCAGTGAGGTGTAGTGATTGTCCAACGAGGGTCGACACATGGCTGCTTGCTCAGATATGGCTTGAGAACATCCGAACTGAGCTCACTCATATAAATCACCTTATCCGGACCAGATGAGGACTCCTCAGAAAATTCCTTCTCCGGTGTATTGAAGGAGACTTTCTTAGTCGGTTTTCTAGAACCTGAATCATTGAGAGGGAGATGAGAGCGACGCGCCTTGAGAGGTTCGGGGGAACATCTCGAGGAATCGATTCTCGACTTCCTCTCACTAGATAGCCGACTAGAAGAGGGAGCAACCGTGTTTTTATGTGGAGTCAATTTAGTCTTGGTTGTTTCGTTTGAAGGTCCGGGACATGGTGTGATGCTGACCATGGGTTCCTCATCAGACAAGTCACCATATGGATTGTAATATTCCTGAAGGGTCAGCACATTTCTCGGGAAGGTGCTAGTGGTCTCAATTGGCTTGGCATTATTGGGCTCTTGTGTCGGATCATCAAAATGGTCAAGGCAATCAAGAAAGGTCATGTCCGACTTAATGATAGCTTCTGGTCGTGAGTCCTCTTTAGAAGCTGTCACGGTGGTGGTGCAAGCAGTTGATGAAGTGGAGGTGTGGGGAGTCTCAGAACCAACGGTCGTCCGGATAGTCGGTCTCTCAGGTGTAGCAGAGAGGTGGGACTCATCTACCTCTCGATGGTCACGACTATCAGCGGATATGCGAGGCACCTTAGAGTAAAGTGTATCAAAGAGTGGGTGAGGTCGAAGCGCTTCCAATGCTGAAAAATCGATCTCCCGAGTCTCGTAATCTTTAGTCGCTTTAGCTGAGGCTAAAAACGACTTCCTGAGAATAATCGGAGACTGGGTGAACTCTCCTCAGTGCTCAATGTCAATGACTGTAAAGTCTACCTGGAGTAGAGCACCTTGGAAAGTAACGATGACTGAAATATTTCCTCTAGACCGTTTGATGGATCGATCAGCCAACTGAACGATCTCTCTCGACTTTCTGATTGGCTTGAGTTTGAGCTTTTCAAACACAGAGGTAGGGAGGATATTTATCGGAGAGTCATCATCGATTCTTGCATGGGTAAAGATAGTGTCTTTGATTTCACATTTCACCCTAGGCAACCGCTTAACTCTGCGGCTCTTGGTCTTTCTCCCCATCACCAAGGAGGTGGCCATAGACACTATGTGTTTCTCAGTCCTTGTTCTCTTAGTACCCGACCTCGTGGGCATCAATTTACTCTTTACAAATCTTTTGAGATCGGGGAAGTGGTCTATGGTCTTTATTAAGGGAAGTTTGAAAATCAATTCTTCATCGAGTGCTTCCCTTAGGGTAGGATCCAATTTTTCTAAGTCTTTTTCATTTTTAATTTTTATGAATTTTTTCTGATTTTTCAATTTTTTGGTGTTTTTGGTGGATGAATGATCAGACTCTGGATTGGAGGGTGAGTGGTTAGTAGAAGAGTGAGATAGAATGGACTCCAGTTGTGCAAACGGTGTGGGTTTCCTAATGCTCGCTCGATTTTCAACATCAGATCTACTTACTTCCTTCTCCACTTTCATACTCAGGCTGGCAGATATTGAGTGCAGTATTTCCATGACATCTCTCAACTCGTTACCAAATGATTCATTTTTCTTAATAAGTCTAGAGATGTCATCCTCCACAAAATTCCCATGACAAATCATGGGAGAGTTCTGCTCAAGTGGAGGATACTGCTGAGATATTGGGGTCTCATAATCAAGTGGAGGACTCTGGTATGTAATCGATGACTCTACGTTTCATCATCTTTATCCTATCATTTTGGCCTTAAAAACTCTAGTAAATGCGTGTAAATAGGCTTAATTTAGGCATTTTAGCATTCATGCATCATTGTGTAAATATTGTACAAATTACGGTTTTTAAAGATAAAATTATAGAATAAAGAAAAGAAAAGAAAAAGAATAAAATATTGTAAATATTTTATGACCCGAAACCCCGAGACCTAGGCATCTCGATGACTGGGTCGACAAGGAAGAAAGTAGGGGGAGATAATGGCCAAAATACAATAAAAATACCTTTTATTTAATTCATTCTTTACTCATTTTGGGACCTAATTTTGGTTCTACTTTTTATACTTCAAATAAAGAAACTTTGAACATGAAAGTTGTAGATAATTAAATATAGAAAAATACAAAATTGATTTCACACAAAAAGAATGTACAGATAAAAAGTTATGATCTGAATAAAATTCCATAATCCCAACTTCCCAGACCTGTATCTTGCAAATAAAAACTCGAAACACATCAAACTCACCTTTAATTGTATATAATTTTAAATAAACTATTTAATGAAGGTGGTTTCGCATTTGGCGGAGCTATGGCGTGAAAGTTGAGTTTTGGACCCCACTTGTATACTTGTACAGATTAAAATATTCATTTTATTTATTATTCATTATTTTTATAATTCTATATTTTTATAATTTTGTAAATAATATTTATAATATATATGTTCATTAAAACTGGAATAAAAACATAAATAAAATACAAAATAAAATACTTGTATATCACATACCTAGGTATAATACCTATACATATACCTACAGAATTGATTCTTCTATTTTATTAAGTGTACAAAACACTGCATAAAAATAAAATAAAAATATATTTAAGTGTATCAAAATATTTTATAAACATATAAAATAATAAACCAAATAAATAAAATTAAATGTACAAAATAAAAATAAAACAATAAAATATATAGATAAGTATACCTATAAATGCTAAAATAGTAACCTGTAATTAGAAACCTCGAAAAAATAAAAAAAAATCATAATAAAATAATTCACAAAATAATAAACATTTTTTATTTTATAACCAAAAATTAATTAAATCATTTATTATTTTTAAACGAATTAATAAACCTTTTTACCAGGGATTTTTTTGGTTGGTCCACGTGGACCAACCAGAACCATCCGCTGGTTGACCTCGATCAACTCTCTGACCGAGGTCTGCATAGTGTCAGAAGTGATTTTTGTCTCATTTTTGCGTATTTTTCGAGGCTCTTCCTTGCATTATCTCGTGATGGTTTCTTCACAACTTTTGCTCCTTGAAGATTGGGCATACACGCCCTTAGCTTTTTTTGGGGATTGGATCATTGATCCGACTGTTTTGACCTCGTTCTTCACGCCCGTTCACCATGTCGTTCAAAAACCCCCTTCCCCTCCATTGATCTTTGAACCCTTTTGACCCGAGTTTGGACCCGCGCCTTGGAGCTCTGGACCAAAGGCTGTGACAGAGCGTCCTCCAGCTCCTTCGCACGAGGCCAAGCAAAGGCCGAGGAGCTTCCAACCATCTCCGGCTATCGACGCCACCGTGAGGTACCCATCTCAGGCCACCGGCCTTTGAGGTTTATTTTCTTCGTTTTTATTGTATTAGTTTACTTGCCTTAGCCACAGGATCCGAACCCCGTAGGTATCTTCGCATTTCAATCATTTAATCCCCTCCGTTACCACCTCGCCGAAGCTTGCTCCGACGAGCTCCTCATTCGCTTCCTCCGTCGTCCCTTGCCCACGGGTGGTCACGGCAGTTTGCCCGCGACCCCCATAACCATTTTTGTTGTAGGACATTGGACGTTAAAGCCCCTGGAGCCATTTTGCACTTCGCCGGACACATATGGAGGTTCTTCGCTCCGCCACCTTTGTGGCCGTGCTACGACGCTCCTCCGGCGGATCTGAGGCTACCAGCGCATAGAAGACCCCTGCAGGAGTGCTGGGCACCATTTTGGAGCACGAAGGAGGAACAGAGGAGGAGGCATGAGGCCGGGGAAGGTCGCCGTCGAGGCCCTTCTTCCCAATTTGTCGTCGTCACCTTCTCACCGTTCGATCGAGGTTGCGCCCCAGTTTTAACCGGAGCTGTTGGATCTGCTCACGCTCCAGTCGTCGATCGTTCGAAGATCTTCTAATCTGAGCCATCCGCATCGAACCGTCATCGGGCTCCGTGGCGCTAACACGTGGATTAGTGGGAGCCGGAGCGCCTTTCGATTGCGAAGGGGTACCGGCCGTCGGATTTGCGCCACGTGTCAAGTGTTATCTTTCGGCCGCTGGATTTCTTGGCAAGGGTATTTTGCATTTGTCGCCCTACCATTTTTTGGATTTAATAATTACTATATAAACATTCATCAGCAGTTTTAAAACTTTTGTAAAATTTGCGAACTGAACCCCAAGTTTTTGTGTTATTACTTTTTAGTCACTGTCAGTCACCTACCCTGTGCACGTGGCTTTGGGAGTTTTGCAATTATATCCCTGCCGCTTTGTCTATTTGTTATTGGTCCTGTAAATTTTTTATTAAGTTATATTTTTTTTGGAAACATTGCGCCAAGGCCCCTGACCTTTCTGATAATTTCATAAGTGCCCCTACCAGTTTGTAGTTTCTTGTTGTTGTTTCTATTTATTGCATGCATCTATAAATTGATAAAAAAATCCTCAAAAATTATCACAACCTCTTGTTGCATTGTAGATTAATGCCATATTTTTATTTTGCATTTTTATTGCATTTTGTTATTTATAAAAATTCAAAAACTTGCATTTTGTGCACTGTTTGCATTGTGAAATCCATAAAAATTATAAAAACATCTCAAAAATTTCCAAAAAAAATATTTTTTTGTGTCTTTTCGTGTGTTTTAAATTCTATCCAAAAATCACAAAAAATATAAAACAAAACTCCTAAAAAATAGAAAACTCTAAAAATCTTCATAAAAATGTTAAAAATTCTACAAAAATCCTAAAAATATAAACTATGTTTCAGAATTTTCTTTGTTTTATTATCTTTATTTTAAAATTAAATTGAGGAATTTTGGACACTAATTGATATTTTTCATTCTCATTTTAATTTCGGTCAGCAACCTAGTTCACTGTTTTCTTTTATTTTTGACTTTAAAAATACCAAAAAATTAGGAAAACTCTAGAAAAATCATAAAATCATTAGAAAATTATACAAATACCAAAAGTATTTTATTTACCTAATTTTAATTATTTTTACCTCTTTTTATCCCTCTCTCATCTCTTTTGTATTTATATAGTCTATATATATTGTATCTTTATTAAAAAGAAAAAGAAAATACAAAAATATAAAATATAAAAAGAAAATATAAAAATCAGAAATAAAAAATCAAAATATAACAATATAAAATCAAAAATCAAATAATAAATATAAAATTAAAAACCCACAAAAACATAGCATAGATAGACAAATACATCACATTCACATTTTTTAGCATTATTGCATCGTTTTACCTGTCTACTCTCTGTGTTCGACCTCTACACATACTTGCACCTATACACATCTTGTTGTAGATTTATAAAAAATTTTAACTCCGCACATTTACTTTCATCGCATGAATTAATTGTTGTGGGTTAATTGTTGTCTGAAGATTCGATTTCTTGCGGGTCGCCTCAGCGACATTGTGATCCCGCCTTGTGTGGATTGCTTTAGACCCGTGAAAAATCGTTTTACAAATGGCGCCGTTGCCGGGGAGCAACAACGCGTAGTTCGAGTTTTTACGTGTGCTTGTGATTGTTTGTCTATTTTTGCGGCTTTTATTTTCGCTCATTTTATTTTCTTATTTTTGATATATCTGTTGAGATGTCTAACCTCCTCTTTTGTTGATTTCGTGCGAGGAACCGCGGATCGAGGGAGGCGCTCCACCCTAGGCGCCTGTGCACCCATGTGAAGCCAACTCTAGCTAGCCTAGCACCAAGGAGACGAAGAGGATTTTTGAAGACTAAGCTCCATTCATTTTATTATATTTATTTGTGTAATTTTTATGAGAGAGAGACCCTTTAATTTGTAATAATACAAGTACTTGAACTCTTGGACATTCGGGCCCAATTTCCAAGTGTTTGTTCACTTGGGGGCTCACCGTGGTTTTATCGATTTTCATCGCATTTCTTTCATTTATTTTCCGATTTTGTTTTCCTTATTTTTGTGTGATTGAACCCTTAGTTGTAGGAGTTGCTTGTCGATACCATTAGGTCCGAACTCCAAATATAATTGCCTGTGCCTATAGTCTCGTTTGGACTTAGTCAAATTTAAACTGCTTCTCACTTAGATTTGGAACCACCGCGCCGTGAGAGTTCTCCATACAATGCGTGCAGGACCCACCTTGGTGGGCACCGAGGAAACTCCAAGACTGGACACTTCAATTCCATTCTGAGTCATTAGCATCGGTTCTTCACGTTAATAACAGCTTCTCACACTAGGGCGATTTCATAGGCTTGAATTTGCATATAGATAGGTTTTAATTCTGCCGAGCATCTTTGCATGTAGAGTGCTGGAGGCAAGGTGAGCATTTATGCTTTAGCATTCATCATCATTTTTGACGCTTGCGTTGCTTTTCCGACTCTCCCTCTGATTTTGATCACCTGGGTGCTTAAAGAAATTGACTCCTCGATAGGTTCGTGTATTCTCACTAAAAATCAAAAAAAAGTGATAACCAATAAAATTGGGACTGCTAACATTACTTGACCCAAAAATCAAACAAAAAAAGAAAAATCTTGTATTGGGGCGAGTAATCCCCTCATTGTCTTCGTTTTACATTGCTCGCGCACACACTAAGGTTAGTGCCCAAATCCCATTCAGCCCCCAAGTGTTTGTGCAACTTTTAGACTTCTCACCTAACTCTAAAACAAACAAGATAAAAAGACCGACTTTTCGATCTCTACCGAGTTGAGTAGGTGAATTGAGGGTTTGTTTTGTGTGAGTTTGCTTGTGATTACTTATGTGCATTCTAGATCACTTCTGCGCATTTGCACCTTCTTCTTCACTCTCTTGATTTGACCTTCGTGCTCTCATGACTATCATTTTTCTCTTGTTTCGAGATGGTCGATTGGAGTGTATTTTATCTAAACTTTGCGGATCCCTCGTTCACTCCTGTCGGTCCATCTCTCTTTTTCCAGGAGGACTTCACTCTTGATTTTTGTACATATCCGACCAATCCACTATTTCAGGATTCGGACTTTGACCTTCACCACTCATTTCCGCCACCGTCACCCTCACATTTCGACAACCCACTCTTCCTTGAGTATCCTATGTCAGAGGGTGATTTTTGTCTGCACCCACCGCCCACATTCGACACACCCGATCCTGAGATTTTGGAGTCACCTTCCATGATATCCACGCTTGATATCTTGAATCAGATGATGTAGCATATGAACTCGAGGATGAGTGATATAGTTAGCATAAATAAGATCCAAAATGTAGCTCCATTCTTTGAGGATTTTGATTCACTTGAGGATTATCATGAGATTTTGCAATAGCCCAAAATACAAAAAATGAGAAAAATTTAAAAATCCAAAAAGATTTTGGGAGACACATGATTGAGTCAGATTGTGAGGAGAGTGCTCACTTGCCAGATCATTTGACCACACAGCCTTTCATACCTTGTCCCACCTTTGACCCCAAGGATGTCGCTGTACAGACTGCTCTTGGCATGCCTCGTGTAGATGCTGATTCTGACTTCCTCCCTTGTATGGAGGAAGTCCAAAAATTCAAAAAAATGTTGACTGAACCCGAAGTGGTGGCCACTATTCATGAGATCATCTGTGCCCCACTTTAGCAGGCCATGACTGATTTATCTGCTCCTCTTCCCAAGAAGAGAAAGCGGAGGAGCAGATCTGAGCGTCATATCTTGACCAAGGCCACTGCCTACGCCATCACACACAGTCCCATTCCTAGGAAGAGGAACACTATCACACCTTTCATTAGCTGCACCATCTCTGACCATACTTGTGATCACACTCTCCTCGACGGCGGTGCTTTGATTAGCATATTACCCTTCTCGTTGGTACCGTCTCTTCACTTAGGGCCTCTCAAGAAGACCAGGATGATCATTTAGTTTGCTGATGGATCTATCAAGAGGCCGAAGGGTATCCTTGAAAGCATCGTCATTTTGATTCAGGGCATGAGCTACAATGTGGATTTTGTCGTATTGGCCATGGAGACCTCCACAGGGGAGCATTCTCCAATCATCCTGGGACGACCATTCCTCGCCTCTGTGAGGGTCGTTATTGATTACGGATAAGGAGAGATTCACTTCCGTCCTGTTGACGAAAGTGAAGTGTCGACCACCGCACCCACAGTTGACCAGAGACCTGCACCTGATGTGTCTACACCTATCTTGGTTGACCCGGAGTATCATAGAATTTTGTTGCTTACTAGATTCCACTGAGACCCAAGAATTCCTCTCCCAAGAGGAAGACTTGGAAAGCATGGACCTCGGAGTTCCTTCTTCTGGGATTTGGCGTTGTGTTGATGACATCCGCGGGATTTACACGATTGATACCATTGAGCGGAGGGCAGATTTAGAGACTAGACAGGACGTACATGATTTGACTACTTTCGCCGATGAGTCCGTTCCTGTTCACTTGGATTCAAAGGAGACAAAGGTCGAATTCGATTTAGTTGCTTTTCTTCGGGAATTCGAGCCTTTTGATGAGAAAGATGATCCGGTTGAGATTATTGAGAACGAGCAGAGTTCGACTACTTCCACTGATGAGTTCGTTCCTTGTGGTTTTGATTTGGATGAGACCTCGCAGGATGACAATGAGTACACTTCTTTCGATGAGGATGAGTTCGTCCCTTTTCACTTTGATACTAGTGAGACTCCCAAGGTCGGACCTAGTCGTACTTCTTCCACTACCCCGTCTGTGCCTTCACACCATAGAGCTTTTGAGGACCTTCACCATGTCGAACTTGATCGGTTTGTGTCATCTGAGGATCCCGATGTCGACCTGCACCATACCAGATCTATTCCTCAGCGATCCCACAAGAAGGTTTGCTTTCAACCTTCTTGACCCTCTGTACATCCATCCTGTTGTACATTTGTGTTGTTCATCTCTGTCCCTCTACCGTATTGCTCGCCCGCCCATCCTCGTGTTTGCCTTGCTTAGGATGTACTTTGTCCTAAGTATATGGGGGTGGACGAGCCGAGTGATCATTCGTCGTTCCATTTCATTACTCCTGTTGTTGCCTATACTTAGGGCTTCTTTTACCCTAAGTATAGGGGGAGTGATGTGTACATCCTTCTCTATCTTCCTCCATCTGTTGATATCTTTTCTTCTTTTCTTCTTTTCTTCTTTTCCTTGTCTATCCTCTTTATCTACAAAAAGGTGTCACCTCTTTTTGTTAGTCTTCTATACTTAGGATATACTTTGTCCTAAGTATAGGGGGTGCACCCCGAGTTTCTCCATTCTTTGATCCTCTCCACTGTCTCCTCTTCTTGTCTACACTTAGGGATATCTTACCCTAAGTATAGGGGGAGACAGTCTGAGTATGATCTGTTCATTCCCACCCTTGACCCTCCCTGCTTTGTGTACAGTTCGCTATACTTAGGATTATTTGATCCTAAGTATAGGGGGGACGGTCGACTTCTCATTCGTTTATGCATTCATCTCTTATTCATTTATTCCTTAGACTTTTCTATACTCGGTACGAGTTATGCCTTCTCTTTTCTCTCTGATCTATGAGGACATAGCTCAAGATAAGTATAAGGGGGTTGTATATACTGCGTATATACTTTAGCCATAACTCGTACTTTCGTATTTTGTTAATAATTATGGCTAATTAATACAATTAAATTCATAAAAAATACTTAATAAAAAGATGTGATTATTCCTCAAATTATTTTTGTATCTACTGTTTAATAAATCAGATAAAAATATTTTTTTCAAAATGTTTGAAAAATAGTTTGAAAACCTTCGTGAAAAATCTTTTGAAAATGATTTGGAAAACGTTTTGTTACATGTTTTCAACCTTTGCAAAATATTTTGATTGTAAAATTAGTTTCTTTGTGTGAAATAAAAAGGTTTGAAAAACGATTTGCAAACGGTTTGAAAAATGGTTGCAGAAATATTTGAAAAACCTATAAATACTGTTTGAAAAACCTTTGCAAAATGATTTTCAAATGTGTGTACATGTTTGTAAAAAGTGTTTGTCAAAATTATTTTGGACTATAGTTTTCAAAATTGATTGGAAAACCTTTTCAAATAAGTTTGAGGAATACATAAATCTCACCAAAATTCACTATATATATTTATAAAAATTGACCACATACACTGTAAATTCTTAAAATCCACTTCTTGTAAATACAAGATGCATCCCTGTGTAAATATTTGTACCTAGTTTTTAGCCAAAACCTTTTATTTTCAAAAATCCCAAAAAGCATTTGCAAAATTAAAATCCAAAAACATTTGAAAAATCTCTTTGAAAAAAGTACAAAAAATGCATATGCATCATCATCATCTTTTCAAAAATCCATAAAAAGTTCAAAATATTTGAAAATTGCATCACAAAAATATTTTCTGCATAACATTTGCATAGCATGAGCATTTTTTGGACTGAATTTGATAAATGAACAAGTCTCGGTAAAATCCGAAGATTGGAGCTTGGTTAGACCTTAAATCTACCTAATTAACAGGAACCTTATAGGAGCTAGAATTGAGGTACTTCAGGTCTAGTCGACTTAATTCTTTGAGAACCACGAGACTTGGTTCAATGGATTCTTGACTGCTTAAGTAGAGTATTTCGGAACACACGCACGACTCTTGTTGATAATGACCTAACTTGGACACCTGTACCTTTCACTTGGCTCAACTCAGTTGGAGTGGTGAGGGGGTTGGATTTGCCGGTATGAGACGTACACAGGTGGAAACACTTGTCCTCCTCTAGGGAGGGAAGTGCACCCCAACCCGTCCAGTGATGATGAGTTTCGAGGATAGGAGATCGTGGGTTGCAATAAAGCTTCAAAATAGGGATAGTCTACTGGCTCAAGAGGAAAAACTCCCTATGTAAATGCTGTTGTATATTGTATTCCAAAAAAAGAGCAAAAATCAAAAACTCCAAAAAAAATGGGCAGGCATGTACAAAAATAAAAATGCCTGCTGGAGTGTACAATCAAATAAGCAAGCTTGAGCTTCAAAGTCAAATTATGTGAGCCTGCAGCTGGATGACTTGACTACACTGGTCTTGCATCCTAGGATAGGTAGCTACACTGACTACCGTCCATTCTTCTCTTCACCCCCTCCTCTTGAGCTGGTTGCCACTTGAACTTAGAAGGGAATACCCTGCTCCTTTGAGGAATGAGTTGTTGGATTGGGGAATCATTGGGTTGTCATACTGGAGAAGTCAGTCTCTTTGTCATTTCATTTGGGGAGAGCCACTATCACTTACACTGTACGAGTCAGATTCATAGTCATAAGGGTTTGCGTATGAGTTGAAATATTTCTGACCTGGCTATTGAGGGGACTTGAGTAGAGTTTTGGGATTCTCAAAGGCTGTTGGATTTCAAGTCCGATTCTCATTAAGGTTCCGCCCGCACTAAAATTTCAAAGGTCTGATTTAAGCTCCAAACTTTGATTTTGTGAAGACAAGTTTGATAATTAAACTTAATCCGTTTTTCTTCTTTTTCGTTTCTTTGTTTTTCTTTTTCTGCACTTATTGCATAAGTGTTTGCTAGGGACTAGCAAAGGCAAGTATAGACGGATGATGAATCAACATTTCATCATTTTTATTCTATCATTTTGGCCTTAAAACCCTAGTAAATGCATGTAAATAGACTTAATTTAGGTATTTTAGCAGTCATGCATCATGTGTAAATATTGTACAAATTGCGGTTTTTAAAGCCAAAATTATAGAATAAAGAAAAAAAGAAAAAGAATAAAATATTGTAAATATTTTATGACCCGAAACCCCGCGACCTAGGCATCTCGATGACTGGGTCGACAAGGAAGAAAGTAGGGGGAGATAAGGGCCAAAATACAATAAAAGTACCTTTTAATTAATTCATTCTTTACTCATTTTGGGACCTAATTTTGGTTCTACTTTTTATACTTCAAATAAAGAAACTTTGAACATGAAAGTTGTAAATAATTAAATATAGAAAAATACAAAATTGATTTCACACAAAAAGAATGTACAGATAAAAAGTTATGATCTGAATAAGATTCCAGAATCCCAACTTCCCAGACCTGTATCTTGCAAATAAAAACTTGAAACGCGTCAAACTCACATTTAACTGTATATAATTTTAAATAAACGATTTAATGAAGGTAGTTTCGCGTTTGGCGGAGCTACTGTTTGAAAGTTGAGTTTTGGACCCCACTTGTATACTTGTACACATTAAAATATTCATTTTATTTATTATTCATTATTTTACAATTTTAAATTTTTATAATTTTGTAAATAATATTTATAATATACATGTATATTAAAACTGGAATAAAAATATAAATAAAATACAAAATAAAATACTTGTATATCACATACCTAGGTATAATACCTATACATATACCTACAGAATTGATTCTTCTAATTTATTAAGTGTACAAAACATTACAGAAAAATAAAATAAAAATATGTTTAAGTGTATAAAAATATTTTATAAATATATAAAATAATAAACTAAATAAATAAAATTAAATGTACAAAATAAAAATAAAATAATAAAATATATAGATAAATATACCTATAAAGGCTAAAATAGTAACTTGTAATTAGAAACCTTGAAAAAATAAATAAAATCATAATAAAATAATTCATAAAATAATAAAAAAATTATTTTATAACCAAAAATTAATGAAATCATTTATTATTTTTAAACGAATTAATAAACCTTTTTACCATGGATTTTTCTGGTTGGTCCACGTGGACCAACCAGAACCATCCGCTGGTTGGCCTCGGTCAACTCTCTGACCGAGGTATGCACAGTGTCAGAAGTGATTTTTGTCTTGTTTTGCGTATTTTTCGAGGCTCTTCCTTGCATTATCTCGTGATGGTTTCTTCACAACTTTTGCTCCTTGAAGATTGGACATACATGCCCTTAGCTTTTTTTGGGGATTGGATCATTGATCCAACCGTTTTGATCTCGTTCTTCACGCCCGTTCACCATGTTGTTCAAAAACCCCCTTCCCCTTCATTGATCTGTGAAACCTTTTGACCCGAGTTTGGACCCGCGCCTTGGAGCTCTGGACCGGAGGATGTGATAGAGCATCCTCCAGCTCCTTCACGCGAGGTCAAGCAAAGGCCGAGGAGCTTCCACCCATCTCCGGCGGTCGACGCCACCGTAAGGTACCCATCTCAGGCCACCGTCCTTCGAGGTGTATTTTCTTCATTTTTATTGCATTAGTTTACTTGCCTTAGCCACACGTTCCGAACCCCGTAGGTATCTTCGCATTTCAATCATTTAATCCCCTCCGTTACCACCTCCCGGAGCTTGCTCCGGCGAGCTCCTCATTCGCTTCCTCCGTCGTCCCTTGCCCACGGGTGGTTGCGGCAGTTTGCCCGCGACCCCCATAACCATTTTTGTTGCAGGACAGTGGACGTTAAAGCCCCTGGAGCCATTTTGCACTTCGTCGGAGACATCTGGAGGTTCTTCGCTCCGCCACCTTCGTGGTCGTGCTACGACGCTCCTCCGAGGCTACCAGCGCATAGAAGACCCCTGCAGGAGTGTTGGGCGCCATTTTGGAGCACGAAGGAGGAACGGAGGAGGAGGCACGAGGCCTGGGAGGGTGGCCGTCGAGGCCCTTCTTCCCAGTTCGTCGTCGTCACCTTCTCGTCATTCGATCGAGGTTGTGCCCCAGTTTTAACCGGAGCCGTTGGATCTGCTCGCGCCCCAACCGTCCATCGTTCGAAGATCTTCTAATCTGAGCCGTCCGCATCGAACCATCATCGGGCTCCGTGGCGCTGACACGTGGATTAGTGGGAGCCGGAGCGCCGTTCGATTGCGAAGGGGTACCACCCGTCGGATTTGCGCCACGTGTCAAGTGTTATCTTTCGGCCGCTGGATTTCTTGGCAAGGGTATTTTGCATTTGTCACCCTACCATTTTTTGGATTTAATAATTACTATATAAACATTCATCGGTAGTTCTAAAACTTTTGTAAAATTTGCGAACTGAACCCCAAGTTTTGTGTTATTACTTTTTAGTCCCTGTCAGTCACGTGCCCTATGCACGTGGCTTTGTGAGTTTTGCAATTATATCCCTGACACTTTGTCTATTTGTTATTGGTCCTGTAAAGTTTTTATTCTGTTATATACTTTTTGGAAACATTGCGCCAAGGCCCCTGACCTTTCTAATAATTCCATAAGTGCCCCTGCCAGTTTGTAGTTTCTTGTTGTTGTTTCTATTTATTGCATGCATCTATAAATTGCAAAAAATCCTCAAAAATTATCATAACCTCCTGTTGCATTTTAGATTAATGCCATATTTTTATTTTACATTTTATTGCATTTTATTATTTATAAAATTCAAAAACTTGCATTTCATGCACTGTTTGCATTATAAAATCCATAAAAATTATAAAAACATCTCAAAAAATTTCCAAAAAACTATACTTTGTGTCTTTTAGTGTGTTTTAACTTCTGCCCAAAAATCACTAAGAAATATAAAATAAAACTCCTAAAAATTAGAAAACTCTAAAAATATTCATAAAAATCTTAAAAATTCTACAAAAATCCTAAAAATATAAACTCTATTTCAAAATTTTCTTTGTTTTATTATCTTTATTTAAAAATTAATTTGAGGAATTTTAGACACTAATTGATATTTTTAATCATCATTTTAATTTCGACCAGCAACCTAGTTCACTGTTTTCTTTTATTTTTGACTTTAAAAGTACCAAAAAATTAGGAAAACTCCAGAAAATCACAAAAACATTAGAAAATTATAAAAATACCAAAAATATTTTATTTACCTAATTTTGATTATTTTTACCTCTTTTTATCCCTCTCTCATCTCTTTTGTATTTATATAGTCTATATATATTGTATCTTTATTAAAAAGAAAAAGGAAATACAAAAATATAAAATATAAAAAGAAAATATAAAAATTAGAAATTAAAAATCAAAATATAACAATATAAAATCAAAAATCAAATAAAATATATAAAATTAAAAACCCACAAAAACATAACATAGATAGACAAATACATCACATTCACATTTTTAGCATTATTGCCCCGTTCTACCTGTCTGCTCCCTGTGTTCGACCTCTATACATACTTGCACATATACACATCTTGTTGTAGAGTTATAATAAATTTTAACTCCGCACATTTACTTTCATCGCTTGAATTACTTGTTGTGGGTTAATTGTTGTCTGAAGATTCGATTTCTTGCGGGTCGCCTCAGCGATATTGTGATCCCGCCTTGTTTGGATTGCTTTAGACCCATGAAAAATCATTTTACAATAATCCTCGGTCGAGTGTGGACCATCCGAATGACAGACATTGGTCGGAGCCTCATATGATGGAGTCAATGAATGTGGGACTGGTAAGTCTGGCTCATGATTCCACTCCTGTGAATGTATAGGCTCTCTGAATGTATGACATAAAGGCTGGTTAATGGAAGCTTGATCACTAAAGTCAATCAAGTCTGGGATATCATGATGTACATGCCTCTCCATTCGGGTTGTTCGATCGACCAAGTTATGCCCTAAGGTCAAGTCGGGATGTGTATATGTAAATTCTTGTATGGTCCCTACTTGAGGTGAGAATGAAGTATGTGGGGGCATATAATTTTGCCAATCATCCGTCTCAGCAGTGGCTTGCTCTTCATTCGATTCTTTGATTCCTGCAAGCTCTCGAGAATAAGGACAGTCAGCCCAAGGTGGAAGTGGATTCAGAGTTTTAGAATATGGAGTAGGTGAGAAATGCGAAGAAGTGGAGGAGTCAGTCGAAGTTCTGACTTCATAATCGGGTCGAGGTGGAACCGACCACGGGTAAGGGTCTCCCGTGGATGGCAGAGGATACATGGAAGAAGGAGAAGGTGAAGATGAACGGTATATGGTCGAGGAGCAATGACTAGAGGTCACAGGGTATGGGGACCAATATCCCGACATATTGAAGAGGAAATGGTGAATGTAAATAGGTTGAGGTAGAAAATGTGCAACTACACAGGATAATACACACGGACAGACACAAAGACAAACGCAAGAGCAAACCCTGAGTTCACACTCAACATGGTAAAGGACCCGAAACCGAGTCCGATTAGTCTGGCTGATTTTAAGTGTGAATTTTCAAACAAGTAGCAAAGGTTACACGGCCTATAAGGGAGTCGGCTAAAAAGCCGGATGCATCTCCCTTGTTTAACCTGTCGCCTTATATACCAACGTCCTTCCTTTCTTCGCTCCTATCCCAAGTTAATGGATTCAAAGACATGCCCCTATCTACCTGCAAGCAGGCAGAGGCTGACAAGGCTAGAACTTCACCCCGAAGGGTTACTAGAAAATTGTCGCGAAGTACCGTTGGTTCACCCCTAACTACCTGCGAATAGGCGGAGGTTACTTGGTACTAGTCAGTGAACCTGAAAATTCAACTAGTGATATTTGCTAGGCTCAGTCGGTAGGTGACATGGAAGGCGGGGAGTTGGGCTCTGCCTTAAGGTGTTCACACACACTCAAATACCCTCACTCAGTCTGAAAGCAAGGTCGGGGTTACTCTCCCGCAAACAAGGGTTAATTTTAGTCAATTTTTTGTCAAATTCAATTAGCAGTCCTGATTTTAGAGATTAGTTATCACTGATATTAATCCACACAAGCAATCATGTCTACCGTCCAGTCCCAATTCCTTTATCCTAGATTAGAAAACCGAGAGAGAGAGAATCGGAAAAGACCGATGCAATCGAGAAAACAATGATGAATGCTCACATAAGAATACTTACAGTGCCTCCAGATCTCTACAATGCGGGATGCAATACTGAATTAAAATTTTTACACTAAATGGAATGCAAGCGATGAAAAGCCGCTCCTAGACAGGCAGTTCTATTAGCGAGTGAAGAACAGATTATGTTTGTCTAAGTCCTGCGGTCTAAGTGCGTCTTTTATGTGAAGTGTGGTCCTAAATATTACGAGCACAAACAGTCCTAGGAAGCTCTAAGAGACGCAGGTGCAGGTCCTATTCTACGTAAAGCAACTACACAGCACACAGGGACACGTTTTATTATGACTTACACGCGCGAGATCCCAAACAGGAACCACTGTAAATGCAAACACTTTTTTTACAAGTTAACAAAAATCTTTTTGGCATCTCAACAACCGACTTGATCCACGAATCGTCGGCCTCCGATGCATTTCGAATTGCGTCGACTTCAAGAAAGCCACTCCAAGTCCATCGGTCCCTCACACAAAAAGATAAAAATTATGTCAGAGAGAGATATATACAGAAATGGTCAGAAAAATAATTAAATAAAAAATGGATAATTACAAGATGGCTCGGTGGTCAGACTACCCGAATGAACGGAAACGTAAATCTAATTGTCTAAAGTGATCCTAAGCCGTTTGCCTCCATGCCAACGACGCCATTTGATTGATTGCGGATCTACCCTTTTTAATGTTGTCGAATTGACGATTTCGTCGCAGTCAAATAAATCCGGATTGATCAAAAATTAACTGCACAAATCGATGAATCGTCGAATGAAATTATCGTGCAATTTTATGTTTGTTTAACCTGGGCAAGCCCCAGGGTCGACTCAAGGAGGCAAAGGAACAACTCGAAATCAAATTAGATGAATTAAATTGTTGTTTTCCAAGTGAGATTTTTTTACCTTTTTTATGCAATAAAAATGCCGAATGCCAAACTGTGGATGAATTAGGTTAAGAAAACGATCCACTTAGCCAAATAAATTTTTGATGTCAAGTTAATCCAAATCAGCCAAGTTATATTTTTCCTGAAAACCTAATCCAATGAAGGATGCAAAATGTATTTTTTTAGGAATTTTTGGACTTAAGATGTAATGATGAAAAATGCAAAATGTTTTTGGATTTTTATGCAATTTTTCGTGAAAATGAAGTGCAAAGATTATGAAAATTTTACTGTAAGTTATATATGATGAAATGAAGCTACACTATTTTTTTAGAATTTTCTGACACTGTGATTTTTTATGATTTTTTTACTGAAAACGGAGTGACTGCTAGTATTTAATTCCTAATTAATCTACAAAATCAAATTATCCAGAGAGCTATTTATCTCAAATAGATATTTTAATAAGGAATTCATGAGCTTTGAAATTTCTCAAAAATCTTATTTGTGGAATTAATTAAAAATCAATTACAGAAATCACTCTAGAATTTATTTTATGCAAATGACAATTCCAATTTCGATGAAACTTGGATATTAATTAAAGCACAAATAGAGGCATCATCTACATTTTTTTTTAATTTTTAGAGCAAGAAATATGGCTGCAAATTTCAGAGTTTAAATGGTCAAAATATCATTAATTTTCAATCTCTGAATTTTAATAAATAATTTAATGCTCACAAAAATGCAAATAAATAGCCACAAGATAAAGAATTAGTTATTCACCATAGTGTTATTTTTCATTAAAAAAATGATGCGAGGTGATTGTCCAAATTAATAATCGAAGGCAGGGGTGTCTTCGCAATACAAAAATGAAACAAACGAACTGAAACTATGCACATGGCACATTTGCCAATACATAAACATGCAGGGGTGATAGTGCAATTTTCAGAAAAAAAATAAAAAATGGACCATTGATAACAATGGGGGTCCAAGAATGGAACCCACCTCTTCCACGGTAGGGCATGCAGGGACGTGGGCGGTGGGCCTTGGAGGGAGGCGGTCGGAGTGGTGGGAGGCAGCACATGGATGGTCGTGCGAGCCGCTCGGCAGGCCGGGGCAGCTGCTTGCGGACGTGCTGGTGGCGACATGGATAAGGTAGAGGCCGCGCGAGCAGCGCGAGGTGAATGAACGGTTGCACGCGTAGGCGGCAGTCGCATGGGGAGGGTCGGCGCGGAGTCAACTCGCATGTGGAAGGCCGCGCCTGGCATCGACGAGAGGAGTTATTAGCGGATGTACGCCTAGAGGTACGCGTGTGCAGACGGCTGGCGGGGCGGTGCCTCGTGCGGCCGTGAGGGCAGCGCGGAGGAGGAGGTTGGCCGATGTACGAGGTCGGCGGCGCTCGACGCTGGCCGCTAGGGGCGCGCGGTGACCTGAGGTGGTGGAGCGTGCGTCTAGCGCGAGCGGAGGGACCTGATGCAAGGGGCGGCCACCGGGCGGTGCGCTGGAGCATGAAGGAACTGTCAAACCGTGGAGGGCCTCTGCGACGGTTGGCTGGCGTAGGCGGAGGGCGGCGCCGGCCAGGCGTGGAGCAACCGGCGGCGGCGGTGGCTGCCACGGACGTGGAGACAGGGGGCGGTGGTAATGCTTCTTATGTTTCCCTTGTTTATTTTTTTTGTATTTTCTTTTGCATTTTTTTTGTATTTTCTTTGTACACAGTAGAAAATGTAGAGGTGAAATGAAATAAAGATGTGATGAATAAAATGTGATGATGATAGCTGTGATTATATTGTGATGAAATGTTGAGGAAAAAATTTTGTTTAAATAAAATGATAAAGGAAAAGATAGAGAGATATACTTACTTGTGATTTCACGGAAGGATGGAGCTACGGTGCGCGGCTCCTGTCATTGCCTCGATCAGCTTGACGAAAAGCTGAGAAGCTAGGCAATCCACTTGTGGAGGAATGCTACACGAACAAGGCTCGCGGATCTCGCCTAGACTCGACTTCGCTCAACACCAATGGACGAGCTGTCACCTCGGAACCTTGGCGGAGCTGGAAGTCTTCTCACTTGTAGAATGGCGGATGATGAACAATGGAGGAGGGGATGAGAATATAAAGAGGAGGGGGAAGTTTGAAAAGATGTGGAGAAGATGGAGTAATGGGGAGTTGATGGCTTGGAGTGGAAGGCAAGTAAGGGGAGAAGCGGTAAAAAGGAGGATAAAATAAATAATTAATAAAATAATATAGTAGGCTACTAAAAATAATTAAAATAGTAACAGTAAAATAATAATAATAATAAATCTGAAAATAAAAAAATAAATCCGAAAATAATAAAAAATAGGGCGATATGTGGCGGCTCCAGGAGCTGCCACATGTCGCTCTTAGAAAATTCAAAAATTAATTGTAAAGAAAAATGAAAAAGAAATAACAAAAGAGATTAAATCAAAATTTGGTCAACACAAAAGTTACTCATCTCGACGAGATATACAACTTTTGTGAAGGGCTAAAAATCAAATGAAATCATCTGTACAAAGTGTATTTTTGGGTGGTACCTTATAGGTATAAAATACCACATTTTTCCTTTTGCAATTTTTTGTCATTTTCAATAAAAACATCAAAATAAAAATAGAGAAATTATGAGAAGAATATTTACAATTTAGTCTATTTTTTTATTTTTAATAATTAAGAAAATGAAATGGTAAAATACATGGGCAAAAAGGCTAATATATACAATATACAAAAGGTGCCCAAAACCCAAGTTTTGCATACGAGCTCCGATTTTAGGCCCCGTTTGTTATGTAGGAATAGAGGAGGGAATGGAGTCGCCATTCCTTTCTCGATTCCATTCCTTTGTTTGTTAGATCAACTTTATGCAGGAATAACGATTACAAAGGAAACCCGATTCCGTCATTCATGGGAATTGTCATTCCTAGGTACCCCCCTAGGAATTGGGATTCCATTCCTTACCAATGCTAATGAATGTATTCTTCTTCAATATTTTTTAATTAATATATCATTGTTACTAATATATGATTATCGACATGAATATGTGTTTTTCTTTTTTTGGATATTTTTTGGACACCGACATGGATATGATTTTTTTGGACATGGATATATGGACACTGACATGGATACAAATATATTGATGCAAAAGATTGGATAAGTTACTAATATATGCATATATGGATATTGACATGGATATGTAATTTTTTTGCGGATACAAGTATAATACAATTTATTTTTTTGGATATAGATACAAATATGGTTCTGAGATATTCCAATTGATACGAATACATATATATTAAATATATCTGTTAGAAGGATAAAATATATTAGATATAGATTTGTTTACGGATACAGATACAAACACGGATATGTTTTTTTGTTTTGTTTTTCCAGATATGGATATGGACAGAGATATTTTTTTCTAATATGGATATGGAAATTGGATGCAATTTTTTTATAAGATATGGATACTGATTATATTCTAGCAGATACATATACGGATATGGATATGGATTTTAATTTTTCTACGGATACATATATGGACATGGATGATATTTTTTTACGGAAGCAGATATGGACATGGAAACGGGTTTTATTTTTTACAGTAATAGATATTGATACAGATACCATCTTTAGTTTTTTAGGATATGGACACGGGTTATATTTTAATGGATACGTATACAGACATGGATATGTATTTTTATTTTATTTTCCAAATACGGATACCCATGACATTTTCAATTTCTTTAGAATATGGATATAGATATGATAATAAAACATTGTAGCGGATACGGATATGAATATATCAAATATATCAATTGTATGAAAAAAATCAAAGTAGTTTCTATTTAAATTTGATTATTGATTCTTTATATGAAATATATCATTTACATGAAAAAATAAGTCTGAGAATACCGATTATTTTTTTCTACTTAACGAAATATATCAAAGGAATGTTATTTTCTTTCTATTCATTTCCCTTTCTAAATATAAGAAAGGAACATGTCTCATAATAAAATTTTCAATTCCTAATAAGATCCAAACAATGGAATGGAAAAACTTTTTCCTTTCCATTCCATTGTTAATTCCATTCTTGTATTGATTCCATTCCATTGTAATTCCTTTCCAATCTAACAAACGGGGCCTTAGTGAAATTGGTCTTGTTTTGAAGGTCTATGAATGTATATAACTTTTAAAAGTGAGTAGACCTAAATCAGACAATACATGAGAGAGATATGTGCATTTTAAAGCTCCTAGTTTCAAACTTGGATTGGGGTTTTATTGGTCAAATTTACAAGTTAGTATTTTTTTGATATTTTCCTTTAATTAGTGTTACTAATATATACACTGTAGAGTTGATTTTATTGGATTTGGAGTTAGTATAAAATATATACAAATAGGTGAAATATGGTGAATATACAACTGAATATTTACAAGTGAATTGGGCTTCTTATTTAATGCAAATATAAATGCTAAAATGCAGATATTACTTATGCATGCATGAATGCTAATTATGTAATATAAGTCGAAATATGCATCTAATTACTTGGGAACAAAGCTCTATTTTCAACTTTTAGAGTGATGAATCATAGATTCATCACCTACCGAACAACCTTTCACATACCTTTAGGAATGAGCCCATACCGACTAGTCTATGAAAAACTATGTCATTTTCCTGTTGAGATCCACCATAAATCACTTTGAGAGATAAAGAAATGCCATTTGGATTATGATGAGGCTGGAAAAAGGAGATTGCTAGATTTAGCTAAATTGGAAGAATTACGATCACAAGCCTCTGATAACAACTTGATCTACAAGGAGAAAATCAAGATATGGCCTGATGATAACATTTCGACGAAAACATTTCAGGAGAATCAAAAAGTGTGGCTATTTGATGCAAAATTAAAACTATTTCCAAGAAGCTGAGATCAGAATGGAAAGGACCATACATTGTAACCCAAGTTTTTGACAATGGTTCAATAGAAATATTTGACCCAGACACTAAAGCCACTTTCAGAGTCAATGGTCAAAGATTGAAATCTATTGTTGAACCTTCTGATCCCATGCCTATTTGTGCAACATACCTTCTACAGGAACAATAGACAGTACACATCGTCGAGCTGAGGAGTCAAATCATGCATTCTCGTGAGTCTCTCCTCACAGGTATCATTTCTTCTTATCTCTCACATGTTTATTTTTATTACATTACATTAGATAAGTATGGGGGTACAACTCTATAGTAAAAAAACCAACAAAAATACAAAAATATGTTTTCACATCACTTGCACAAATCTGTTGGTCCTCTAAATCATTGACTTCACCATGAGTACATGGCTTCTTATAAGCATGGGGGTGTCTGCATATTTTTCAAAAATTACATATGTTTTACAAAAAACATCATAAAATATTTTTAAAAACCACCAAAAATATGTCCTTCCTCCCTATTTTATCCTATTTTTGAGAAATCAACTCTTCATTGCATAGATCATAGAAAAAATTTGAGTTGACCCTAATCCACTTAATTCCATCATAATTTCACTAAGCATGAGTTTTAAGCTTTCTTCAGGTCCATATGAACTTTATTCTCTCAGTTCCACTAACTCTACTGGTGAATGAGCTTCTGTATCTAACTAGATCACCTGAAAAACTAGTAGCACTCTTAATTTCTTCATTGGATATTAAGCAACTGCACATTCCACTTAGCTTGATTGAGTTTATTTTACGAGATACAATTACAATCTAGTTGAGTTGAGGAGTTGTCCTCTTGGTTGTGCTAATGCCTGAACCTTATCTATGGTTAGTGAAGGAACTTGACTCAGGATCTACATGATCTCTCTAGTCTAAGTGTGTCAGCAAATAAGCCAATATCGTGCCTCCAAAGTCAATATTAAGACAATACTACCTTGATGCCAAACCCAAAGCAAAAATACCATAAAAGACATATTCCAGTACAAAAGAATGCCAAAAAACCCACCAATCATGCAAAGATGTGTGAAGCAAAAGCAATGAAAGAACCCCACCAAATAACCCTTCTCCACCAACAAGTTGTGGTACCAGCCCAATGATGTTGCCTAATTTCTTAAAAGAGGCCCAAAGAGGACCAGGGTTATGCTCTGCAAAAAGAAAAGAATGAGAGCAACATACCAAAGCTGTCTACGGAAAACCCCAAAAATTAAGTCCAATTCTCCATATGAATTATGACCTAGTTTTTTATGCTGACATACTTGGGTAAAAAGAGAATATGATGGAATTCAGGTGAGGACTGAGACTATATGTGTAGGGAATCATTCGGTACCTTGATAGATTGTGTTGTCATCTCGTTTTCTTGACTCACAAAAGCTAAAACATCACAAACACCGTTTATATCTATTAAAGGTCAAAGAGAATACTTGTTGGTTGGGGATGAGCTGACTTGATTGACTTTTTGAAACCACATGATTTTGTCAGAATTGAGAGGTTGTTGAAAGTACAAACTCGAGCGAAGTCGATAATTGAATAAATCTTTAATCCAGGGGTCGACTCTACTGAAATTTATGTATCTGTGTGATTGATATCTGAAAATTCAAAGACTTTGTGGGAGTGTCTGCTGCAAACCCTACCCGACTCATCATGAATATTTCCTCGTCCTTTATTGTTATTTATCTTATTCTTGATCGAGACTAGCAAGATTTAGCATGGGGTGTGATGATTGTATTATATATAGTTATAACATGCTTAAATTATGTGGAGTACAACCTTAATATTTGATTTATAAACTCCAAATTCACATATTTTAATAACTAAGCTTTTAAATAAGTATTATATATGTATTTTAAATACCTATTTTAGGTGCATATTCCAAATTAAGAATTTTAAATAAGGGATTTAAGTATATTTTACTTATTTATAAGGATTTTATAAATAAATAGATAGATAGATGGGTTTTAAATTAACCCTCACCCACTTTTTTATGGATTTTATAAATATGGAAAATACATAAAAGTACGAGTTATGGACAAAAGTATATATACAATATATATGCCCCCTATACTTAGCTTGTGCTATGTCCTCATAAAATCAAAAGAGAAAAGAGGACATAACTTGTGCTAAGTAAAAACGGGTGAAAAAGAATAAATAATGTGAAGTCAATCGACCCCTCTATACTTACGATCAGGTCATCGTAAGTATAGTGGAACACAAATAATGAGGTGATTGAGGAAAAGAATATACAACTGAAGGAACAAAAGGACCAAAGAAGAACAAAATCATCGAAATCACTTGGTCCTCCCAATACTTAGGATAAGGCATCCTAAGTATAGAAAAGAATGTGGCCAAAAATTGGGGATCAGTGATTAGTGTAAAGGAAATGATATACAAGAGAAAAGTAAAAAGAATAAAAATCGAAGGGCGAGAATCAGTGGGCAATCGATCCCCCCTATACTTAGGATCTGGTATCCTAAGCATATAAGACGAGCAAAAAAATGGAGACGATTGTGGTCTACGAAGAATATACAGGTGGTGTACTCCAAGAAAACTGAAAGGCTTCACAAGTCTCTGTACTTGATGAAATGAAGTGAAAGAGTAGTTATCCATCCTGTACAAAGTAGATCATCTCAACCTGGGTCGTACGGAATCATTTGTTGTGCATGTGCGTATTGGTCCCTGGATGAACAAGTAGAGCTACCTCTGTAAGTGAACTTGGTATGTGGCATAGCTCTCTCTATTGAAATACACATCTCTAACGTCGGACTATAGAAGGTGTCTATATGTGTAACCATCACACCATCCAACTCTCTACGTTGAATAGACTATATGATTTACGAAATATAATCAACTGACTCTTGTGCTGGAATATGTGTACTCTTAATTTGTGGCACCGAGATGTCTACTGCAACTGACTGCTCAACTGGATCTGATGTGAACTATGTATCTGTATGTGAACAGTCATATGAAGAACTAGGTACCATGTGATCTACCCTATCCTCATGTAGGATATTGTGGGTATCAAAATAAACACTCTCAAGATCAAGAGATTGTGTCTCATCTATGTGCTGACAATCATCTGCAAGACTGGTGTCCTCTGATGTGAATGACAATACTGATCTAGGACTACTGCATCCTCTCGCCATCTCAATGTGTATCTTTCCACTATCTTTATGGAATGATACTCTCCCAGCATCATAATCAAAGAGTGCTCTCGCTGTCTGCGAAAAGGGTCTCTCGAGAATGATTGGAGTAAGGTGTAACTGCGTAGGTTACATCATATCTAGGACAGTAAAGTCCACTGGAAACTGCAGGCCCTAAACATTCACGATAATGTTCCTCAACACGCCTCTAGGTCTCTTTACAGAGATCTACAAACTAAAGTATCTCTAAAGAGGACCTAGCTTGAGCTTATCAATCAAAGAAGTTGGAAGTAAATTAATCGAGGAACCATTATCTAAGAGAGTATGATGGAATGCATCTGCAATCTAGCATGTGATATAGTGAGCTCCAAAATCTTTCTTCTTATTTGGTACCTTATTCTAAATCGCACATGAAGTCGCCTTGGTCAATATATGTTTCTCTACTCATGATCTCTTTTTCCTATGTGTTGTGGATTTGTTCCTCAACTGATTCTTGAGCGTAGGAAAATGATCCAAGGCATCGTGAAGTGAAATCTTCAGGAAAATATGATATTTCAGTAGACGATCAGTTTATAGAGTAACAACATTCTTTTTAGTTTTTTTCTTCCCTTTTCCATACAAAGCATTGGGAAAAGGAACAAGCTCGGGAACAAGAAAATTCCCTTTTTGATTAAAATCATGATCAGCTTATATATTGAGAGTCTCACAAATATCTACAAAACTCTCTAAAACAAGAAAAGAAACATCAGATTCGGGAGTGTCTGCATGGTTTGGCACAGTATCATCATTTGATTCGCCAAGTCCATGTCAACTGTCTCGGCATCGCTCCCTTCTCCTTGATCGTCAAGCTACTGATCCTCATCATCATTGCGGTCCTCCTCCTCAACATCAATATGTATATCATGGCTCGACTCTTGCTCTTCATCATGTACCCTCTCCTTCTCTTGATCAAGTGCTTGTGATGATCTACCGCTCCTGAGATGAATGAAGTTAGATAAGAATTCAGGAAAAGAGACCGTACCTGTCGTGTTGTCTACATGATCCGGATGCCTCATCTTGTTATTCAGGTTCATCTAAGGCTAGGCTGGGAGAGTGGTCTTGGGCGCGGTTAACTCATCCAGACGATGGTTAACCTGCTCCATCTCGATCTTGTGTGCAGTCTAGAGCATGCTCAGCATGTCCATGATCTGATTCAGTGCCAATGCTTACGAAGATATCTCAGGCTAGTGCGATAACCCCGACACTCTATTCACTCCTGCCTCAGAGTATGTTGCTGCAGAGCGTACGACTGTGGAGATCTCTGAGGTGTGTATGAAGACTGTGTTGGACATGCGAGCCCACGGCGAGCCATTATGCAATAAATGTTATTGCAATTCACTCCTTAATCTGAAATAAAGAGTGCATAATTTGCATAATAGGTCCCTTAGTACAATTAGGGTTATGTACCATGGCCATCTTAATGATCATACAGCTGTTGATTCAATTATTGAATCATAAAGGCTGGTGCTTAGATGAATATCTAATGAGTTAGATTGAGGACTCATTAAGCACCGTCAAATGATTATTAAGAGATGATCTCCAGCCTGAGTAGGAGATGGCAATCCTATCTCATTTAGGCTGATATCTGACCGACCACTTGATGCAGGTCCTCTGCATAGGAATAGAGATTCGGAGGTGTCAGATGAGTTAGGTCAAAGAGTTGACTTAACAAGATTGAGATAACCAAAGTCTTATATCATATGCTGTCATGATATAGGCACACATCCTCTGACCGGAGACAGATGTGTTACTATATGTCTGAGTATGTACATTTGGCAGACCAATAGGTTGATGACCTAATCAAGGTCTATACACCGGCGTGCTGGTGTGCATATAAGGGCATATGAGTAATACGATCTCTCAAAGGGATCATACAGGTTCAGTTACTGAACCAGAAGACATGAGCTCACTCATGAGATATTGGGAAGAATCAAATTCCATGCGCATGGTCGTCTCGCTTTGGAAGCTTGACTGAATTTGTAGGTTTGATATATACTTTTGGAAAGTATATGATCAAGACCTAGGTATGATATATGCTTTTGAAAAGTATATGATCGATACCGACTCCCAATGATCGAATGAGAAACTTACTGATAAAACCATGAAGTAGACAGTGTAAAGTTGATCTAATATTTCGGGTTTAATCCGAGTCTTCTAGTATGCATGATGTACATGTATTGGGAATACCTGAGGGTGATGTGATCATAAACGATTGTATAACCATGACGCTTCCATACCTAGGGAGTGATGAAACGGGTCTGGATTTTAGTGACTCCTCTCAGTAGAGAAGTAATCTTATCTTGGTCCAATTATTGGACATTGATCTGAATATGATTCAGATGCAATGAGAAGATTAGATTTGCGGTCTTGATTTAATCAAGCATCTATGGGAGGCCCGCGATCTGGATTTGAGATATGATCTCAATATCCAAGTCACTATACGTGGAACAATACAATCACCATGTCCTTATCTCCAAGTATTCGCGGAGAAAGCGCATTATCCTTGAAAAAGTTCATGGCTAATTGATTTAACCGAAATTCGGGTGGTCTTAAGTTCAACACAAAGCGTGAACTCAGTCGAAGTGTCAACCACACAAATCTCGATTAAAGTCAACAATTAACCCACACTAAAAATCAATGATTAGAAATAAATGTGGAGTTAAAATTTATTTTAGCTGTGCACAAATGATGTATAGTGATAAGTATGCAGAGAGTTCGAACACAGGGAGCAAGCAGGGTAGTTCACAAAAGTGTGCTCAAGTGAATGTGTGTGTGTGAAGTGTCTACACTAAGCAAGCAAGCAAATAAAATTTTTGTGGGTTTTTTAATTTTTAATTAAATTTTTTTATTTTAATTTAATTTTTTTAATTTTGTTTTTTGATTTTTATTTTTTTTTAATTTTTATAGTTTTATAATTTCTATATATTTTTTTAATTTTCAATATTGGAAAATAAAGACAATGTAATGAAAGGCAAGATAAAATATTTATAAAAATATGCAAAAATATCCAAAAATTCAGAAATAAAATGTTTTTGATATTTTTAGGATTTTTTACTGTTTTTGTGATTTTGGGGATTTTTCAAGGTGTTTCTGGTATTTTTAATTACTGAAATAAAGCAAAACAGTGCAAATAGTGCTGACTGTGACTAAAATGGGAATTAAAATTAGCAAACAGCAACAAATAAAATTTTTCACACTATTTTTCAAATAAAAAGAACGAAATGAGGAACAAACAGAACCTGAGTTTGTATTTTTTAGAGTTTTCTTTGATTTTATATATTTTTTTGAAGTTTTAGAGTGTTTTTAAATTTTTAGTGTTTTTCTTTTGAGATTTTTAGTGATTTTTGGACTGACACTGAAATAGGATAAAATAGACACTAGGTGATTTTTTTAGAATTTTTGGAGGGGTTTTAATATTTTTTTGGCATTTTCTAAGCTAAACAGTACACAAAAAGCATGTTTTTGATTTTTAATAAATATAAAAATAAAATAAAATCAAAAACTAAAATTAGGGCGTCAAAATACAAGTATCCAGGAGCTTAACCCTATTTTTGTGGAATTTTTGGATTTAAAATGATAGGTTAAATAAATACAACAAGCATCCAATCAATACACAGGCCTAGCAAGGGTATTTATGCAATTTCTCAAACATCCAGGGGCATACATGCAAATTTCCACAAATATTTAAACTAAATATTCAATTTATAGCTCCAAAATCTAATTACAAAAACCGCCTAGGTCTCTTAGAAATTTTCCCACCAGGGCGCGTGACTTGCACGCGCCTGGTGAGGACGAAAATGTAATATTCCAAACCCTGGGGGCTTACATGCAATTTTTCCAAACATATAACACGTGAAAGTGAAGTTTTGGTACTAAAACAAAATACAATAAAGGCCGAGGGTCCCTCTGCAAAATGCCTACACCTCGCGTGTACATATCACGTGAGGTGACGTGGCGAAGGACCTGGATGCAAATATAGAAAGTTTGGGGGTCTTAGTGCAAATATTACAAAAATATTTAAACTACGCAATAAAGTTTCTGGACTAAATAGAAATTACAAAATAAGCGGGGGTTGACTGCAAAATACCCTCGCATAGGCGATCCGACGATGTTGGCGAAGGCGATGATGCGTGGCGGACATCCAACGGTTGGGGCTTCAGGCACGATCCAGCGACGTAGGGCACGCCACTTATCCACGTGGCATCTCCTCCGGGCACGATGACGGTTCGCCCGTGGACCGCTGAGATTAGATCTCAGATGAGATCCGACGTCGGCAGATGAAGATGATCGAACGGTCCACGTTAAAACTGGGGCCTCCTCTTGATCGGACGGCAGCGAGGCTTGATGGAAGAACAAGGAAGGAGGACCGCCGTGGCGACCTTCTCCCGGCGGTGGCGACGCGCTCCGGCGATGAATGAGCTCCAAAATGGGCCCGGAAGGTTGCTGGAGATCTCCTCTGTCGTCTGGAAGCGATGGAGTGGCGTGGAGGTCGGCGGAGCTCTTCAGCGGCGACACGGAAGATGTGGTGCTCCAGGTGCTCCGGCGAAGGATCAAAAGGGCTCCAGACGCATCAATATACACCAGCACCTGCACAAAAAGTTTAAGGAGGTCGAGGGCAAAGTGCCTCGACCTCAGGTGGCTCTCGATGGGGTGCGACAGGCGAGATGGGGGCTCGCCGGAGTTGCGCTCTGGCCAGGTGTGAGATGGAGTGATTAGATGAGCGAATCAACGAGGGAAGATGCTCGGAGTGATCTTAGGGAGATAATGAACGATAAGGGGATAAAAAGAAACACAAAACGGCCTCGATGGCCTGGGGGCCAGAGGGTGATTACCTCAACGGTGAAGCTTCACCGGAGGTTGGAACTCGCTCAGATCTTGGTGTCTTCCGCAGCCTTGAAGCTCGGAGCGCGGAGCTGTCACCTCCAGGCGTCTCGAGCACGGCCAAAGGGGGAAGAAATCTGGGAAATCGCGGTTCAAATTTTCAAAAGGGAATCAGAAGTGGTTTTAAGGGGTTGACGACGGGGCCCCCTTGACCGAGGTGTCCAGCTCGATTCAGAGCTCCACAGCCCAAGGAGAGCCTTGGGCGTGTAAGAGCTCTGATCGAGGAAAAAAATCTCGTCAAGGGTGCGTCAAGAATGGGTGAAAGGTGCGACGCCCAAAAATCCTTCAAAACGGGTCAAACCCGTTCTGACAATGCTACAGGAGTAGGACCAGGGAGTTGACCCGAGGTCAACTCTCCTGGTCCCCTGGTTGGTCCACGTGGACCAACCAGGAAAAACTCCTGGAAAAAGATTAAAAAAATATTTAAAAATAGAAATAAGCCGAATTAAATAATAATTATAAAATAAAAAATATTCGTTATTTTATGTAGTAATTTATTATGATTTTTAATTATTTTTATGAGTTATATTTTTACAAGTTACCTTTTTAACCCTTTATAGGTATAATACCTATGTATTTAAGTATTTGATTTTTATTTTATGTATTTTATCTTTATTAATTTCATATCTTATTTTCTAAAATTATAAAACACTTTTATATATATACAAATATATTTTTATTTTATTTTTCTGATATGTTTTGTATCTTTAATAAATTATAAGTATAGAAAGTATAGGTATGCATATAGGTATAGTACCTATGTATCAAATATGTTTGTATTTTATTTTGAGTTTTATTTACATTTTTATTCTGATTTTAATATTCACAGTTATTATAAACAATATTTGCAGCATTATAAAAATATAAAATTATGAAAATAATTGGTAAATAATAAATTGAATATTTTAATCTGTACAATGTACAATGTGGGTCCAAAACTCAACTTTCAAACCGTAGCTCCGCCAAATGCGAAACCACCACCATTGGATAGATTATTTTATTCTATATACAATTAAAGGTGAGGTTGCTACATTTGGAGTTGTCAGTTGTGAGATACGGGTCTGGGAAGTTGGGATTCTGGATTCTTATTCAGATCATAACTTTTTATCTGTGTATTCTTTTTCTGTGAAATCAATTTTGTATTTTTCTTTATTAAATTATCTACCATTTTCATGTACAAAATTTCTTTATTTGAGGAATAAAAAGTGAAACCAAAAATAGGTCCCAAAATGAATAAAGAATGAATAAAGAGTATAGGTATTTTATCTGTATTCTTGACCTTATCTTCCCCTACTTTATTCCTCGTCGACCTATTCATCAAGATGCCTAGGTCTCGGGGGTTTTGGGTCATAAAATATTTACAAAATTTTATTCTTTTTCTTTTCTTTATTTATTCTATAATTTGGCCTTAATTACAGTATTTTATACACTAATATGATGTACATGCATGAATGCTAAGATGCTCTATTTAAGGGTATTTACAGGCATTTGCTAGGGTTTTTAGTGCCAAAATGATAGAATAAAGATGATGAAATGTGGATTCATCATCCCCCTATACTTTACCTTTGCTAGTCCCTAGCAAACACTTATGCAATAAGTGCAAAAAGAAACAGAAAGAAAAGAAAACGAAGAAACTTGGATTGTATTTGATTATCAGACTTGTCTTCGCAAAATCAAAGTTTGGAGCTTAAGTCAAACCTTTGGACTTTTAGTGCGGGCGGAACCTTAGTGAGAACCGTGTTTGAAATCCAACAGTCCCTGAGAATCCCAAAACTCTGCTCAAGTCTCCTCAATATCCAGGTCAGAAATATCTCAATTCATACGCAAACTCTTACGACTATGAATCTGACTTGTTCAGTGTAAGTGATGGTGGCTCTCCCCAACTAGAATGACAAAGAAACTGACTTCTCCAGTACGACAACCCAATGATTCCCCAATCCAATAACTCCATCCTCGAGGAGCGGGGTATTCCCTTCTAAGTTCAAGTGGCAACCAGCTCAAGAGGAGGGGGTGAAGAGAAGAATGGACGGTAGACAGTGTAGCTACCTATCCCGGGATGCAAGACCAGTGTAGTCAAGTCATCCTGCTGCAGGCTCACATATTTGACTTTGGAGCTCAAGCTTGCTTATTGACTTTGTACATACTTGCAGACTTTTTATTTCTGTACATGCCTGAACATTTTTTTTTGAATACTATATACAGCAGCATTTACATAAGGAGTTTTTCCTCTTGAGCCAGTAGACTATCCCTCTTTTGAAGCTTTATCGCAACCCACAGCCTCCCGTCTTTAGACTTCCTAATCACTGGACGGGTTGGGGTGCACTTCCCTCCCTAGAGGAAGACAAATGTTTCCACTTGTGTGCGTCTCATACCGGCAAATCCAATCCCCTCACCACTCCAACTGAGTTGAGCCATGTGAAAGGTACAGGTGTCCAAGTTAGGTCATTATCAACAAGAATCGTGCGTGTGCTCCGAAATATTCTACTTAGGCAGTCAAGAATCCATTGAACCAAGTCCCGTGATCCTCAAAGAATTAAGTCAACTAGACCTGAAGTACCTCAAACCCAGTTCCTATAAGGTTCCTGTTATTAGGTAGATTTTAAGGTCCAATCAAGCTCCAATCTCCGGATTTTACTTAGACTCGTTCAACTATCAAACTCAATCCGAAAAATGCGAATGCTATGCAATGCAATGCAGGAAATATTTTTGTGATGCAATTTTCAAAGGTTTTGAACTTTTTATGGATTTTTTTGAAAAGATGATGATAATGCATATGCATTTTTTGTATTTTTCAAAGAAATTTTTCAAATGTTTTTGGATTTTACTTTTTGCAAATGTTTTTGGGAATTTTTGAAAACAAAAAGATTTTGGCTGAACACTAGGTGAAAATATGTACACGAGAGTGCTTCTTATATATACAAGAAGTGGATTTTAAGAATTTACAGGGTAAGTGGTCAATTTTATACATATAGTGAATTTTGGTGTGATGTCAGTATTCCTCAAACTTATTTGACACAAGCTTTTCACACAATTTTTTGAAAACTATAGTCCAAACTAGTTTTTACAAACATTTTTGCAAACAGGTACACACATTTGAAAATCATTTTGCAAAGGTTTTTCAAAACAGTATATATAGATTTTTCACAATATTTTTGCAACCATTTTTCAAAACATTTGCAAATCATTTTTCAAACATTTTATTTCACACAAAGAAAAGAAATTTTACAAACCACACATTTTACACAGGTTGAAAACATGTAACAAAATATTTTCAAAATAGTTTTCAATAAATGTTCACAAAGATTTTCAAACTATTTTTCAAACATTTTGCAAAAAACATTTTCACCTGATTTATTAATCAGTAAATACGAAAAGAATTTGAGGAATAATCACATCTTTTTATCAAGGATTTTTAATGAATTTTAAAGAATTATTAGCCATATTATTAGGAAAATATGAAAGTACGAGTTATGGCTAAAGTATATACGTAGTATATACGTCCCCCCATACTTAGCTTGAGCTATGTCCTCATAGATCGGAGAGAAAAGAGAAGACATAACTCGGACTAGGTATAGACAAGTCTAAAGACTAAAGAAATAAATGAATGAATCAATGAATGAGAAGTTGACCGTCCCCCCTATACTTAGGATCAAATAATCCTAAGTATAGCATATTGTACACAACGCAGGGAGGGTCAAGGTGGGAATGAATAGATCGTACTCAGATTGTCTCCCCCTATACTTAGGGTAAGATATCCCTAAGTATAGACAAGAAGAGGAGACAATGGAGAGGATCGAAATGAAAATGAAAGAAACTCGGGGTGCCAACCCCCCTATACTTAGGACAAAGTACGTCCTAAGTATGGAAAACTGTCTACAAGGGCGGCACCTTTTTGATAGATAAAGAAGATAGGAGAGGAAAAAAAAGAAAAGAAGAAAAGAAGAAAATAAATCAACAGACGACCGAGTGATATGAGCAGATGGATCTGTACAACGGATGATGGAATTGATCACCATGTATGAGATGCAGATGATGAGAGTCAAAGGACACATCTCATACCAGAAGAATGGGGGCAACGTCAATGGTCGGCGGATCATGATCAAGATATAGTTTCAGGCGTTGACCATTGACGCGGAAGGTAGCGGAAGATGACGATTCGGATATGTCGATGCTGCCATTGTCATGTACCTTCCTGACCACATACGGACCTTTCCACTTGCTCTGCAACTTCCCTGGGAATAATTTCAGCCTGGAATCAAACAACCATACTCTCTGATCTGGCTCAAACTGTTTATGGCTGATATGCGAATCGTGCCATGTCTTTACTTTTTCCTTGTACTGTAGGCTGTTAGAAAAGGTTGTGTCTCTTAATTCTTCCAGGGCTGCCAATTCTGCTCTTCTCTGGTCTCCTATACTCTCCGGATCTAACAGCAACTCAGTGACTGCCCAAAAAGATTTGTGCTTGATCTCCACTGGCAAATGGCACGGCTTGCCATAGACGAGACGAAAGGGAGATGTCCCCAATGGATTTTTGAAAGAAGTCCGATAAGCCCACAGGACCGAGTCCAAAAGCTGTGACCAATCCTTTCGGTCTGGGCGGACAACTTTCTGCAAGATCGTCTTTATCTCCCGATTCGATACTTCGGCAAGACCATTAGTCTGAGGGTGATATGGAGTGGCAACCCGATGGTCAATGCCGAACTCGTCTGCAAGGGCCCTGACTTTGTCATTGATGAAATGAGACCCCCCGTCTGAAATCAAGACTCTAGGTACTCCGAACCGTGAAATGATATTTTTCCTCAAAAATTTGCAAACGGTTTTAGCATCTGCGGCTCGGGCGGGGATGGCCTCAACCCATCGGCTGACATAATCCACAGCGAGCAAAATATGCTCGAATCCCTGACTCTTAGGAAATGGGCCCATGAAATCAATCCCCTATGCATCAAAAACCTCACAGAAGTGAATAGGTTGCATGGGCATCATGTCTCTCTGTCCGCAGGTTCCCATTTTCTGACAGTCAGTACATCTCTTCACGAACTCATCAGAATCCTTGAAGAGAGTAGGCCACCACAGGCCGGATTGAAGCACCTTCTGTGCTGTCCTTTTTCCAGAATGATGTCCTCCTGCCTCAAGTTTGTGGCAGTATGTGAGGACGCTATGATGCTCTTCTTGAGGAATGTACCTCCTCCAGATACTGTCCCCTCCTTCATGATAAAGGACGGGATCCTCCCAATGGTAAAACTTGGCCTTCGCCAGGAAGGTCTCAAGTTTCTGCCTGGGCCAACCTTGTGGAACCATCTTGGCTACAAGATAGTTCACAATGTCAGCATACCACGGGAGTGAGGTGACAGCCAAGATCGCCTCATCTGGGAATGTCTCTGTGATAGGTGCGCTGGGCTCAGATTCCTCAAGATTCTCCAATCTGGAGAGATGATCCGCCACCACATTCTTGACTCCAGGCTTATCCTTAATCTCAATATCAAATTCCTGGAGTAGAAGGATACATCTGGTGAGACGTGCTTTGGCATCCTTCTTAGACATTAGGTACCGGATGGCGGTGTGATCAGTGTAGATGGTCACTCTAGATCCGAGAATGTAAGATCGATACTTATCAAGAGCGAAGACTACGGCCAGCATCTCTTTCTCAGTTACAGTGTAATTCCGTTGCGCGGCATCCAAAGTCCGGATGGCGTAGTGAATGGCAAAAGGTAAACCATCCCTCCTCTGTCCGAGCACAGCCCCGACGGCAAAATCGGAAGCATCCGTCATGATCTCGAATGGGAGAGACCAATCAGGTGGCTGTAGGACAGGAGCTGAAACAACCATATTTTTGAGAGTCTCAAATGATTCAAGACACTTATCATTGACAATAAACTCGGTGTCTTTGGTGAGCAAGTCAGTGAGCGGTCGGGCAATTCGACTGAAGTCCTGAATGAACCGTCGGTAGAAACCGACATGCCCCAGAAAGGACCGTAACTGACGCAAATTGGACGGCAGATTGAGTTTTCTGATGGTGTCCACCTTAGCCGGATCGACCTCCATGCCCCTGTTGGAGACGATATGACCAAGGACCGTCCCCTGAGTCATCATGAAATGACTCTTCTCCCAGGATAACACAAGGTTGACCTCAATGCAGCGCTTGAGCACACGGTCTAGGCAGTCAAGACAAGCGTCGAACCCATCGCCATAGACCGAGAAGTCATCCATGAAGACCTCTAAACAGTCACCCACCATGTCTGAGAATATGGACAACATGCACCTTTGGAATGTCGCCAGAGTGTTACATAGACCAAAGGGCATCCGTCTGAAAGCATAAGTCCCAAACGGACAGGTGAATGTCGTTTTCTCCTGGTCTTCGGGCGCAATGGCCACTTGATTGTATCCAGAGTACCCATCAAGAAAACAATAATGACTCTTCCCGGCTAGCCGCTCGATAATCTGATCAATGAATGGTAGCGGGAAGTTCCTTCTTGGTGGCCTCATTTAATCATCTGTAGTCCACACAGACCCTCCAAGAAGTTGGTACTCTGGTAGCGATCTCCTCTCCCGACTCGTTGACAACTGTAGTGATACATGTCTTCTTGGGTACCACATGTAGCGGACTTACCCATTTGGAGTCGGAGATGGGATAGATGAAATCGGCGCTCCACCAACTTGAAATTTCTTTCATGACTATGTCTCGAAGATTCGGGTTCAGCCGTCGTTGGAACTCACGCGACGGCTTAGCGTTATCCTCAAGATAAATGTGGTGGGAGCAAAGATTTGGGCTCAGCCCCTGGAGATCAGCTATACTCCAACCGATTGCCTTGCGGTTTCTTTCAAGAACCTCCATCAGACGAGATTCTTGTTCTCCAGTCAAATCTGCTGAGATAATGACTGGGTACATTTCTGGCTCACCCGCAAGGAATCTGTTGTCATCGACTGCGGCAGAGGTTTCCGTTCTGGACAACTGGGAGGTGGCAGATCTGGCTTCTGATATGTCTGTGTAAATGCTACCAGGTCCGCATGGGAGAACTCTCGCTCTACATGAATTTCTGACGAAGGGCGGCCTGCTGAATCATCAATAAACTGCACTGGCTCGCACTCTGTCACGGCTGTTGGCTCAGAAGGAATCAGACAAGGCAAATAATCATCAAAGTCATCCCAGTCAATGTCTGAATCCGAGGGATCTGAAGAGGATGAACATGATTGAAATTCCTCAGCACCGCTCATAGTAACACTGTCAGCTTCAGATATATCCTCATCTAGGGATGTGCTCTCTCGGCTCTCGACTGCCATGAGCTTGAGATATAGTGAATCTGTAGGCAAGGCGAGGGTCGGTGCTACGGGATCTTTCCAGTTGGATTCATCGTCAGTCATTTCAAAATCACAAACCTGGTGGATGTCTAGCTCCTCCTCTGTCATCTGCTCGGCTTCGCTGGATTGTTCTAAGCACGCCAACTCTCTGGCTCTGGTCTGGTCGATCGTATCTATTTGTATGCTTTCGCCCTCTACGCGAAAACATACCGTCCCACTGTCATGGTCGGATACCGCCTTGGAAGTGGCCAAGAATGGGCGTCCAAGTATGATGGGGGCATCGGTTACCGACTCAGGGATCTCCATGTCCAATACAACAAAGTCCACAGGGAATTTCAGGCCCTGAATGGTAACGACCACGTCCTTCAACAACCCCTTCAGCCTCTTAATCGACCTATCAGCAAACTGAAGGACCGTTCTGCTTCGAAGAAGAGGGCCAAACTCGAACTGCTTGAGTAAGGCTGCCGGAAGGAGGTTGATCGAAGACCCGATGTCTAATAGAGTACGATCGAACCGCTGCTCCTGGATCTCGCATCTGACATAGGAAGCTCCTGTATCGGGTCGCTTGGCTGGCAATGTGTTCTGAATGGCGCAGCAAGTGTCGTGAGTGAGCATATGGATTTGATCTCTGTACCTCTTCTTCCTTCGGACAGTAGTTGTCTCTTTTAAATTCTTCTTGAAGAAGGGGATATGCTCAAATGCTTCTCGTAGAGTCAGCTGAATGTGAAATCTGTCAATCATTTCGTTGCCGAACTCTACCTGTTGGCTCTTTTTTGGATTTTCTTTTTTATTCCCCTTCGCTCGGCGGAGTGCCTCAGGGAAGGGGATGGTAGGGGCCTCCTCAGATGGAGGATTAGGAATCGGTCCCTGTGCCTGTGAAGAAGGGGAACCCATACAATCATCATCATTCATCACATATGGATCCGCAATTTGAACAGAAACCTTTCCTTTATTCATATTTTTGTTTTTGTTTTTGTTCCCACAGTCTCTAGGTATAAAATGTGGCAACATCACAAATGGTGGCTCAACAAAAGTAGGTGTGGTGGCCTCAGCACCACCACTAGCACCGGTCTTCGCGGCATCAGCACCGCACTCTGGTTCAGCATCCAAAATGGTGGCATCAGCACCACCGTCTGCATCTGATCTCTCGACGGCATCAGCACCGTCGTCTGGCTCTCCATCATTGGTGGCTTCAGCACCACCGTCTTCAACATCATCATGGGCGGCATCAGCACCGCTCCTCTGCTCCTCTGGCGCTCCTGATCCTGCATCTGGCTGTCGCTCAGAAGAGGCGCCGCCGGCTGGCATCCTACCGCTCCTAGTAGTAACAAAATCAGCATCATAATAGGAATAAGACATGTCACTCAAATAGTCACTAGGAGAGGTATCCTCTGCATACTCTACCTGCTCAGATTTTCTTTTTAGGTTATTAGGGTTAGGTTCGATCTGAGGGGGTATGGCGGCCTTGCCTTTGATGATATCCCGCATTTCCTGCCGGAATTCATCCATTTCTTGCCTGAAAGATGCTCGCTGTTCAGATAGCAAGCGAGCAAGATCATCAAGGGCTGGGTTCTCAAAGGTGGGACCCTGAGAACCGGATGTCTATCCCTGCTGGAAATGGGGCTGCTGCTGCTGGTGTGGCTGCTGATACTGGGGGGGAGGCTGGGGATAAGACTGCTGAGGCGGCTGGCGCTGCCTCCACGACTGTCCCTGATAGGCGGGACGAGGACCACTGTGATATTGCTGCGGCTGGGCATACTGGGGCTGCTGGTTATGCTGCTGTGGCTGGTTGTTCTGGTGTCCTTGGGCAGGGTTCTGCTGCTGGGAAGAGGATCCACCATTGCCCCAACGGAACCCGGGGTGATCCCGACGAATCCCGGGCTGGGGGTACCACCAAATCCCATTGACTTCCATCAATGGTTCCTGCTCAAAGGAAGGTGGAGGAAGAACTGCCAGTGGCTGCTCTGGCTGATAGACCACCATCTGAGTCTCCTGAGACGGCGGTTGCTCTGGATGGTACTGTAGCAGTGGAACCGGCTCTGCCTGGATATGATTCACCTGTCGGTATGAGGTAGAGGGTTGGTTGGAGCTGCTACTGCTGGAGTCAGCCCGTGACCTGGGAGGCTGCTGGGAATGAGCTTGTGCCTCCTGAATGCATAGGATTTGAGTTTTCAGGTCACTCATGGTTTTGGTGAGAAGGTCCATCTGAGCAAGACCTTGGTTCTGCTTCTTCTCGAGGATCTCCATGCGGTCCAACTTCTCACTAATAATGCCCATGTCGGCTGCGGCTGATTCGGCTTGGGCTGCGGCTACCGACGTTGTGTTGGGACCGGCATCGATGCGGGTGATCCTCTGAAATGATCCCGCTCCTTGCGGGGGCTTCTGTTGTGTATAGACTCGGGCCTGGGTCATCACAATAGAGTTTTCTGCCATGCCTTCGTAGATGGCCCAGACGTCGTCTTCTCCCTTGGAGAAATAAGACCCACCACAAGAGGCGTTTACTAGCCCCTGCAGCTCCGGTGTCAGCCCACAGAAGAAACTCTGCACCAAGTTGGGCTTGGATATGTCGTGATGTGGACACCGGTCGATGAGCTCTCTGAATCGATCCCAGGCTTCATGGAATTGTTCGTTTGGGATCATGACGAAGTTGCTGATCATGGCTCGAGCTGCGTTGGTCCGGCCGAGAGGGTAGTACTTCTTCAGATACGCGGTCCGGAGATCTTCCCATGTATCGACGAATCGCCCAAGGTGTTTGAGCCAATATGTGGCTCTATCAACCAAAGAGAACGGAAAGGAGATCATCTTGATGGTGTCCTCGGTCATCAATCGATCATGGATAGTGCTGCAAATCATTTCAAACTCTTGGAGGTGGAGGTGCGGCTCTTCGGTCGGCAGCCCGTGAAACTTGGGTAGAAGCTGGATCGTGTGGGGCCGAAGCTCGAAATCTCCGTGGATTGGCGGGAGTCTGATCCACCGGTGAGTGAGGGATGCAGCTGGGTTGTGCAGTTCCCTCATGATAGTCTGTGGCGGTCGCTCAGCGTCTGGATCGCCTCCTCCTGCATCGGGTCCTCCTCCTCCTCCACCGCCACCGCCCCCAGGTCGGTTCTCTCTCATCTGCGCTATCTCTCTCATCAAATCACCCATGAAGGTACCCTGGTCACGGATCTGTCTCTGCATAGTCTCCAGGGACGCTAGCAAGGAATTGTTGATGGCCACTTGATCGATTATGAATGGAGGGTGATCGTGGTCATCTGGGTGCTCGCCTCTGTCTGCCATCGCTGGATTTTCTGAAAAAGCAAAAGAGGATATCTCAGGTGCTGTTGAATGAGCGAAACTCTATGATGCACTGAATTCTGACACAATTGGACTGAGAGAAGGAGAATGGGAAGGGTGGTCGAGGGGGAACAGGGCGGATGTGAACTCAGGCTCGGAGAGCGGACTCTCCGAGGTATTCCTAGATGAATGAGGAGGAGTGCTGGATAGCGGTGCCGACAAAGTCGGCCTAAGAGATCTTCGTCCCATCATCTTGATTATTTGAGAAGAGCAGGGATAATGCAAGAGAAGAAGAAGATAATGATATGAGATGCAACAAAATTGCGCACAATTGTGCGGTGTTTTTGATCTTGACCTAAACAAATCTAGCAATCAAACACAAAGCAAGGGTGAGTTCACCAACTCAACACGTGAAGCCGTGAAGGTTCGGCTTTTATCTTGTCAATTTTAGCTTGTTTTCAGGAATTTATCTTGTCACGAGTCCTTAGAACGCTCCGCCTATAGGAGAGAGTACTGCCGGGAAAGTATCCCCGTACTTGTCCTCCTCCTGTGTAACATGTAACTTGCGCTTTTTAAGGTCCTTGTAACCCTTCCTGGATCCCTACTCAGCCAAAGAAATAGAGGGAGGAAGCCGATAGGTGAAACCGATACTTCGGACCTCGCTCGCAACGGAATCACCCGTGAGCGTGCAAGATCCTACTCGGACGCAGCCGGTGAGACAGACACACCCGTGAAGGCGTGGCCTAAGCTCGGTACTTCGGACAAGGTCGGCACTCACACAATAGTGAGTCACCAATGGCGACCAAGTCCTACTCGACTACGTATGATAGGAGCGCCAATACTTCGGAAATCCAGGCGATACACAAGGCATCCACAAGTTGGGTTTTTGGCTCTAATCCTTACGAAGCGCTCACCTCACTTGGAAGGAGACCTTCCCATGCAACCTGAATACAAGTGAGGGTGTTACTCTCCCCAAGCAATGAATCCAATTACCGATTTTATTTTTGGTCAAGTTTTCTTAGCAGTCCCTTTTTTAATTTTTTTGGTGTTATCGCTTCTTTTGAGTAGATTCAAACAAGCGTCTAACGGTTTTTGTATTTTCTTGATCCTACTTTGTTCCAAAAACAGAGGGAGAATAGAGTCGGAAAAGTCGTGCAAGTCGACACCAAGGTGGAAATCTCACCTTTGTGCCTAAATGATGCATGCAAAGTAAGAAGACTTACAGCGAATCCCAGCTCTCTCCATGCGGGATGCAAAGCAGAATTTTTAAACCTAAACTATATGGCGTTATGCAAGCGGAAATCGTCCTAAGATAGGCAACTGCTAGCGTGAAGAACCACGAGTTAACCGTCAACTCCCAATCCTAATGTCCGGTCTAGGCTCACTCCTCCTCTGCTCAACACATTTGAGTTAGGAGAAAGCGCTTGTGTGGAGTGAGCTCGCGGCGCGCGGATTGAGAGCCAATGATCAACTACTTAATTAATCTAAGTCCAAATACGAACTATAGGAACATGCAAGGGTTATTAGGGTGTTTGGACCTAGGCTAATCGAATCAAGCAGGACCTAATCTAAGAGCTCAATCCACAAAAGAAAGGAAAGATGAAAACAAAACCGGAAAATGACAAGCGATGAAAACGCGATCAAAACTGCGGTGAGCCTCCGGGTGAACAAACACCCGGAAATTAGGCCCGGTAGTCTAAGTGTCCAAGTGTCCAATGTACCTGTATTATTACAATTCAATAAATCACTCTCTCACAAATATAAAAGAAGAGCTGAACTAATCACTCTCTCTCACTCCTCTTGCTCTCTCCTGCCGGCCTGGATAAAGAAAGGCCGGCTCCGCTTCCCAATGTTGCTCCGGGTCACCTAAGCAATCCGCCTTGCTCCGCGGTCCCTCGCAAGAAGACAAGAAAAGAAATGGTCAGATAGCTCAATCAATCAATATCACAAATGCAAGAGATAGAAACTAAAGCTATGGTAGACAATCAACACAAGCAAAATGCAACTACTCGCTGTTGCTCCCCGACAACGGCGCCATTTGATTTAACCGAAATTCGGGTGGTCTTAAGTTCAACACAAAGCGTGAACTCAGTCGAAGTGTCAACCACACAAATCTCGATTAAAGTCAACAATTAACCCACACTAAAAATCAATGATTAGAAATAAATGTGGAGTTAAAATTTATTTTAGCTGTGCACAAATGATGTATAGTGACAAGTATGCAGAGAGTTCGAACACAGGGAGCAAGCAGGGTAGTTCACAAAAGTGTGCTCAAGTGAATGTGTGCGTGTGAAGTGTCTACACTAAGCAAGCAAGCAAATAAAATTTTTGTGGGTTTTTTAATTTTTAATTAATTTTTTTATTTTAATTTAATTTTTTTTAATTTTGTATTTTGATTTTTAATTTTTTTTAATTTTTATAGTTTTATAATTTATATATATATTTTTTAATTTTCAATATTGGAAAATAAAGACAATGTAATGAAAGGCAAGATAAAATATTTATAAAAATATGCAAAAATATCCAAAAATTCAGAAATAAAATGTTTTTGATATTTTTAGGATTTTTTACTGTTTTTGTGATTTTGGGGATTTTTCAAGGTGTTTTTGGTATTTTTAATTACTGAAATAAAGCAAAACAGTGCAAATAGTGCTGGCTGTGACTAAAATGGGAATTAAAATTAGCAAACAGCAACCAAATTTTTTCACACTATTTTTCAAATAAAAAGAACGAAATGAGGAACAAACAGAACCTGAGTTTGTATTTTTTAGAGTTTTCTTTGATTTTATATATTTTTTTGAAGTTTTAGAGTGTTTTTAAATTTTTAGTGTTTTTTTTGAGATTTTTAGTGATTTTTGGACTGACACTGAAATAGGATAAAATAGACACTACGTGATTTTTTTAGAATTTTTGGAGGGGTTTTAATATTTTTTTGGCATTTTCTAAGCTAAACAGTACACAAAAAGCATGTTTTTGATTTTTAATAAATATAAAAATAAAATAAAATCAAAAACTAAAATTAGGGCGTCGAAATACAAGTATCCAGGAGCTTAACCCTATTTTTGTGGAATTTTTGGATTTAAAATGACAGGTTAAATAAATACAACAAGCATCCAATCAATACACAGGCCTAGCAAGGGTATTTATGCAATTTCTCAAACATCCAGGGGCATACATGCAAATTTCCACAAATATTTAAACTAAATATTCGATTTATAGCTCCAAAATCTAATTACAAAAACCGCCTGGGTCTCTTAGAAATTTTCCCACCAGGGCGCGTGACTTGCACGCGCCTGGTGAGGACGAAAATGTAATATTCCAAACCCTGGGGGCTTACATGCAATTTTTCCAAACATATAACACGTGAAAGTGAAGTTTTGGTACTAAAACAAAATACAATAAAGGCCGAGGGTCTCTCTGCAAAATGCCCACACCTCAGGTGTACAGATCACGTGAGGTGACGTGGCGAATGACCTGGATGCAAATATAGAAAGTTTGGGGGTCTTAGTGCAAATATTACAAAAATATTTAAACAACGCAATAAAGTTTCTGGACTAAATAGAAATTACAAAATAAGTGGGGGTTGACTGCAAAATACCCTCGCATAGGCGATCCGACGATGTTGGCGAAGGCGATGACGCGTGGCGGACATCCAACGGTTGGGGCTTCAGGCGCGATCCAGCGGCATAGGGCACGCCACTTATCCACGTGGCATCTCCTCCGGGCGCGATGACGGTTCGCCCGTGGACCGCTGAGATTAGATCTCAGATGAGATCCGATGTCGGCAGATGAAGGTGATCGAACGGTCCACGTTAAAACTGGGGCCTCCTCTTGATCGGACGGCAGCGAGGCTTGATGGAAGAACAGGGAAGGAGGACCGCCGTGGCGACCTTCTCCCGGCGGTGGCGACGCGCTCCGGTGATGAATGAGCTCCAAAATGGGCCCGGAAGGTTGCTGGAGATTCCTCTGTCGTCTGGAAGCGATGGAGTGGCATGGAGGTCGGCGGAGCTCTTCAGCGGTGACACGGAAGATGCGGTGCTCCAGGTGCTCCGGCGAAGGATCAAAAGGGCTCCAGACGCATCAATATACACCAGCACCTGCACAAAAAGTTTAAGGAGGTCGAGGGAAAAGTGCCTCGACCTCAGGTGGCTCTCGATGGGGTGCGACAGGCGAGATGGGGGCTCGCCGGAGTTGCGCTCCGGTGAGGTGTGAGATAGAGTGATTAGATGAGCGAATCAACGAGGAAAGATGCTCGGAGTGATCTTAGGGAGATGATGAACGATAAGGGGATAAAAAGAAACACAAAACGGCCTCGATGGCCTCGGGGCCAGAGGGTGATTACCTCAACGGTGAAGCTTCACCGGAGGTTGGAACTCACTCAGATCTTGGTGTCTTCCGCAGCCTTGAAGCTCGGAGCGCGGAGCTGTCACCTCCAGGCGTCTCGAGCACGGCCAAAGGGGGAAGAAATCTGGGAAATCGCGGTTCAAATTTTCAAAAGGGAATCAGAAGTGGTTTTAAGGGGTTGACGACGGGGCCCCCTTGACCGAGGTGTCCAGCTCGATTCAGAGTTCCACAGCCCAAGGAGAGCCTTGGCCGTGTAAGAGCTCTGATCGAGGAAAAAAATCTCGTCAAGGGTGCGTCAAGAATGGGTGAAAGGTGCGACGCCCAAAAATCCTTCAAAACGGGTCAAACCCGTTCTGACAATGCTACAGGAGTAGGACCAGGGAGTTGACCCGAGGTCAACTCTCCTGGTCCCCTGGTTGGTCCACGTGGACCAACCAGGAAAAACTCCTAGAAAAAGATTAAAAAAATATTTAAAAATATAAATAAGCCGAATTAAATAATAATTATAAAATAAAAAATATTCGTTATTTTATGTAGTAATTATTATGATTTTTAATTATTTTTATGAGTTATATTTTTACAAGTTACCTTTTTAACCCTTTATAGGTATAATACCTATGTATTTAAGTATTTGATTTTTATTTTATGTATTTTATTTTTATTAATTTCATATCTTATTTTCTAAAATTATAAAACACTTTTATATATATACAAATATATTTTTATTTTATTTTTCTTATATGTTTTGTATCTTTAATAAATTATAAGTATAGAAAGTATAGGTATGCATATAGGTATAGTACCTATGTATCAAATATGTTTGTATTTTATTTTGAGTTTTATTTACATTTTTATTCTAATTTTAATATTCACAATTATTATAAACAATATTTGCAGCATTATAAAAATATAAAATTATGAAAATAATTGGTAAATAATAAATTGAATATTTTAATCTGTACAATGTACAATGTGGGTCCAAAACTCAACTTTCAAACCGTAGCTCCGCCAAATGCGAAACCACCACCATTGGATAGATTATTTTATTCTATATACAATTAAAGGTGAGTTTGCTACATTTGGAGTTGTCAGTTGTGAGATACGGGTCTGGGAAGTTGGGATTCTGGATTCTTATTCAGATCATAACTTTTTATCTGTGTATTCTTTTTCTGTGAAATCAATTTTGTATTTTTTCTTTATTAAATTATCTACCATTTTCATGTACAAAGTTTCTTTATTTGAGGAATAAAAAGTGAAACCAAAAATAGGTCCCAAAATGAATAAAGAATGAATAAAGAGTATAGGTATTTTATCTGTATTCTTGACCTTATCTCCCCCTACTTTATTCCTGGTCGACCTATTCATCGAGATGCCTAGGTCTCGGGGGTTTTGGGTCATAAAATATTTACAAAATTTTATTCTTTTTCTTTTCTTTATTTATTCTATAATTTGGCCTTAATTACAGTATTTTATACACTAATATGATGCACATGCATGAATGCTAAGATGCTCTATTTAAGGGTATTTACAGGCATTTGCTAGGGTTTTTAGTGCCAAAATGATAGAATAAAGATGATGAAATGTGGATTCATCACTAATTCTATTGTTGATATATGTATCCAAGCATTGAGAAAATGGATAATTAAATGAGATTTAATTATCATGAATAATATGAAATTGATTCGTATTATAAGAAGAGTTATCTTAGATAATTAAATGTGATTTGATTATTAAAGATGTAAATAATGTGAATGTGATTCATATTATTTGAGCACATGAGAATAAGTTATCCAATATAATTAAATGTGATTTAATTATTATGGATAAGAATAATGTGGATAGTAATATCCAATTATTCATAATATATTATAAATGTGATTTATAATGTATTAGAGAGAGCTAATTATAATTTATATGTGTTGATTAATTATTATGTGTATTGGATACACATTGTGTAATTAATTGACAATGTAAATTATATGTTGTTTTGGGTTGTGAATATGATTCACAATTTTTCAATGGCAAGATTGCAATGTTCTCAAATATAATTGTGAATTATTTTTGAAGAATAAAATCCAACAAAAGTTGTTGGAAATAAATAAAGAGATTTCCATGGAGATATGCAATCTCATGACATGTCATGAGATTGCTCTCCTCATGGAAAGCTTGGGCGGCACCCAATTCCAAATAGGAATCGGTGGCCGTCCATATGGAATGTACATGGAGATGTAATCTCCATGTATATTCTCTCCTTATTTATTTGGTATAATTTTGGATTAATTTGTATTTGATTTTATCAAATATATTTTGATCTAAATTTGTTGGTTTTACCAACAACAATCTTAGCCATTGGATTGACATAAATCAATCTCATCCATTGATTTTGTATGTCACATGGATTGAGATCCATGGATCCCAAAACCCTATAAATAGAGAGGCATACCCATGCTCTCTCTTTACACACAATGCTTGAGAAGCATCTCTCTCTTTCTCTCTACACGCCATCTCTCTCCCTCTCATGGCCGTCCACCATGGATGCCTTAGAGAGGTTCTCCATTGCCGCATCGTCGTCGTTATGTTGCCCGATTGTCTGCTCGTGGATCTCCGTTTCCTTCGGTGCGCCTCGCTCGTGAAGAAGACGCCGGATCTCGTGTGTCGAGATCAGGAGATCCACCGCTTGGATCATCAACATGGATTGCGAGAAGCATGCGGTTCATCCCCGCGCTCGCAAGCATCTCCTCTGTCGGATCGGACTTGAGATAGGAGGTCTCTTCGTTTAGAGACTCGATCGCAACCACGCTTCAAGAGGTAATCCTATTACTTGTTTGTGGTTTAGACGAAATGATCCGAGAAGTGTTCTTGGATCATGTGGTTTCGTCGTATGAAAATTTTTCAATTCTGCTGCATCGAGCAACTAGTGCGACTAGTCGCTCATCGTCGTATTCGATACAACGCTCACGCTTCCGTGATGCGCTTGAGGATCTAACCATATCCTTCAAGTGGTATCAGAGCCTTAGGTCGACGGTTTGAATATGATTCGCTAACCGAGGACGACTTGGGTTCGTTATGGTCGCGAAAGTTTTTATCGCATTTGATTTCGTAGATCTGTTTAGTAAATAATTTCGGCCATATTTAAAATGTTTAAGCACGAATTATTTACTTGAATTTTGTTCCCCATTAAATAAGGAAATCATAAGATCTGAGTTTGCGTAAATCGGATTTCGTTTGCTCTAGATATGGTTGTTTTAATGAACATGTATTCACTGTTACGGGAACTGCGAATCTTAACGTAATTAAGGAGTTAATTACTGTTTAGAGACGCCTCGAAATACGTACAAATCACATAGGTTCTGTTGTAAATCAAGTTAGCAAACTATGGAAACTTACTTTGGTTAATTTAGATTTAAATTGATTGAGATATGCTAATTTTAGTAAGTAGGGGTCACTGCTGAAATTACTTTCCTAATCAAGAACCATGTGATTGTCAATTAGTGAAATTAATTGTTAATTTCATGAAATAATTATGGAAAATATTTGAGAAATATTGGAATATGATTATTTCCTTAATTGACTTGACCTCAACCAATTAATTGATTAGATTTGATCTAGATCATAATTGGAAACACAATCATCAAACTCCTTGCTTGAATAGGATTGAGAATTTGTCTAGCAAATTTCCTTATAATCAAAATTGTTTTGATTACTATATGGTATAATTTTGGTTGAAGAACCGGTGATCATCTCAAGTACAAATTAATCAATTTGGCATTATCCTTTCCCGAGGCGGATATGGTGTCTAGTCGGGGATCGCTGGGGTAGCGGGTTGCAACGTATGTGGTCCGTCCCACTCCCGCCGGTACTGGCCATGACAGCGGGTAGGGCCGGGATAATGTCCGAGGGATTAAGTTGTATTTTTTTAATTATTAAAATATGAATTAATGCGTACTTTGAGAATAATACCGTATATATTCAAGCATAAAAATCAAGTTTGATTGATTGAATTGGGTTGATAATTAATTTAATATGATTAAGTTAATTATATCCAATTAAGAACACTCTGTTATGAATAGAGTTATTATTTCCCTTGGAAGAATTAATTATGTGAATATGATTCATGATAATTAATTAGAATTTGAATATTATATGGAGGATCACATAAGTGACATCCATGGTCTCTTGTCAAGGCGAAGAGTTTCATCGCCACATATTATATGTAGGAGACGCCTGTCCGAAGTGACAGCTCCTGCATATGATCCATTTGGATAGGGCTCGTCGCTTCTCTAAAGAGTAAGGACGTATGCTTAGTGACCCCAATATCGGGTCCTCATATTATTGGGGCGATATTGGATTGCGCATAGCGAGTTGTATTCCTGTTGACGGTTGGTTCAATTAATGACGGGTCAACATCACCTTAGGGGTGGTGGGCCCGGGTGTTAAAGACCGAATTGGGAGATGCAAGTTGGACTTGCAAGGCGGAATGTGTTCCCGTTTCTTTTTATCCGAGTTGTAGGTTCTCATATTATTGGGATGCAACAAAGATAAGGAAGGAGATCCCAGATCTTGCTGAGATATAATGGTAAGTATATCTCTTACATTGAAAGTAATTAAGGGAATGAACTTTCATTGTTGACATGGCAAGACAACTTTGATATAAAAACTCCTAAATCAAAGTATAATATGTATATATATAAATATATACACTCATGCAAATTTCTTATTTCAGATAATCCTTCATTAAACCCACTCAATTCTATACTCAATAATAACCAGTAAAATATCATGGATTGGACTCATGATCCAGATATTGTACTTGCAGTTGGACACATAATGTATGTGGTTGCAATATGCAAGTTTCCTCATAATAATGAGGAATGACAATTAAATAGATAACAGGACTTCAAACCTAGGGTTTGTATGTTTCTATAGTCTTGATATCATCAAATGTGCTTTGGAAGTGACATGTTGATGATGATCGCAATTGTCAAATTAATCCTTATAAAATCAATAAAGATATTCTGGCATACATATGTGCTCTCAACATTTAATCATGAATGACATGGTTCTCTGCATCATGCAGAATGGTGACTCCATAAGAGATGATGTATTCAAAACGTTTGAATACCTACCTGAACCAATGTTTTAAGAGTTTAGATGGATGTAGGTGATAAGTGTCATCATTCTACTATCTTTACTCTAGTCATTTATGAAGCTTCATAATATTCATATTGTATGAATTTAATGAAGCATATATAAGTGTTGAAATACTCTTATTTTGAATTCTTTTGAATTTAACATGAGAGGTGCTTTAGTCCTGAGCAATGGTTGCTTAGAGATAAAGGGAGCGCAGTGGAAGCATGGGTTGGACCCAAGTAAGAAGTATAGTCAAAGAGTTGATTGTACTTCTGTGACTTCCATCCAAAGAGTTGGATGAATGCCAATACCGCAATAAGTTGATGTGTTGATAGTATGACTATCAAGTCTGTCTAGAATCCTCAGAAAAGGACTCGGATGGAGCATCAGTATAATCTACATAGATCATTGATATTGACTTGCTTATTGAATAATATAAAGTCTTATAATTGTATCTCAATCTTCTAACAACACTTGCAATGAGTTGCATATGTTTTAGAAGACTGGAAAATCTGATCTTACGGTTTATAGTCTTCTACATAGATATTGATGCAATTGTTACAACAATCTCTATTGGATTGGTAGACTTCTCAATTTCAGTGGGAGCCCTTAGTCATAGAGAATGTCTCTATGATCCAGATATTAGAATACATTATTGTTTATTTCTAAATGTTGGAGATAAACATGAATTCTGAAATTTATCTATCATAAAGAGTTATGATGGATATATATTTCAGATAGTAATCTAACATCTAGCGGGCTCCACAAAATTAGAAATTAATGAATGGTTCATTAAGATTTCTAATACTGAAAATTAAACCTTTAAAGATCAATAGGAGGATAAAGATCATTTGACAATGATCTGGCATCATGTTTTGGACATTTGTCTGTTGATGTGATCAATAGACTTATAAGAGATGAACCTTTAGATTGTCTAAATGTTCAAATCTTACATACTTGTGAATATTGTATTCAAGAGTAAAAATGTCCAATATGCCCTTCTTTGGGAAAGGTGTAAGATGTCAAGGTATTCAGGATCTCATACATATTGATGTATGTGAATCATATATATCATAGTAAACATTATGGATATGTGATATCTATTAATGATTATGTATGATATGAGATTTCTTCTCTTCACTTAGAAACCTTTGAAATGTTCAAAGATTTCACAATTTTGGTTTAGAACCAAAGTTTGAAGGAAGATTAAATGAATTTGATCTAATCTAGGTAGTCATTACCTATTAGATGAATTCAAAGAATACCTTATAGAGATATGAATATCATTTCTATCTCACCCCTCCTAATGAACCTTAACTCAATAGAGTTGTAGGGAGATGCAATTGATCATGTGTGACATGATTTGATCAATGATTAAATCTTAGCATAATTATCTTTTAGTTTCCAGGTATATGTATATGTGGTAGAGACTACATTATATACTTAATAAGGTTCCTAGCTAGTAAGCTGGAATCCAGCACCAGAGAGTGCTACTTCATTAGGAAAATAAAGGATGGTATTGGATACCTACTTTATGACCTTGAGATTCTTAAAAGATCTCATCTTTGAGAATATGATTCTTATAGGATGACTCTCTTGAGAATCAAGATGAAAATGAAGAAAAGGAACTCATTTAATCTTGAGAAGATAATGAGGCTCCTGAAATCGGAAACTAAATAGACAATTAAAGATGAAACATCAATACTTCTTCAAATAAGTTTGAGGATGGATTCCATGTGTCAGTTAAATCTGACAATGATCAGACTTCATGTGATGAAGCTCCAGAGGATCATGACATGGAAAGATGGATGTTAGCAATAAAAGTCTAATGTAGACTTCATATACAAGTGTTGTATATGGACCCTCCAGGATCCACCTATATGGGTCAGACCCATTAAGGTGTAAATGGGTCTTCAAGAGAAAGAGGGAACCTGTTGAGAAGGTAGAGACCTTCAAAGCACGATTCATAGTCATGAGCTACACACCGAAGAGAAGACATCGCTCGCGATGAGACTTGCTCTCCAGTGACCTTGCTTTAACCCATCAGCATATTGCTAACTGTAGCTACACAACTTGACTATGACTTCTTCATGATGTGAGTCAAGATTGCATTCCTCTATGAACACCTCTCTGAGGATATTCATATGAAGTAGCCCCAGGGCTTCAAGATTGAGGAAAGCAAGATGCGCTAGCTGAAGAACTCCATCTTTGGACTCCAATAAGTTTCTTGTAGTTGGAACATAAGATTTGATGAAATTATAAATGTTGTGATTTCAGATAAAATCTTGATGAACCATGTGAAGCTTAGTGGGAGTGCCATTGTGTTCATCATGCTAAATGTAGATATTATTCTAATCATTTAGAATGATATAAGAATAAATAATAAGTGTTTTATAATTTGGTTGTTCCACACCTTGAGATACGATTTCAAGGATACCTCTTAGATCTTAATTCTGAAGTCGTTCAGAAGCAAAGAGAAGAGGGTATTGGGACTGTCGCATTAGTAGTACACTTTGGACTTATTCCATTTTTTTGGAAAATAATTCCAAGAAAGGCTTCCTTCCATTAAGATGTGGTAGTAACCTGTCTAAAGGAATAGCACCTCAAAGAGTTGAGGAAGTGAATGCTAGAACTACTTGCACTTGTGCATCAGTTACGAGAAGCTGAAGTGTATGTTGGATGTGTACAAAAGCCATATGTCTACCATGCAGTGGGAGCAGCAAATTGTTACTAATCCTACTCTGGAAATAAAACACTTAGTTGCAGTAATAAAAATATCTTCAAAGATGATGAAACTTAGAGATAGTGATCTCAAAGTCTTATCTTCAAAAGTTTAAGATCTTGTAGATAGTGATCTATAAGGGTCTTAACTGTAGATACCTTAGGAGATAGAGATCTCCAGGAATGAAGGTATTCTAATAAGGATTATGGGAATACTGGTTATGATAATTAATAAGATGTAGTGTCAAGGACACTATAACCAACAAAATTGAGTATCGGTTGCATGAGATGCAACATTCGCATTGGATGAGAACACTGTTACTAGGAAATATGCAAGTGCCGTAAAAGGACTTGGTGTAGTCTCTTGGGAACAGAGTGACTGATCAGCTTACCTAGCTATTTTCTAAATAGCCTATTATTGTCACATGAGTGTGGGTTTAAATGATTAGCCCATTAATGGCTCTTTGGGCTAGTGGGAGATTGTTGGACATGCGAGCCCACGGCGAGCCATTATGCAATAAATGTTATTGCAATTCACTCCTTAATCTGAAATAAAGAGTACATAATTTGCATAATAGGTCCCTTAGTACAATTAGGGTTATGTACCATGGCCATCTTAATGATCATACAGCTGTTGATTCAATTATTGAATCATAAAGGTTGGTGCTTAGATGAATATCTAATGAGTTAGATTGAGGACTCATCAAGCACCGTCAAATGATTATTAAGAGATGATCTCCAGCCTGAGTAGGAGATGGCAATCCTATCTCATTTAGGCTGATATCTGAACGACCTATTGATGCAGGTCCTCTGCATAGGAATAGAGATTCAGAGGTGTCAGATGAGTTAGGTCAAAGAGTTGACTTAACAAGATCGAGATAACCAAAGTCCTATATCATATGCTGTCATGATATAGGCACGCATCCTCTGACCGGAGACAGATGTGTTATTATATGTCTGAGTATGTACATTTGGCAGACCAATAGGTTGATGACCTAATCAAGGTCTATACACCAGCGCGCTGGTGTGCATATAAGGGCATATGAGTAATACGATCTCTCAAAGGGATCATACAGGTTCAGTTACTGAATCGAAAGACATGAGCTCACTCATGAGATATTGGGAAGAATCAAATTCCATGCGCATGGTCATCTCGCTTTGGAAGCTTGACTGAATTTGTAGGTTTGATATATACTTTTGGAAAGTATATGATCAAGACCTAGGTATGATATATGCTTTTGAAAAGTATATGATCGATACCGACTCCCAATGATCGAATGAGAAACTTACTGATAAAACCATGAAGTAGACAGTGTAAAGTTGATCTAATACTTCAGGTTTAATCTGAGTCTTCCAGTATGCAGGATGTACAGGTATTGGGAATACCTGAGGGTGATGTGATCATAAACGATTGTATAACCATGACGCTTCCATACCTAGGGAGTGATGAAACGGGTCTGGATTTTAGTGACTCCTCTCAGTAGAGAAGTAATCTTATCTTTGTCCAATTATTGGACATTGATCTGAATATGATTCAGATGCAATGAGAAGATTAGATTTGCGGTCTTGATTTAATCAAGCATCTATGGGAGGCCCGCGATCTGGATTTGAGATATGATCTCAATATCCAAGTCACTATACGTGGAACAATACAATCACCCTGTCCTTATCTCCAAGTATTTGCGGAGAAAGCGCATTATCCTTGAAAAAGTTCATGGCTAATTCTATTATTGATATATGTATCTGATGAATCTCCATTTCATCATCTTTATTCTATCATTTTGGCCTCAATAACCCCAGCAAATGCATGTAAATAGCATCAAATTGTACATAATAGCATTCATTACTCATTGAATTTATTTTACATTAAATAAGGTTTTACTGCCAAAATTATAGAATAAAGAGGAGAAAAGATAAAGGAATAAAATATTGTAAATATTTTATGACCCAAACCCCGAGACCAAAGCCACCATGGTATTGGTCGACAAGGAATAAAGTAGGGGGAGATAAGGGCCAGTGTACAATAAATACCTCATTTATTCATGCATTTATTTATGCATTTTTGATACCTATTCTGTACATAATTATTTATCCATCAAATAAAGAAACTTTGTACATGAAAGTTGTAGATAATAATGTAAATAAAAATACACAATTGAGTTTGTGCAAAATTAATACCCAATGTACATTTTATACACAGAATAAAAAGCCAAAATCTCAACTTCACAGACCCATATCTTGCAAATAAAAACACCAAATCACCCAAACTCACCTTTAATTGTATATAGCATTCCATAAACTATTTAATAAAATTGGTTTCATGATTTTTGGAGTCCATATGCAGAAGTTAGGTTTTTGGCCCTCCTTGTATATAGGACTGATTAAAATATTCATTTTATTCAATATTCATTATTTGAATAAATTCATATTTTTAGAATTTTGTAAATAATGTACTTAATGCATACACATGAGAGAAGTTAAAGAAAACCAAAATTAATTTGTAAAATAAAATAAGTCTACAAATTCATAGACAAAATACCTATGATATGTACCTATCTATAAATAAAAAGGGTTTTAATCCTTGATTCTTTTGCTCTTCTATATTTTTATAATAATGTATACATTATACATAACTCATTAAAAATACAAAACCAAAATAAAAATCAAGAAAATACAATAAACAAATTAAGTATACAAAATACATAAATAAAATACCTATAAGTATACTTACATACACATATATCTATTTATTTAAAAATATAAATAAACTCATAAAAATCAAACAAAAATACCCTTATACTCACAAAAATAAATTATAAATTTATAAAATAAGCCAATAAAATAATAAAAGAAAATAAACAAATTAAAAATAAAATACATGAAAATACATGTAAATACATACATATACATATTATTCAAATAAAACTATAATAAAACACCTCGAAAAATTCAATAAAAATCATAAATAAATACTGGATGAAATAATACACATTTTTTATTTTATAAGAAAAAAATAATAAAATCATTTAGGGCGTCAAATAAATCAATCTTCCTTCAGATTTTTTATTTTGTCTCGTAGCGGCTGACGTGGCCCAATGAGGCGCCGGCCTTCGTTGACTCCCAGGTCAACTGTCCCATCCCTCGCCTGGCGTCTCTGAACTGTCCATTCCCCCGATTTCATGCCTTTTTCCCGGGCACACCATCCATCAATCGACAACGCTTCCTTCACAAGAATTGTTCCCTAATCTTCCATGATGCCCGCCAAAATCATAGATCAACGAGATGTTCATTGGATCAGTTAATAATCGCCGGGTAATAAGGCCCCTTGCCAATGTTTATAAATAACAAGCTCCGCTTCCTTCCTCGAATTTGGCCACTTTTATTCCAACCTAAAGCCTAGATCTTGCTCCTGGATTGTTCCTCGTGACAGGGGGAGTAGCCCAGCATCTTGACTCGGCCGGAGGAAGGAGATTTTGACGCGGCGGAGCTCCGACGTTCGCCCTGCTCCCTGGAGGCCCCCAGGTATAAGAGCTGATCTTTTATGCATTTCTAGTTAGTCTTAGATGTTAGTTTTTCATTCCAGTCATTAGATTAGTTGTTAGTTAATCACCGTAGCTTTAAAATCAAAATTCGAAGTTCGCCGGAGCTTGGCTCCGGCGACTTCCTCACCGTGAATCTCACTGTTTCCTCCCGTTGTATGCACCCCAACTCATTCCTCGTCGCCTTCTCCATCGAACGCCCACATTTGTTCAACCCAAGACCCTAGGTCTTGGCGAATCGGGGCTCCTCCTCCGCCGTTCGCCGGAGCCCCTCCGTCCACCTCACTTTTGCGTTGCAGCTTCCAAATCCCGGGTCGAGGAGAAAGCTCTCTCGCCCGCGGTTCTTCCTGTGCAAGGATATCGAAGAATCGAGCCCTTTTGGGCTTGCATTGACCCAGGAAGAGGTTCCTGGGGGTCCTCTTCTTCTCCGACCTCTCTCCATCGACTCGGATCCCCAGGAGCCATGAGATCACCGTCACACGACGCGGAAGCCTCCCAGCTACGATCAGAGAGCTTCAGATGCGCGGGAGGTGCCCGGAGGAGCCCGAGCTACCCGATTGAAGCTCGCCGGGGGCGAGCTTCTTACCCATTCTTCCAGATGCCTTCAGCACCGTTGGATCGAGAGGGGCGGCCCAGATTGAACGCCGACCGTTCGATGAAGACGTACGTCCACCGTCAGATCAGCCAGGAGGTTCTAATCCAGGCCCTTCATCGCCGAACCGACACCCGCCGTCCGATGGCTGCCACGTGGATAAGTGGCGCCTCCAGCGCCGCAGGATGAAAGCTTTGTTTAGGGGTAAATTTCATACCAAGCCCCTCTATTTTTTGTATTTATTATTTAATGCCAAAAATAAAAGTCCCAGTTGTAAATAAAATGTATATTTTGCAGAACAACCCCCGATGTTTTAAGATTTGCTTTTTAGTCCTTCCGCGCCTCACGTGCAGCAACCACGTGAGGCGCGTGAAATTTTGCATCTAACCCTGCCGGGTTTCTGTATTTATTAAATGGTCCTGAAAATAAAAGTTAAAGTGTATTTTTATTGTAATTTTTGCATGTATGCCCCTGCGATCTATTTTATTTGCAAAAATACCCCTACCAGGCCATTTAATTTTTGAATGCTTTGTCTATTTATTTTGTGCCCATATTAAATCGAAAAATCTTACAAAAATAGACTTAAACTCCTGCTAGTGTACCATTGCACGCCATATTTTTAGTTTTGCATTTTGTTGCATTTTTGCATTTATTAAAAATAAAAAACATGTCTTTTATTCCCTGTCTAACTTATCAAACCCCAAAAAAATATGAAAATACCTCTAAAAATTCCAAAAAAATACCTATGGTGTATTTTGACCTATATTAGTGTCAGTCCAAAAATCCCTAAAAATCTCAAAAGGAAAACCTTAAAAATTCAAAAATACCCAAAAACTTCAAAAAATTATTAAAAACCAAAGAAAAATCAGAAAAATATAAACTCAGGCCCTATTTATGCTATATTTTATTACCTTTATTAGAAAAATAGTATGGACAATTTTGAGGCTGTTAGCTATTTTTAATATCTATTTTGGTGACAGCCAGTACCTAGTCCACTGTTTGCTATTATTCAGCTATTTAAAAATACTAAAAATGTTTGCAAAAATACCCAAAAATCATAAAAACAGTAAAAAACCATGAAAATTCCGAAAGACCCCTTTTCCTGAATTTTTGACTATTTTTGAGTATTTCTATAAATATTATAATACCCCCTTTATGTATACATATCTATATATCCTAAAAAAAAGAGAAGAAAAAAATATTATATATATGTAATTATTTATATGTATTCTCATTAGTCTTAATATAAAAAAAAGAAAAAAATATATATATATTTATTTTATTATCTTTATATATACCTATATATATATTGTATGTATTATAGCTATATACTAACCCTCTATGTGTATACATATATTTTTATTTATTATATATATATACATGTACCTAATTATATTATTAAAAATTAATAATAATAATAATAATAATAATAATAATAAACCCACACAAGGATGACTGTGATTTACATGTAGGCTATGACATTTTGTATTGCTCTCTGTGGTTCGACCTCTACATACTTGTCACTATACATTTTATGGTAGAGTAAATAAAGATTAATTCACATTTATTTTTGAGCTTGATTGTTGTATTCTTTGGATTGTGGGTTAATTGCTGATCAACACGGGTATTTTTGTGAGCGGTCGCCTCAGTGACACCTTTCATATTATTAATGGTGACCCTCGCATGATACATCCGTGCTATCAGATGGCGCCGTTGCCGGGGAGCAATGAGCATAGCCTAATTATTTTGTCATTCTTGTATAAAAAAATTCCTGATTCATCATGCATTTTTGTGAGCAGCTATTTCTATTGCTATTAATCACCATGCTTCATTTCTTCATTTATTGTGATTATTTTTTCTGCTCTATTTAATTGATTGAGCTTTACTAATGCATTCTTTTTGTGACTTTGATGCGAGGGACCGCCACGCGAGGATGGCTTCTTAGGAGGCCAATGCAGCCAAGCTTGGAGGAGGATGGTCTTCTTCTCATAACCATCTGGAGAGAGCACCAAAGAAGCAAGGAGATGTGCCTTAGTTAGAGCTAGATATTTAGGATTATTTATTTTGTAATTTATGGTGAGAGAGAGATTATTTTGGCATGTATATAAACAGGACTCTACTCTTCACAATGAGGTCCAGTGCCCAGGTGATTGTTCACCTGGGGGCCTCATCGTGTCTTTTTCGAGTTTTCATCGCCTTCCGCCTTTCTTTTATTTTGTTTTATGTGCTTGGAGCTCCTAGATATAGGTTGCTTGACTCGGTAGCTAGGTCCAAACATTAATAAGAATGCATGTTCCTATAGTCTACTTCGCTTGGATCTAGTCAAACTTAAACAAGTTGTTAATTTGTCTCTTAGCCCTCTGTGCCGTAGCGAACCCTGTAAAGCGCTTTCTCCTAAGCTCAAGTGTGTTGAGTACAGAGGAGGGGTGAGCCAAGACCGGACTCTCTTGGGCTAGAGATGAATTAGCAGCTTATGGTTCTTCACGCTAATAGCAGCTTATGTTTAGGGCGATTTTGTGCCTTGCATACCGACATGTAGATAGGTTTAAAAATTCTGTTTTGCATACCGCATGGAGAGAGCTGGGATGCACTGTAAGTCTTCTAACTCAGCATGCATCATTCGGTTCAATGGTGAGATTTCCATCATGGAACCACTTGCACGGCTTTTCCGCTATCTCCCTCTGATTTTGAGCACCTAGGACTTAAATGAAAATCTACAAAAATGTTAGGCGCTGGTATGAAACAGATCCAAAAAAAGTGAAAACCCAAAAATTAAAAAGGGGACTGCTAAATAAACTTTGACCTTAATTAAAATTCGTAATGGACTATCATTGTACCAGGTTCATAAAGCCCTCATTGTTTTCAGGTACCTTGGAGGGGGACCAAAACCCTACTCCCTTGAGCGAGTGCGACCCCTAGGGATTAAAGCCCAAAACCCAGTCTACAACTGCCTTGTGTATCGCCTGGATTTCCGAAGTAATGGCGCTTCTATCGTACATAGGCGAGTAGGACTTGGTCACCAATGGTGACTCTCTGTTGTGAGAGCATCGACCCTGTCCAAAGTATTGAGCATAGGCCACGCCTTCACGGGGGTGTCTGTCTCATTGTCCTGCGTCCGAGTAGGTTCTTGCACGCTCACGGGTGATTCCGTTGCGAGCGAGAACTGAAGTATTGGTTTCGCCTATCGGCTTCCTCTCTCTTTTCTTTGGCTGAGTAGGGATCCAGGAAGGGTTACAAGGACTCCAAAAAGTACAGACTACAGGTTACACAGGAGGAGAACAAGTACGGGATACTCTTCCGGCAGTACTCTCTCCTATAGGGTAGCGTACTAAGGACTTGTTGTAAGATATGCCTGAAAATCACAACTCTAAAAATGAAAAGATAATAAATAGCCGAACTTTCACGGCTTCACATGGCGTGAGTTGGTGAACCCGATTTTTGTATTGCGTTTGTATGAATCTAGATTAAGGTTCAAAGATCAAGTCCCACGTATTTGCGCACATTTTGTTGTTTCTCCCTTTGACCACCCCGCTCAACCGAGCCTTTCTACTGTTTTACACTCCTTTTATTCCTCGTTGACCATCGTATCATTCTTCCAACAATCCGACATTCTCTTGCTTCGCGAAGTTGATCCATGGATGGATTCGTCGGGACCATGCCGACACCTACATCGATTCCATAGACTCAACTCCGCCAATAATTTTGAGGCGATTCCCGAGAAACCGATCCGGACTTTGCGGATCGATCTCCAGACTCCTCGTTTTCTACCTTTCTCTTGGCCACCCAATAAACTGGGATCACTTTTGTCCCGCTTCCGCTATTGTGAATGGGAGTCGATTACAGTCTACATCCCTTTCCCATTCACAACATGATGGGGTTGACCTGAATTCCAGCTTAATCACGGCATCTGAAAGTTAATTGCAAGTGATCTGATTCGGACTATCTCATTCTGCAGATAGAAGCCAGTACGAGCCCTGGAGACTACTCCGGAGTTCATCTTGTCCGACTCAGACCCTGACATGGCTCCAGGAGGAAAGGGCAAGGGTCAGCAGCCACCCATACCAGAGGGACAGGTGCCAGATCAAAATCAAGTTAATGCACAGTTGTTGGCATCTATCCAGGCCATACAGCAGCAGCTGACCGAGCAGGCCCTGACACAAACCGCGTTCCGGGATATGTTGAATGACATGATGAACCGTGACGATGGAAGAGGAGGCAGAGGCAGAGGAGGCCGGGGAGGAGGAGGTGGAGGTGGAGGAGGTGATGATCCTCCTGATGATGACTTTGAATTACCACAACCGAAGCCGACACTAAAAGAAACATACAATCCGGGAGACAACCAGATGACCGAGTGGATTCTCATTCCACCGGTACACGCTCACTTTGAGATGAAGCCCCAGTTCATAGCCCTTCTCCCTGCCTTTCATGGAAACACGAACGAAGAGCCGTACATTCACCTGCAGCAATTCTCCCGCATTTGCCGCACCACCCACTATCCGAATGTCCCCCTGGACATTGTCAAGATGACGGCTTTCCCCTTCAGTCTACAGGACAAGGCCCTCTATTGGGTCAATCATATGGGAAAGGTCGTGACGACCTGGGAGGAGTTGAAGTCTGCCTTCCTGCACAAATACTACCCTCTCGGTCGGCTCAACCAGATGCGAGCACGTATTAGTAATTTCTCCCAAGAAGCACATGAGTCAGTACACGAGGCTTAGGAGAGATTCACTGATCTGCAGGAGAAGTGTCCCCATCATGATATCCCGAAGACCAGCTTGGTCCAGCATTTCTTTGGGGGACTGAACATTGAAAGCCAAAGGCTCGTGGACGCAGCATGTGGGGGCTCCCATTTCAACAAGGATGAAGATGTTGTCTGGCAGATTTTTGAAGAAATGACCGAAGGAGAGGCCGCCCTCTCTTCATCCAAGGCATACCAGAAGCAGACCCAGATCCTCCAGAAACAAGTTCACATGGCTGCATCCAAGGAAGCAGAGAGAGATGAGAGCTCCAACCTCAGCATCATCGGGGGCCATCTCTCTAAGGTAGATATCATTGAGAAGCGATCAGAGGACCTCGAGAAACTCGCTGTGATCGAGAAGAGGACCCAGAACCTGGATAAGCTAGATCAGATCAACAAGAACCTCGAGCTGTTGGTCGGTACGATCAACTCTGTCCAGTCGGCTACACCATCAGACGCTCCCGCTGAGAAGAAGGACGAGCTGCAACCGCAGCATCAGCCTCAGCCGAGCCAGCAGCCACCGGTAGTCCAGCACGTGTACTACGTGCAGGCGCCCGACCAGGGCTCGCCGCAGCAGCAGATGGTCGTATACCAACCAGAGTTCCTCCCTGTACCTGATTCAGTCTTTCCACCACCACCCCTCATTCAAGAAGTAAATGGGGTATGGACTCAGGATGCACAACCGACCCGTCCTCAGGGACAACCCCAGGGTCAGCAATTTGCCAACCGGCAGTACCACCAACCTCAGGGTGGTCGTTTTGGTCAATCCTCCCAGCAGCACCAGCAGTACCAGCAGCCTCCCCAGTTTGCACAATAATGGAGGCAAAACTTTCCGTATCAACAGCAGTCGCAGTACCACCACTCGCAGCCGTATCACTAGTACGCGGCTGCCCCCTCTCCGCAATATCAGCAGTATCCTCCTCCGTCATATCAACAACTTCAACTTCCTGCACCACCACACCACCAACAACAGCCTCCCCACCCATCTACCCAACAGCAGCGTGGTCTGCACGCTGAGTCTTCTGATATGTCCCCTGCTAGTCCCACCATGGAGTGTCTATCCCAGCTTGTTAAAGGGCTGACGGAGATGACAAAACGGCTTGACGACCTGACCGCCACCCGAACCACTATTCCGACGCAGGTCGAAGCCAACCCCAACAATTTCAAGAAGAAAGAGCAGGAGCGGTAGGGCCTTGCCTCCGCCTGCTACTACCAGTGGGGTGAATAAAGAAACAGGTGGATCGTCATCTTCCGCATCAGCCGTGCCAGCTCCAGGGGCGGGTGAGGAGGAAGAGGAAGGAGAAGCCAGTCCAGCCGTCGTGCCTTGCCAGCATCAACCTCAGCCAAAAATACAAAAAAATCAGCAAAAGCAAAAACACCAAAAAGACGCTTGTAGCAGCAGTAAAGCCGCGCCAGCCTTGGAGGAGCCGCCAGCAGCAGCCGATCCCTCGCCAGCCGATGGAGCTGACGCTACTCTTTTTGACCGCCCAGCAGCACCAGCATGTTTAGATTCTGCTTGTACTCCTTTTTGTAGTCCGGATGTACAACATTCTGTGGGCGATGATTTTGATGTAAATAAGAACTCTAATTTTCCTACCAGTAATGTGAATATTCCTTTTCCGCATGCAATACAAAAATCCAAAAAAATTGCAAAACAAAAAAAGGCATTTTCAGATCCAGGTGTTGTGGAGATTTTGGATAAATTAACTGTTGAGATTCCCTTGTTGAAGGCCGTGGAATACATGCCAGCTGTAAAGAAAGGACTGAAAGAGGCATGTACTAACAGGCGTCGCCCAGCGCAAGACAACAGACGTAGAGAAGTAGAAAAGCACGTTCTCTCCATGGCCACAGTTGCAGCTATCAGCAACCTCCCCCAGAAAAAGCATGATACAGGAGCACCTCTCATCAGTTGTGTGATTTTTGACCAGGTTTTCGAACGTACTCTTCTTGAAAGTGGTTCTTCCATCAACCTTCTGCCCTCGTCTATAATGCAAGAATTCGGGCTGGGACCGCTCAAGCAGACACGCATGATCCTTCAGTTCGCTGACCGATCCGTTAAGCGGCCCCGAGGTTTATTGGAAGACGTGATAGTTACCGTGCAGGAGATGAAATTCCCAGCTGACTTTGTAGTCCTTGATATGGACTCACCTGCACCCCTGCCCAGACCCCTATCATCCTTGGCAGACCATTCCTCCGTACTTCCGGTGCCGTGGTTGATTACGGGTCTGGGAGGATCACTTTCAGCTCAAACACCCAGCAAATCATGATAAACATGAACAAAGAGCAGAATGCCATGACTGATGAAAGCCAGGCAGCATCGGAAGCAGACTGTGATTTTATCGCAGAGATCAGAGATTCAGAGTTATCACTGGACGATCCATGGACCCGGGAAATCCTCACTCTTGAGGAGGACTTGGAAAGCGCAGTCAGCATATGCTCCGATGATTCTTGGGAGACAGATTCTTAGATGCAGGCGCATCTTCTTGAGCATTCACTCCAGACCGAACATGATCAGCTTAGTGCAGAACCGTTCGGTGTATTTTCGGGATCTCAACAGAATGATGAGGATGGTAGCAGCCTCAAAGTGCATTCCACCACCAGCATGGTATCTGAAGTGACAGATAAAGTGGACAGATCAAAACTAGAACTCAAGCCACTTCCTGCAGGCCTGAAGTATGCTTTCCTTGCGGGTGAAGAACACATGTATCCGGTCATCAGCAGCAGCAGGCTGAATCCGGATCAAGAATCTCGACTTCTCGAGGTTCTAGAAAAGAACCGCAAGGCACTTGGTTGGAGCGTACCAGACCTCCGAGGGATAAATCCAGCTCTGTGTTCATACCATATCTATCTAGAAGAAGATGCCAAGCCGTCCCGCGAATTTCAGAGAAGACTGAACCCTTACCTTCGGGACGTCGTTATGAAAGAAATCACGAAATGGTGTGACGCAGGCTTCATCTATCCTATCTCCGATTCAAAATGGGTAAGCCCACTGCATGTAGTTCCAAAGAAATCTGGGCTTACCGTGGTTACAAATGATAAAGGAGAGGAAATTTCAACTCGGGTACCGACATCCTGGCGGGTGTGTGTTGACTATCGCCGTCTTAATGCAGCAACCAAGAAGGACCACTTTCCCTTGCCATTCATTGATCAAGTTCTGGAGAGATTAGCAGGAAAGGAGTTCTTCTGCTTCCTGGATGGGTACTCCGGGTACAACCAAGTGGCGATCGCTCCTGAGGATCAAGAGAAGACTACCTTCACTTGCCCGTTCGGCACCTACGCCTTCAAGAGGATGCCCTTTGGATTATGCAATGCACCTGCAACCTTCCAAAGATGCATGCTAGCAGTCTCCACCGAGATGGTAGGCAGTTTTCTTGAGGTGTTCATGGACGATTTCTCTGTCTACGGTGATAGTTTCGATGCTTGTCTTGAGCACCTAGACAGAGTGCTTCAGAAATGCCGTGAAGTCAATCTAGTGCTCTCATGGGAAAAGAGCCACTTTATGGTCAGAGAAGGTATTGTGTTGGGGCATGTCGTTTCCAAACGTGGCATGGAAGTCGACCCAGCCAAGGTGGATGTCATTTCAAACCTTCAGCCACCTCAGTCAGTAAAGAATGTGAGGTCATTCCTGGGGCATGTGGGATTTCACAGACGATTTATCAAGGACTTCAGCCGCATTGCCCGACCTCTGACAGAACTCTTGTGCAAGGAGACTGAGTTCATTGTTGATCAGTCGGTTCTCCTTGCTTTCAATCAATTGAAGGAGCTTATCACTCAGGCTCCAATCTTACAGCCTCCCGACTGGACTCTTCCATTTGAGATAATGACCGATGCGTCAGATTTTGCAGTCGGAGCTGTTCTTGGACAGAGGAAAGACAAGGCGCCCTATGCCATTCACTATGCCAGCAGAACATTAGATGAAGCTCAAAGAAATTATACAGTGACAGAGAAAGAACTGTTGGCTGTGGTTTTCGCCTTAGAGAAGTTCAGATCCTATTTGTTGGGGTCGAAGGTCACCATTTTCACAGACCACTCTGCTATCCGGTACCTACAGCAGAAGAAGGATGCCAAGCCAAGACTGATTCGTTGGATCCTTCTCCTCCAGGAATTCGATCTAGAAATCAAAGACAAACCTGGAGTTCAGAATGTGGTAGTAGACCATCTATCCAGAATAGAACATCATGAGTCTCCTCTGAGCAATGCACCTATCACAGAAACCTTCCCTGACGAAGCTATCTTAGCAGTGGATTCTCTCCCTTGGTATGCTGACATTGTCAATTACCTCGCCTCCGGGGTAATACCTTCGGATTGGACGAAGAATCAGAAGAACAAATTCATGTCGACCATCCGCTTCTACCAGTGGGAGGATCCTCTTTTATTCATAGAAGGAGCAGATTGTATTTGGCGCAGGTACATCCCTCAGACGGAGCAATCTAGTGTCCTCAAGCATTGTCATTCGCTCGAATCTGGTGGGCACCATTCTAGAGATCGTACGGCGGCGAAAGTATTGCAGTGTGGCTTCTGGTGGCCCACATTATTCAAGTATGCAGCAGAGTTTGTTAAAAGATGTATTGACTGTCAGCGACTGAAAGGTACACTCACTGCCAAAGATTCAATGCCTCTGAAAATTATTCAGATAGCTGACGTTTTCGATGCATGGGGCATTGACTTCATGGGACCTTTCCCTAACAGTCAAGGTTTTGAGCACATCCTTCTTGCCGTCGATTACGTGAGTCGTTGGGTTGAAGCTGTTCCCGCCCGAGCCGCCGACAGCAAAATAGTTTGCCAGTTTCTGAAGAAGAACATCATTTTGCGGTTTGGGATACCAAAGATTCTCATCTCAGACGGGGGTAGCCATTTCATCAACAAAGAGGTCAAGAAATTAACGAAGGAATACGGCATCGATCACCGTGTCGCATCTCCTTATCATCCGCAGACCAATGGCATGGCAGAGTTATCAAACAGAGAAATCAAGACCATATTGCAGAAACTTGTTAGGTCGAACAGAAAAGACTGGTCTCAACTCTTGGACTCAGCTCTATGGGCGTACCGAACGGCCTACAAGTCTCCCTTGGGCATGTCGCCCTACCGTCTTGTATATGGGAAATCATGCCATCTGCCCGTGGAATTAATTAATCTCTTTGGGCAATCAACAATTGTAACTTGGACTCACGAAGAAGTGGTCAGAAGAGAAAAGACGATCTGAACAGGCTCTTGGAATTCCGAGACTGCGCATACGATAACACCTTGATGTACAAGGAGAAGGTGAAACGCTGGCATGACCGGCACATCAGACGAAAGACCTTCGACGTTGGACAGAAAGTGTGGATGTTTGATGCAAAGTTACGGATATTTCCAGGCAAATTAAAGAGTAAGTGGACAGGGCCATTCCCAGTATGTGAGGTGCGTGACAATGGCAGCATCGCTATATCAGATTTGTCTCCTGATGCACAGCCCTTCGTCATCAACAGCCAACTACTGAAGCCGTACCTCGAACCAGACGCATTCTTGGTCGTTGTTGACTCTATTCAGCTAATGCACCATGATGACACCTTCACAGCACCTGCGGCATCGAAAGATTCAGACTATGCCATTCAACAACTGTTTATCTGATTTTCTTCTTTTCTTCTTTTCTTCTTTTCTTCTTTTCATTTTCTATTTTTTTTGTTGTTCGTAACAAAAGGTGCCGCCCTTGTAGATAGTTTTCTATACTTAGGACGTACTTGGTCCTAAGTATAGGGGGGATGTGCACCCCGAGTTTTTCATTTCATTCCGATCCTCTCCATTGTCTCCTCTTCTTGTCTATACTTAGGAGTATCTTACCCTAAGTATAGGGGGAGACAATCTGAGTACGATCTGTGTATTCCCACCCTTGACCCTCCCTGCTTTTTGTACAATCTGCTATACTTAGGATTAGTTGATCCTAAGTATGGGGGGACGGTCAACTTCTCATTCATTCATTTCTTTCATATCTATTCTTTAGATCTGTCTATACTCAGTACGAGTTATGTCTTTGCTTTTACTTTCGATCTATGAGGACATAGCTCAAGCTAAGTATAGGGGGCTCGTATATACCATGTATATACTAAAAGCCATAACTCATACTGAAAAATAAAAGACCACCTCATCATAAAATAAAATGTAAAAAGTAGCTCTATAATAATGAAAGATGATTGTGAGTTCCTCAGACTCTTTGTAATTATACTGATTATTGAGTCAGAAAAAGGTTTTGTGCGAAACATTCTCTTTTGAAAAATCTTGTGAAAATTGTTTGAAAAGAGTGTGTACAAGTATTCAAAGTTTGAAAAATTAGTTTTGTGTGTAAAATTTATTTTCTTTGAGTGAAACCAAAAAGTGTGAAAATCAGTGTGCAAATGATTGTGAAAAATTTGATGGACAAAATTGTTTTGAAAAATCTATCTATGTTGTGTAAAACCTTTCTAAAAGGATTTTCAAATGCGTGAACATGTTTGCAAAATTATTTTGGACTATAGTTTTCAAAATCCTTGTGAAAATGATTCTCAAGTAAGTCTGAGGAGTCCGCACAAAAATCTCTCATTTGTAGATAATAAATAAGCCCAAACAAAGCCTAAAAGAACCAAAACCATATTATACATCAAATACTGTTTTTCTTCTTTTGTACATACTGATTAATAAATCAGATACCTATACAGTATGATTTGAAAAATAGTGTGACCGGTTTTGAAAAAAATTGATGTGAAATGATTTCAAATGTGTGAAAACATTTTGATTGCAAAATTTTTCTTTGTGTGAAAGAAAGGATTTGAAAAACCTATGTGCAAATATTTTGAAAAATGCTTGTCAAAACTATCGTGAAAATTATACATATATAGTGTGACAAATCTTTGCAAAAATAGATTTCAAATGTGTGTAAATGATTGCGAAAATTATTGTGTACAATAGTTTGCAAAAGTATTTTCAAAACCTAATAAGAACACTCTTACAAACTCTTGTAAATCATAAATAAGACACATACAATTCTTTCTGTACAGTTCTAAATAAACTACTCCATTCAAACATGTAAAATTTTTAGAAACTCATACATTTTGTGAATAAAGCAGCACGCCCGTGTAAATAATCGTATATACTTTTTGCGTATGTCCAGTTCTTAGTTTATTTGCAAAAATTCTTTGTGTAAAAACATTCTTTGATTCTTTCCAAACTTTTTGTGAAGAATTTGCATCATTCATTGTGCATAGCATAAGCATACCATTCATATTCTTTTTGAGTGAGCTTGATGATTGAATCAGTCTAATAAAGTCTCAAATTGGAGCTTGGTTGGACCTTACCGCACCTAACTGCACTGGAACCTTATGGGAACTAGGTTTAAGGTACTTCAGGTCTATACAGACTTAATTCTTTGAGAAATCAGGGCTGGGTTCAAGTCACCTCAGTGGACTAATTAGAACTTTTCGAGACACACGTACGACTCTTGCCGACCGTAACCTAACTTGGACACTTGCACTTTTCACTTGGCTCAACTCAGTTGGAGTGGTGAGGGGGTTGGATTTGCCAGTCTGAGACGCACACGGGTGGAAACATTCGTCCTCGTCTAGGGAGGGAAGTGCACCCCAACCTGGTCCAATAGCCATGAGGTCTAAAGACAGGAGATTGTGGGTTGCGATAAAGCTTCAAAAGAGGGATAGTCTACTGGCGCAAGAGGAAAAACTCCTTATGTAAATGCTGCTGTGAATAGTATGTTGAAAAAAAATGGTCAGGCCTGTACAAAAATAAAATGCCTGCAAAGTATGTACAAAGTCAATAAGCAAGATTGAGTTCCAAAGACAAATATGTGAGCCTGCAGCTGGATGACTTGACTAAACTGGTCTTGCATCCCGGGATAGGTAGCTACACTGGCTACCGTCCATTCTTCTCTTCACCCCCTCCTCTCGAGCTGGTTGCCACTTGAACTTAGAAGGGAATACCCTGCTCCTCGAGGAAAGAGCTGTTGGATTGGGGAATCATTGGGTTGTCATTCTGGAGAAGTCAGCTCCTTTATCATTTCAATTGGGGAGAGCCACTATCACTTACATCGTACAAGTCAGCTTCATAGTTATAAGGGTTTACGTATGATGTAGACTAGTTCTGACCTGGCTATTGAGGTGGGTTGAACCGAGTTCTGTGACTATCGAAGGTTGTTGTATTTTAGAGCTGGTTCCCGACTAGGTTCCACACACATTCACACCCAAGGTCTTACAGGAGCTCCAAATTCAGATTTTGTAAGGACATGCATTGCACTGAAAGCACCCATATTCACTCTATCTTTCTTTTATTCTCCTTTTTCTTTTCTTTATTCTTTTTGTACTTATTGCATAAGTGTTTGCTAGGGACTAGCAAAGGCAAGTATAGGGGGGGTGATGAATCTCCATTTCATCACCTTTATTCTATCATTTTGGCCTCAATAACCCCAGCAAATGCATGTAAATAGCATCAAATTGTACATAATAGCATTCATTACTCATTGAATTTATTTTACATTAAATAAGGTTTTACTGCCAAAATTATAGAATAAAGAGGAGAAAAGAAAAAGGAATAAAATATAGTAAATATTTTATGACCCAAACCCCGAGACCAAGGCTAGCATGGTATTGGTCGACAAGGAATAAAGTAGGGGGAGATAAGGGCCAGTGTACAATAAATACCTCATTTATTCATGCATTTATTTATGCATTTTTGATACCTATTCTGTACATAATTATTTATCCATCAAATAAAGAAACTTTGTACATGAAAGTTGTAGATAATAATGTAAATAAAAATACAAAATTGAGTTTATGCAAAATTGATACCCAGTGTACATTTTATACACAGAATAAAAAGCCAAAATCTCAACTTCACAGACCCATATCTTGCAAATAAAAACTCCAAATCACCCAAACTCACCTTTAATTGTATATAGCATTCCATAAACTATTTAATAAAATTGGTTTCATGATTTTAGGAGTCCATATGCAGAAGTTAGGTTTTTGGCCCTCCTTGTATATAGGACTGATTAAAATATTCATTTTATTCAATATTCATTATTTGAATAAATTCATATTTTTAGAATTTTGTAAGTAATGTACTTAATGCATACACATGAGAGAAGTTAAAGAAAATCAAAATTAATTTGTAAAATAAAATAAGTCTACAAATTCATAGACAAAATACATATGATATATACCTATCTATAAATAAAAAGGGTTTTAATCCTTTATTCTTTTGCTCTTCTATATTTTTATAATAATGTATACATTATACATAACTCATTAAAAATACAAAACCAAAATAAAAATCAAGAAAGTACAATAAACAAATTAAGTATACAAAATACATAGATAAAATACCTATAAGTATACTTACATACACCTATATCTATTTATTTAAAAATATAAATAAACTCATAAAAATCAAACAAAAATACCCTTAGGGTTCGTTTGGTCGCATGGTTGGACAGGGTTGGGTTGGCTCAACCCAGGGTACCCCTCCTTCCAAACATCCCAATCCTCCTCACAGTTTACTATTCACAGGGGTATCACAACCCAACCCAACCTTGCCCAACCCTGCAACCAAACGAACCCTTATACTCACAAAAATAAATTATAAATTTATAAAATAAGCCAATAAAATAATAAAAGAAAATAAACAAATTAAAAATAAAATACATGAAAATACATGTAAATACATACATATACATATTATTCAAATAAAACTATAATAAAACACCTCGAAAAATTCAATAAAAATCATAAATAAATACTAGATGAAATAATACACATTTTTTATTTTATAAGAAAAAATTAATAAAATCATTTAGGGCGTCAAATAAATCAATCTTCCTTCAGATTTTTTATTTTGTCTCGTAGCGGCTGACGTGGCCCAATGAGGTGCCGGCCTTCGTTGACTCCCAGGTCAACTGTCCCATCCCTCGCCTGGCGTCTCTGAACTGTCCATTCCCCCGATTTCATGCCTTTTTCCCGGGCACACCATCCATCAATCGACAACGCTTCCTTCACAAGAATTGTTCCCTAATCTTCCATGATGCCCGCCAAAATCATAGATCAACGAGATGTTCATTGGATCAGTTAATAATCGCCGGGTAATAAGGCCCCTTGTCAATGTTTATAAATAACAAGCTCTGCTTCCTTCCTCGAATTTGGCCACTTTTATTCCAACCTAAAGCCTAGATCTTGCTCCTGGATTGTTCCTCGTGACAGGGGGAGTAGCCCAGCATCTTGACTCGGCCGGAGGAAGGAGATTTTGACGCGGCGGAGCTCCGGCGTCCGCCCTGCTCCCTGGAGGCCCCCAGGTATAAGAGTTGATCTTTTATGCATTTCTAGTTAGTCTTAGATGTTAGTTTTTCATTCCAGTCATTAGATTAGTTGTTAGTTAATCACCGTAGCTTTAAAATCGAAATTCGAAGTTCGCCGGAGCTTGGCTCCGGCGACTTCCTCACCGTAAATCTCACTGTTTCCGCCCGCTATATGCACCCCAACTCATTCCTCGTCGCCTTCTCCATCGAACGCCCACATTTGTTCAACCCAAGACCCTAGGTCTTGGCGAATCGGGGCTCCTCCTCTGCCGTTCGTCGGAGCCCCTCCGTCCACCTCACTTTTGCGTTGCAGCTTCCAAACCCCGGGTCGAGGAGAAAGCTCTCTCGCCCGCGGTTCTTCCTGTGCAGGGATATCGAAGAATCGAGCCCTTTTGGGCTTGCATTGACCCAGGAAGAGGTTCCTGGGGGTCCTCTTCTTCTCCGACCTCGCTCCATCGACTCGGACCCCCAGGAGCCATGAGATCACCGTCAGACGACGCGGAAGCCTACCAGCTACGATCAGAGAGCTTCAGATGTGCGGGAGGTGCCCGGAGGAGCCCGAGCTACCCGATCGAAGCTCGCCGGGGGCGAGCTTCTTCCCCGTTCTTCCAGATGCCTTCAGCACCGTTGGATCGAGAGGGGCGGCCCAGATTGAACGCTGACCGTTCGATGAAGACGTACGTCCACCGTCAGATCATCCAGGAGGTTCTAATCCAGGCCCTTCATCGCCGAACCGACACCCGCCGTCCGATGGCTGCCACGTGGATAAGTGGCGCCTCCAGCGCCGCAGAATGAAAGCTTTGTTTAGGGGTAAATTTCATACCAAGCCCCTCTATTTTTTGTATTTATTATTTAATGCCAAAAATAAAAGTCCCATTTGTAAATAAAATGTATATTTTGCAGAACAACCCCCGATGTTTTAAGATTTGCTTTTTAGTCCTTCCGCGCCTCACGTGCAGCAACCACGTGAGGCGTGTGAAATTTTGCATCTAACCCCGTCGGGTTTCTGTATTTATTAAATGGTCCTGAAAATAAAAGTTAAAGTGTATTTTTATTGTAATTTTTGCATGTATGCCCCTGTGATCTATTTTATTTGCAAAAATACCCCTGCCAGGCCATTTAATTTTTGAATGTTTTGTCTATTTATGTTGTGCCCATATTAAATCGAAAAATCTTACAAAAATAGACTTAAGCTCCTGCTAGTGTACCATTGCACGCCATATTTTTAGTTTTGCATTTTTGCATTTATTAAAAATCAAAAACATGTCTTTTATTCCCTGTCTAACTTACTAAACCCCAAAAAAATATGAAAATGCCTCTAAAAATTCCAAAAAAAATACCTATGGTGTATTTTGACCTATATTAGTGTCAGTCCAAAAATCCCTAAAAAGCTCAAAAGGAAAACCTTAAAAAATCAAAAATACCCAAAAACTTCAAAAAAATTATTAAAAACCAAAGAAAAATCAGAAAAATATAAACTCAGGCCCTATTTATGCTATATTTTATTACCTTTATTAGAAAAATAGTATGGACAATTTTGAGGCTGTTAGCTATTTTTAATATCTATTTTGGTGACAGCCAGTACCTAGTCCACTGTTTGCTATTATTCAGCTATTTAAAAATACTAAAAATGTTTGCAAAAATACCCAAAAATCATAAAAACAGTAAAAAAATATGAAAATTCCAAAAGACCCCTTTTCCTGAATTTTTGACTATTTTTTAGTATTTCTATAAATATTATAATACCCCCTTTATGTTTACATATCTATATATCCTAAAAAAAAGAGAAGAAAAAAATATTATATATATATGTAATTATTTATATGTATTCTCATTAGTCTTAATATAAAAATATATATATATTTATTTATTTATTTTATTATCTTTATATATACCTATATATATTGTATGTATTATAAGCTATATACTAACCCTCTATGTATATACATATATTTTTATTTATTATATACATACATGTACCTAATTATATTATTAAAAATTAATAATAATAATAATAATAATAATAATAATAATAAACCCACACAAGGATGACTGCGATTTACATGTAGGCTATGACATTTTGTATTGCTCTCTGTGGTTCGACCTCTACATACTTGTCACTGTACATTTTATGGTAGAGTAAATAAAGATTAATTCACATTTATTTTTGAGCTTGATTGTTGTATTCTTTGGATTGTGGGATAATTGCTGATCAACACGGGTATTTTTGTGAGCGGTCGCCTCAGCGACACCTTTCATATTATTAATGGTGACCCTCGCATGATACATCCGTGCTATCAGTATCCAAGCATTAAGAAAATGGATAATTAAATGAGATTTAATTATCATGAATAATATAAATTTGATTCATATTATAAGAAGAGTTATCTTAGATAGTTAAATGTGATTTGATTATTAAAGATGTAAATAATGTGAATGTGATTCATATTATTTGAGCACATGAGAATAAGTTATCCAATATAATTAAGTGTGATTTAATTATTATGGATAAGAATAATGTGGATAGTAATATCCAATTATTCATAATATATTATAAATGTGATTTATAATGTATTAGAGAGAGCTAATTATAATTTATATGTGTTGATTAATTATTATGTGTATTGGATACACATTGTGTAATTAATTGACAATGTAAATTATATGTTGTTTTGGGTTGTGAATATGATTCACAATTTTTCAATGGCAAGATTGCAATATTCTCAAATATAATTGTGAATTATTTTTGAAGAATAAAACCCAACAAAAGTTGTTGGAAATAAATAAAGAGATTTCCATGGAGATATGCAATATCATGACATGTCATGAGATTGCTCTCCTCATGGAAAGCTTGGGCGGCACCCAATTCCAAATAGGAATGGGTGGCCGTCCATATGGAATGTACATGGAGATGTAATCTCCATGTATATTCTCTCCTTATTTATTTGGTGTAATTTTGGATTAATTTGTATTTGATTTTGTCAAATATATTTTGATCTAAATTTGTTGGTTTTACCAACAACAATCTTAGCCATTGGATTGACATAAATCAATCTCATCCATTGATTTTGTATGTCACATGGATTGAGATCCATGGATCCCAAAACCCTATAAATAGAGAGGCATACCCTTGCTCTCTCTTTACACACAATGCTTGAGAAGCATCTCTCTCTTTCTCTCTACACGCCATCTCTCTCCCTCTCATGGCCGTCCACCATGGATGCCTTAGAGAGGTTCTCCATCGTCGCAGCGTCGTCGTTATGCTGCCCGATTGTCTGCTCGTGGATCTCCATCTCCTTCGATGCGCCTCGCTCGTGAAGTAGACGTCGGATCTCGTGTGTCGAGATCAGGAGATCCGCTGCTTGGATCATCTACATGGATTGCGAGAAGCACGCGGTTCATCCCCGCGCTCGCAAGCATCTTCTCCGTCGAATCGGACTTGAGATAGGAGGTCTCTTCGTTTAGAGACTCGATCGCAACCACGCTTCAAGAGGTAATCCTATTACTTGTTTGTGGTTTAGACGAAATGATCCGAGAAGTGTTCTTGGATCATGTGATTTCGTCGTATGAAATTTTTTAAATTCCGCTGCATCGAGCAACTAGTGCGACTAGTCGCTCATTGTCGTATTCGATACGACACTCACGCTTCCGTGATGCGCTTGAGGATCTAACCATATCCTTCAGACTGTTGTTGCTACTAGTACTAGTAAGGCTGTGAATGCAAAGCAGGTTGTTGAAAAGAAGGTGGTCTCTGATAGGCATGATGGTGAGACTGCTGTGATGTGAAATTCTGGCAGTGCTGAAAATGCGGGCATCCATGCTGCAGATGGTTGTCGTGTTGCGGCTGTTGCTGGTGGTGTACACTCTAAGGGGAAAAATGTGACGACGATTGAATCCGAGTGTACCAAATCATGTTTCTCTCAAGAGTGCCTTGAGAATAAACATCATCGTCTCCAGTACTGGTGATCTGGCTCAAGTCGGATAATACGGGTCCTCATGCCAATCAATCTATGGAGTCTCAGTATGTTGCACCAGCTCACTCTGAACAAAGTGGATCTTTTGAGTGGGAGGAGCGGGTAAGGATCTCCAAACAGGTTGAGATTTCGAAGAAGCAAGACATAACTGTTGGTACTGAAGCTGCAACTTCGTCACCTTCTTCGTCAGATTGCTAAGCTGCTGAGGAAGTGATGAAAGCTTCTCTAACTCTCGCAGCGGCTGCAGATACTGAACTTACTTCTAAATCACATTTACCAATGTTAATTTCTTACTAATGTATCCCATGTTGGTATTTGATTCAGAATCTGAAATATTCGCCGCCTTTTGATGCTCTCGGTGATGTGGTGGCTGCGGGGCCTTCTGCAATGTCCGAGTAGACTCAACGACTCGCGATTTCTCTACCATAAAGATGGACCAGACAGATTCGACATCCCGATTCAGATAACTGCCGCCACATGTGATTCTCACAAGGCACTGGTTATCCAGCTGGAGTCCTCCAAAATAATTCTGAACTAGCACCTTCGAAGGTATCTCGTGATGAGGGCATCTCTTAGTAAGGTCCTTGAATCGATCCCACACCTCGTGGAATGACTCATTCGACAACTGTGTGAAAATGGAGATCTGTCTCCTCATCATATTTGTCCATCCGAGAGGAAAATATTTACGCAGGAATGTGGACTTCATGTCATCCCACGTTGAGATCCCTCCCCAAATGACTGCGCTAGTAAAGCGCCTTATCTGCTAAGGCGAAGGGGAAGGCTTTGAGGAAAACAACCTCCTGTGTAACACCTGGATAGTTAGTCGTACCGCAAATCATCTCAAACTATTGTAGAAAGGTAAACATCTCCTCTATGGCATTCCCGTAAAACTTGGGAAGCAAAGATATGAAGGACGGTCGTACCTCATATGACCCTTGATTCGGTGGTAACCGAATCCAATGATGTAGCATCCTGTCTCTAGGGTCATACTCGTCTCTTAATGTCACAGGAACCACGATAAGCGATGGTGGATTCCCAGCTCCTGCACTCAGTGCGACAATCTCGCTCGCAGCTCGTATTGGACTCTAAACCGATATCTGATTTGTAAGTTCATCTGTTGTAGCATGCCTAGAATCCACGTGGTAATGTCTGCGGCTGGATCTGGTCTTCCATCAGTATTATGCTCCCTAGTCTATCGGTCCTCAGCTGATCGGTCCTCGACTGGTCCCTTCCCTCGAGCCATATTCTTTGAATCTTCTGGGAAGGAAAAAGTCTCATAAGAGCTTAGTGAAACATGTGCAAGAGAAATATACGATAGATTGAGGCGGGGGTCTACCTCAAAAGATGGGCTGGGAGGCGAGGGAGTCTAGGTCTGACTCTCCTTGTGATTAGATGGGATCAACTCGGAAAGAGGGTCATCCCGAATCTGTGAAGAAGTACGTCGAACGGTGGATCGTCGAGAGCTCACGGAGTTTGAGAGAAAAATATGTCGAGACGTCATCTTCGATGCCGAAAGATATCGGGAGATCACGATGTCAAATCAAGAGATCGAGGGTGAAGGCATATAAAATGCGGTAACACAAACCTCGCAAGCAAACACAAAGCAACCCCAGATTCACCAACACAACCCGGTGATGACTGTAAAAGTTTGACTGTTTATCTTGTTGGTTTTAGGGTTATTTGACAAATAAATCTTATCACAGATTAATGCAAGATGATAGGTGCCCGAGTTTTCCCCTCAATACTATCCCGAGTCCTTACGGGAAACAACTTATTCTCAGTCGGTATGGAAGTAAGTACGGACCATTTCTGGCTACCCATGTTACTTGAGGACGGAGCCTTACGTAGTGTCCTCTAAATCTCCCACTCTTCTAAGAAAACCCGGACCGTTTCCGGCTACCCGAGAGTCCCCACTGAAGAACAATGATTACGTGCACGGACTAAGTAGTATCTCGAAAGAGATTCGGACATTGGTTCTAACGTTAAGTGTTGTCCCTTACTCACAGATCTGGACAATGTACCTACAATCCATGTGCTGGGGGTTACTCTCCCAAATCAAATGGCCTTTACGTTTATTTTTATGTCAAATATTTAAGCAGCCCCGATTTTATATTTAGCTTATCTCTTTTTTTGATATTTTCAATACATGTCTAACGATTTTTCCTTTTTATTTATCCTAGATAAACATGCATCTACGTCGCGAATCCTAGAACTAGCTACGAAGGCGCAAGCAGAGAAAACTCGAAAAAATCCTAACAAGCACCTAACCTTGAAAAAATCGAGGAAAAAACTGACGATGTGAGAAAAACCACAGTGTATGCCCTACTCCCCCAAGTGCATGACACTCGATGAAGCAGATCCTGAGAAAAGAGAGAGGAAGGTACAAGTCAGGATGCCCTTACAGGGCCCCTTTCTAAAAATACAGAAAAATGGGCAAGTGCCCTTGTCTTTTTTTTTAACAAATATTATAAGTATGAAAAACAACACATCCTGACTAAGTCTACACCTCTATAATCGATCCGTGAGAGAAGGGGTCGGTCTCTGCACTTTCAACTGACTCGACTTCCGAAGAAGCCCACCGATCCTGCAGGCCCTGCAAAATTTGTTAGAAAAATGAATACACAAAAAGATGTAAAAAAACATAAAAGGAATCAAAGAGACCTGGTAAAAATCGTAAACCAAATTGAAAATAAAAATCGAAAAGAAATCCAAAAACTGTAAAATTAAGAAGAGAGAAAAAAATCTCTAAATGAGTTAAAAATCATAATAAAGTTAACGCTTCCCCAGCAACGATGCCATTTTGATAATCGGATTTGACATGTGGTTAATAGAGTTGTCGGTGTAGAGAATCGCGAAGACAGATCCGATCGATCAAATAAAAATCAATTAAATATGAGAGAGAGAGAGAGAGAGAGAGAAAATTAGAATAAACATCTTCTCTCTCCTATTTTATCTAAACTTTAATATTTATCCAGGTAAGTGTGCCTGGGTCGAACTCAAGGAGGCAAAATAACTGTATTACAGTTTTCAAGAGAAAAGAAAGAGTTTCACGATTTTATTCTCTTCTTGAAAATTACAATAAAAACTCAAAACTACCACAACTTTACGAAAATCAAAGCGAAGAAAATAATCGACAAAAATTTGTGAAAAGTATCAAGAAATGTCGCTAGGGTAGTTGTGTAACTACCCTAGAAAACTCGATGAAAAATATAGTCAAAACAAGGTCCATAAATACCCTATAGTTTAGGGGGTATAAGTGCAAGAAAGAACAAAATTATTTTGTTACAAAATGGTCCCTAGCAGGGACTAAAATACAAGAAAAAATAAAGGATTTGCGTTTAGGTCCCTACACGGGGACCTAAATGCAAATTCTGGAAAACTTTGGAGCAACTTGTAATTTTCGAAGCTATTTAGGCTCTAAATGCAAAATTTCTACCCCTTCGTTTGAGCAGCCAAGATTAAATGCTCTGGCATGATCTGGGTCGTCGATTGGCGACACATATCACCAAACCGTAGCGTATGGGTTGTTCTTGTGTTCTTCCCATTTTTTGATATGCAGCGACGACCTCGCCTTCTCCTCTTTATCTTCGGCAAATAGTTGCGTGCTTTGGCCTCTTGCAGGGCCAAAGGGGTGTCTCCTACACCCTTGAGCTCGCCTGCAGGTGAGTGGCTCTGAGGTGAAAGAAAGCAGCTGCTAATCCTCAACGAAGATGACGGTTCGACGGAGACTGTCATATGCAAGGATGACCTTTGAATTAATCCTTCTTCGAGGAATATAGCTCCAAATGATGAGTTCTTTACTCCATCTATGATAAGGACCTACAAATGAAGGTTTGGATGCTCGATTCTAGCTTGAATCGACCCAAGAATTAAGGATTTGCATATCTAAATTTAGAGTTTCCAGTACTAATATAAAAACGTGAAAATGGGATAGGATTGGAGGTGAGTTTTGGTTGTTTTCGAATGAATCTGAAGGGGAATCAATCAACTGTGTCTAAGAAGGAGGATAAGAGATCCTAATACGTGCTTAAAGAATCTTATCTATGTACGTACATTGAGAATTAAAGTGGCAAATAATGGATGAATACCTGGAGTAGCAGAGTATCTGACTCTGCTGGTCGTCGCTCGATGAGGTAGCTTCTCGGAACTTCACGTTGCAGCGGCAGGCGATGCAAGGTCAAGGCGGATCTTGGAACTGCTCCTCCGTTCGTTCCTCTTCCACGAGGGGCGGACCTTAGACCTGGTCACAGCTGGAGTGAGGCGGGGCACGACGGGAAAGTGGGTCGACAACTACCAGAACTAGTTAGCTCATGAATTGTTTTTAATGGTTGACTTGATGAGCTTTTATAGAGCAAATTGAAGAGAGTTAGGTATGAATTGATGATGGGTGTGTAACTAGGTGGTTAGGAGAAGCAGTTGGAGGGTTTAGATCAAAGGAAGGAGTTAGGAGAGACGTGCGAAAATTAGGCAAAGAAAGATAGTTAGAGCAAAAGTAACAGACAACCTTCATAAAGAAGATGACACCAAGTGCTGACACGTGTCTGCACCTGGTTGGCCAGATGCGTAATAAATATTATAAATTAGATATCAAATAGTAAATAAAGGAATTTTAAATGAGTACAAAAATGAAAAGTATAGATAATTGGATTGTCTAAATTATAGTATAATTACTTTTTATAAATAATAAATATTTTACGAAATATAAATATTATATTAATAAATAGGTATAAACAATACTTAATAAATAGGTTTTAGATTTTTAATTTAATAAATTAATGAATAGTATATCACTTTTATATTTGATTAATTATTAGGATAAAAAAAGTATGTATGAATTTTTGTAGATTTTAATAAATTAATTTAAGTATATGAATAAATATGGATATAAGTGATGTAGTTCAAATTTACCTATAAATTAGGGTTTGTGATTTATTTAAAATAATAAATAAGCTTCAAAATGATGAAATAAATTAAGGTTAAAAAACAAGATCAAAAAAAATAATTAGAAATTATAAAATCATTAAAACATTAAATAATGTGTTTTAAATAAAATAAATAGCCCGGAAATGTGGTTATGTCCAAAATTGACTTTTTTGCAAACGGACTCTGATTTTAGTGAAATGACTTCATCAATTAGATAATATTATTTTATGAACTTTAAAGGTGAGTAGAGTGAAATTGGAGTTCGTATGAGAAAGTTATGATGTCCGGACGTTGAGAATTTGATAATTTACAAGTTGGATTTCTTGGCATATATACAAGATATTTTTTAACTTATTTTTATATTTTCTATATATTTTTAGAAATAATTAAGAAAAGAGTTTGGTGAAAAATATGTTCATATGAATTAATTAAAAATCATTGAAGTTTTGGTAATTATTGGATAAATAATGAAGAGTATATGAAATGTGAAATTAATTATTTTTATTTGTTTTCTTTCCTTATATCCACCTATTTATTTATTTGTCGACCAATCCATGCTGACTTGGTCTCAGAGATTAGGTTATAAATATATCTTTCAGTTATATTTACTTTATGTCACATTGTACATATATAAATATCTACAATTTGCCATCATTTTATTTTCTTTATTTTTATTCTTTTATTTATTTACATGATTTTGATTCATAAAAGTGTATTTTTATTCATGAGTAGAGTTTTGTTAAATATGAAAATTAATGGATAGTTACATTTATTTGTTAAGGTTTTTAAGATAAAATGTAGAAAGAATGTTAGTGAATCATGGATTCATCAGGGGTCCTTTAAGGGATGGCATGAGGTTCGACGGCTTGTGCGGTGATCGTCGACAGCGGAATCGCGTGCGGTGGGTGCTAGGGGCGATGGAGCTTGGTTGGCAGATGGAAGTTGATTGGCGTCGGATCTGTGACTTCAAGCGGAGGATGGCGGTGGATCTCATGCGAAGGAGGTTGTGGGAGGGATGAGGGTTTGTATGTGGCAGTTCTCAAGGTTGCTCCTCACAGGCGGTTGATGAATCCATGATTCATCATCTTTATTCTTTTATTTTAGCTAGAATCCTTGGTAAAACACGTGTATATATCCATTAATTATCATTATTTATCATTCATCATGTATTTGTTAATAATGTATATTTATCATGCTTTTTAACCAAAATAAAAGAATAAAGAAGAAAAGAAAAAGAAAAGAAATAAAGAAGGATGTATTTATGGAATAAATGCAGACTGACCCGAACCCCGAGAGAAGGTCAAGAATTGACCTGATCGACCAGGAATAAAGTAGGGGGAGATAGGGTCCATAACTTATAAAAATCAAGAAAACCAAATCTCACTTGTACATATTCACCATTTTCCACCATGTACATATTTTCACATATTTTATTTATCAATAAAACAACTTCAAATAAAAATATTTCCTTCTTGAAAGTTGTGTGTAATAATGTATACTAATTTATAAAAATATCATAAAAATAACTTAACAATAAATGTGAATAAATACCAATAAATCTCAAAGTCTAAAAGCCGTAAAGCCTAACTTCCGAACCTCATAACTCGGCCATATGAACTCCGATTTGAGTGTACTCACTTTTAAAGTTCGTTTTGTAAAAATATCTATCAAATAAAAGTGGTTTTACTGAAATCAGAGTTAATATGCAAAAAGTAGGTTTTGGGACCTTATGGGTATACTTGTATATATGTATATATTGTATATATTTTATTTATTTATTTATTTGTGCACATATTGTATTTTTAAATATTTTTTTATATATTTATTAGTTATATAAAATAAAAATAAAAATTATAAAATCTGAAAATAATCAAAAATAAAATAAAGTATGTTTCACATAGGTATTTTATACCTATTAATAAAGGTTTTTATTAATTTTACCTTATTTAATTAATTAATTTTATTTATTAAAAATCACCATAAAATTATTTAATAAATTATTAACATTATTTATTTCCATTATTTTGTAATTTAAAACCATTTATTTATCTATTTATTGTATTTATCTTTTATTTAATCTGTTGTTTCGTCCTCTTCCCTATTTCGTCTTTTTCCTCCTTCAGCCCAAATAATCTGTTCAACCGAGTCGTTTTCTCCAAATTTTCTAGAGCACGTCGTTGATCCGATCGAGTTGATTTCTTCACTAAAATAAAGATTTCACAACCCTCATTTTGTCCATATGAATTTTCAAATTTCCCGTCTCGTTTTGCGCGCCGAATTTTTTATTCAAAAATTGGCGTTTCTATCTTATAAATAAGGACCCGTCTTCTTCCTCCACCCATCTTTGGCACTTCCATCCTCCTCCAAGGATCTCCGATCATCGTGAATGACAGCCGACCTTCGTTGCAGTGAGGAGAGGACGCGAGGACCTCTGATCCGACGTTCCGTCGCCGTGCTCCGCCTCACGCGAGCTTGAGCCTCCGGCACCGCCGAGCCGTCGAGGCAACGACCCGAAGCTTTTCGGAGCTTCAGCCCAGGCAATCCACTCCATTTAGGTAATCTTAGATTTGTTTAGTTCTGATTTTGCTCGATTATCGCTTGATTTCAGTAGCTGTAGATCTAGATCTACCCTCTGGTCACTGTAATCGGAGGACCATCATCCTTGTTTGATACACAAATCGCCGCACGATCCGCCTTCATCTCCGATTCCCTGCATATTCTTCTTCTATCTTCCATACCTTCCAGATCCGATCACGGATATCCCCGGCTCTAAATCCCCCACTGCCGACGGAGCCTCGCTCACCCTTTCTAATCTGTTCTGAACCGAGCTATGTGCTCGAGTCGTTGAGATACTGCAGGTTTTGACGCATTGCTGGGAGCAATCTCGCAGTCATCGCAGAGGTATGAACATCAACGCCTTCATCTGAGATCGAGAACCTACTGAGAAGTCACCTGAAGATTCGGACCTGGCAAATCGAATATCATGCCATTCCTCTCATGAATAATACAATCAATCTGCACACTTGAGTCAAAATATCCTTCCCATTGCATTAAATTCTGTGAGTTGTATTGATTTTTTGGCTAAAGTTAATCTGAAGTGAGAATCTGAGTTGAAATTGAGATTTCATATCGTAGTGATTTTGAAATTATTCTTTGATGATTACGTAATCTGCATCCGTATGTGAATGATAAATTTGAACAAAGGTTTTGCTGTACCCGTCATGACTATTTCATAATATTTCCATGAATTTGAAAATCCAGATTTAACATTAATGGAGAATTGTTTAATCCTTGTTCCGATTTGAATCAAGTCGAGAAAAAGTACTCCTGTTTGTAGCAAGGGAGTCGAGGAGAGCAGCCGATCCGCCCCTCGTTCAATCGCCCAGGCATCCGAGTAGCATGAAAAGCGCCATCTCATCTGAGAGGAAGACCTCCGAGGACCTCGGTCTCGGCATCAAATCCACACATGAATCGGCGTCGAACCTTCGTCATCCCTGATCGCTATTATCCGATGCGAAACGACAACGCCGCCACTTGATTCAAAAGGGGGAAGAACTTTGGTTACTTCCAGATCTACTGTGAGCCATCCGATCAGTCCCACATTCGACGACCTTCGTCGCGCCACGTTAGCAGGCCAAAGACCCAGCCCCCACCGCTGAAGCATTCACGCGCGCCTCACACGCACACGAGTTGTTTTGGGTAATTTGCTGCTACCTTTATGGAAATCTCTGTAATTGCAAATAACATCTTATTCTCTTGATTTCACGTGAACTGCAGGTGATTGTTTTCTGAATTTTGCACCGTTGCCCCTGATTGATTTTTATATTATACTTGATCATAACTTTGTGGAAATTGCAGTTTAGTTCCTGTTGAACTCCATTTGACTTCCTTGCCTATATTGCATGAAATAAATAGCATTTTTGCTCCAAAAAAGTCACAAAAAATTGGTTAAGATCTTGTTACTGTTTTCTATCACCAATAATTTTTATTTCGCAAATTACTTTGAGTTGTTATTTTTAGTAATTCAAAAACTTATAAAAAATATATTTCCTCCCATAAAATAGAAACAAAAACATAAAAATTCACAAAATACAAGAGTAGCTTGTTTAGATTACCTCTTTTATTTCATTGCTTGTCTTTGAATTAAATAACCCTTGCTTAATAATTGTTGCCTCCTTGAGTTCGACCCTGGGAGCTATACCAGGTTAATAATTAAATAGCAAAAATCCATCATCTTCATTGATTTCTTTGACTTGGATTTAATAATTGTTTGATTCAGTTGGTTTTTCTTTGGGTACAACGACATCCTCCATTAAATAACTAAAACCCAAGTGAGATAATCCGGCCTAATCAGCGGTGTAGATCTGTAACAGGATGGTGACGTGCTCGGCTCTGACGATGGATGGCATGCCGGTGGCGACGAAGGCGTCGATCGGCGAAGGTGGGGATCCTCTAGCGGAGCACGCGGCGGGTGATGCGTGGTTACGATGGTCGGTTGCGTGGAACCTACCCATCTAGATGGCGGTCAACCGACGATCAGGCCAGGAGCTCCTGGTTGTTCTGGCTGGGCGGATGGCATGCGATCTGCGGCTAACGACAGAGGGTGCAGTGCGCTGGCTAGTGGCAACTAGCGCTGCCGCCCAAATCTTTTTATTTTTTTATTTTTCTTGAAAGACAGTAACTGATTATTTTTATTTTTTTAACAAACAACAACTGTATTATATTTTTCTTAAAGTTTTTTTGTACCTTTAATAAAATAAAAAAATAAAATGACTTGAGCACGACGATTCGATCCAAAAAACAAACAGGGGTTGGGTGAACGGAGACAGTTTCGACGGTCATGATGCAAGAGAACCAGGTCTCCGGCCACCGTACGTGGCCAGAGGTGAGAGATTGTGTGAGATAGAATAGGAAGTGATGAGATAGAGAAAACGAGATGGAAGATCATATCGGATTCAGATTAACTCATGACGATTGATTGAAAAAGATTAACTAAGATCTAAAATTTAAAATAAAAATGTAAAAATATAACTATGATTAACCAAGATTAAAAATAAGAAAAAAATGGATCTCACCGAATGAGAGCGAATAATGTTGTTATAGCCTCGACGAGGACCGACTCATTGTCACCGGACGTCTCGGAAGCTGGGCACCTCTCTATGACAAGATGACTCTTGAAGAAGAGGCTCCTCTTACCAAAATATTGATCAAGTTGGAATGAGGAAGGAGGAGCCAAATAAATAGAGGGGGAAAATGAATTTGAATTTTTGAAATTTGAATGGAGAGGAAAAGAAGGGAGGAGGTTAATGGTAGATAAAATTATATTATCAACACAATTAGTTAATTAATTAATTTCATCTGTTTATTAAACTAAATAATAAATATTAATTATTTAATTTTTTGTGGTGGTTATTTATGGAAATCAACTATATACAAATATTATATACATATGGTACATTATATACATAGTTAAATAAGAAAATTAGTTTATTTTATGTTTTAAATAGAATTATTTTATTTTTATTTTATATAATAATTAAAAAAATATTTAAAATTATTTACAAATAAAATATATATAAAATAAATATGGATAAATATATAGTAAATGAATGGTAAAATCACAAAACCACCTTAGAAAACCTCTTTCAAACCGTAGCTCCAAAAATTATGAAACTACTACCATCTTAAAGACAATTTAATTTAGAATACGATTGAAGTGAGTTTGATTCAATTCATGTTAATATGGAGCCTTAATTGGTCTTTCAGTTATTGCTTTATGACTTTTTCGGATGTGGTTACTTGTATTCTACATATGATTTTATTTTGTAATTATTTTTATTATTTAGTAAACACTTTTGTTTACAACTTTTGTTTTGAAATTTATTTAATTTGAGGTCAATTTATAGACAAATAAAGTAGTGTAAGTTTTATACAAAGATACACATAATAAATGAAGAATGACAAGTATATATTTGGATTTTCTACTTAAAGATCCTATCTCCCCCTACTTGATTCCTGGTCGATCAAGTCAAGATCTCGGGGTTCGGATCATCCTGTATCTATTATATATATTCATTCTTTTTATTTTCTTTATTTTTCCTGTATCGCTTTATTTATTTATTTTAGGTTAAAATAATAATAAATGTACAATATTTACACACAGATGCAGGTTAGTAAGAATATGGATTTATTATTTTATACATTACTTTATAAGGGATTTTAAGCTAAAATAAATGAATAAAGATGATGAAATGCAGATTTATCATCCCCCTATTGTTTACCTTTGCTAGTCTAGCAAACCCTTAGTTGAAAGAATAAATGAATAAAAGAAAAAGAAAGTAAAAATAAAGAAATTAGGACAATATTGAATATTTAATTTATCTTCATAAAGTTGTAGTATGAATCTCTTTCAGACCTTTGATTATTAGTATGGCAGAAACTTAATGGGAAATGGATTTAAAACCTAACAACCTTCAAGTTCCACAAGACTCATGTTCGGGTTGCCTCAACAATCAGGTATGAGCAAGCCTACATACACAAATTCTTATGACTATGAATCTTTAATTGTAAGGTGCAAGTGAAATATAGCTCCCCATCTCAAAAGTAGCAAAGAAACAACCTCTATCAAAAGGTAACTCTAGTCCCCTGATCTAGCAACTCTTTCCTAGAGGAGTGGGGATATTTCCTTCTAAGTTCAAGTACAACCAATTTAAAGGAAGAGGAGATGGAGAAAAGAATGGATGGTAACCAGAGTAGCTACCTATCTTTGGATGCATGACCAGTGTAGCCAAGTCATCCACTGCAAGCTTACAAAAATTTTACTTTGAAGCTCTTTTTTTACTTATATATACACTCCAACAGGCATTTTACTTTTCAATCAGGCATGCTCACTTTTGGAGATTCTGCATTTTTTTTTCTTTTTTTCCTTTTTTTTACAAATACATTGAAGGTGTGTCATGTACATAAGGAGTTTTTCCTCTTGAGCTAGTAGATTATCCCTCTTTTGAAGCATTATTGCAACCCCATAGCATCCTGTCTTTAGACCTCAATGCTACTAGTGAGATGCACTATCCTCCCTAGAGGAAGATGGTTTTCCCCACTAGTTATTAAATACTCGTGTACTACCCCGAGCCAAAAGATTCTGCCTCCTCACTACCTCCTCCATGAAGAGCTACGTGTCGAGTGCTTGTCCAAGATAAGCCATGGTATAGAAGAATCATGCGTGTGTTGTTAAATATTAAACTTAGACTAATCAAGATGACATGTGAACATAGTCTTATGGACTCAAAGAACTAAGCCAACAGGACATGGAAAGTCTTAACTCCAGTTCTTATAAGGTTCCTTTGAAATTAAGTGGATTAAGGTCCAACTAAGCTACGTTCTTCAATTTTATTCCAAACTTAGTTTAAATGTCAATCTTATCCAGAAAAATACACATGGAAATGCATGAAAATGTGTACAATGCAAAGAAAAGAAAGCAAAAAAACCTTTTTGAAACAATTTTTTAATCTTGAACTTTTTATGGATTTATGGAGAAAAATGATGCACATGTGTAAATTTTTATAGACATTTGATTTTGTAGTTTTTAAGGATTTTTAAGGGAAATAAGGTTAGTAAAATATATACAAGTATATACAAAAAATTAATATAAGATGATTTTTTTATTTTTTATTTTTGTTGTTTTTTTTTGTTTTTTTTAAAGTTAAAATATGACCAAAGTCTATATACACACAAGTGGATTTTACATATTTATATACATATCCCAAAAATAACTATATTTTAAAAATACGAGTTATGTCTAAAGTATATATACAATATATACGACATCCCCTATACTTAGCTCAAACTATGTCCTCATAGTGATCAGAGAACAGCAAAAAAAGATATAACTCATGCTAAGTATAGAAAAGTGAAAAGACTCCTGTGCTACAACGACTCAAAGAAAAGATGAAAAGAATATATTTCTCCCGGCTTCTCTCAATGAGTAGGTTTGGGAATATCTACAACCCTAAAAGCTCAATCTAAGTCCCACCAAAGTAGAGGGAACAACTCTCAACCAGATGAACAATTACAATTATCTCCATAAAGGCAAACTCCACTATTTTGTAAATAGTATGTATAGTTGAACAATATAAAAGAATCGAGAAATCACGAAACATCGAGAAAATCAAGAAACCTAAAGAAATCAGGTGAGATATTAGTGTTGGGTATCTTTACCTTATAACACTCTTCGTTCTTTCATACGCCAGAGCTAAAATATCAATGCAGGGCTTGCACGATTAAGAGGGGATTGCATCTTCATTCAAAGGAGATGGAACAATGATAGAAAAAATTTCAAAGTAAATAATTTACGTAAAAATAGAGAAATCAATACACTTTAGAAAAATGATTAGATGTTAAATAGTTTGTAGGGATATCTACACTCATAATTTTGAGTAGTTTCATAATTAACCCAGAAACCCTCGTTAATCACGAATAAGTGAACCTGCCTACACCCATAACCTTTCGTTATTTTAGTCCACTAACTCAACCATGCCTTTGAGTTAATCTAACTTATCCTCGATCTAATTGTTTAAATTGAATCAGAAACAAAAAAGGAAAAGAACACATTTGTCCCCCCACCCTCCACTCCTCCAGGATCGTCTATCACTCACTCACTCACCCCCCCCCCCAGTTCTGCCAACCACCTCCTACGCCTCGTCGATCACTCCCACCCCTCCCTAAGCCCACTGACAACCTCCCCTCCCCGCCCGCTGACCACCTCCCCACCCTCCCCCATGCCCGTCGACCCCACCCCCCACCTCCTCTAGGTCTGTCGACCACCTCCCCATCCCCAGGCCCGTGAACCAGCTCCCCCTTTCCCCCTCCCCCCTTCTCTAGCCTCACCCTCCTTCGATGCCCCTTTCTCCAGCCTCTCCCTCCTGCGGGGACCCTCCTCCAGATTCCCCCCCTCCTCTATACCCCCTTCTCCAGCTCCACCGCCCCCTCTGAGGGCCCCTCCTCCAACTCCCTACACGACCCCTACTCTAACTCCCTCTATCGTCCCTTCCTCAAGACCATCTTCCAGCCCCCTACGAGACTCCGCTGCCCCTTCCAATCCCCTCTTCCAACCCCGATGCGACTCTGCCACTCCCTCCGTTGCTCCCTCAAGACCCCTCTTCCAATGCCATCCAAGCCCCTCTGTTGTCCCCTCCTTTAGCCTCTTCGTTGTTGGATTTGCGAGCTCGAAGAAGGACGATGTGGATGGAAATAGTGTGGTTAAGATGTAGAGCGTGACACCAATTGAAAATAATGTGAACTTAAAGGTGTTATACTTAATATTTGATGGATTCTATCATAGTTAACAACAAAAATGGATGGAGGTTAACACGGGATTATACTACGCTAGAGTTAAACATTATTCGGGGTTCCTAGTGTAATTCACGATTATCGAGGGTTCCAAGGGTAACTACGAAACCACTCACGATTATGGGTGTAAATATCCCTATTTTGTGATATTTAAATGACAATATTGGATACTATAATTTATTTTTATTGAAATGGAAGAAAGAGAAATGCAAAGTTCGATGTATTAAATGAGAGAGGAGGGGTTGACAGGTGGATCTTAGAGGAGAGAAAATAATATATGGTCGATTTGACTACTCTTTATCTTAAAGCAGATTGTGATCAAATGATAGTTTAAATAATCGACATGCTTTTAATTGAATCTTTGAGACTCATTTTCAAATGAGATTTTTACACCTACGATTCTATTATGTACACTTCAAATATTATGTACATAATTCTCCGTAATCATGAACTACACCCAGAACTCTGAATAGTGCTGAACTCTTAAGAATTTTTACACGCATAACTTTGTATACTTTTGTGGGAGGAGGTTATGGATATATGATTAGCTGAAGAATTAAGAAGTATTCAAGATTCTGGTTATACTTCACAATTGCGAAGAATTGAATACAAAATATTATAAATATATAAGATTTTGAGTGTAAAAATCTCTTTTTAGATTGAAATATAAATTAACATGTTCGTCAAGTTTTTATGTCAAATTGATGGATGGGACAACGTGATCTGACCATTTGCTCGATGCGACCGTCCACCAAATCATAAAATATTTTTTTTCATTGTTGACTCTTTATTTGGTATTTTTTATACAATTTTTCGTTCCCTTTTATTTTCCTAAAGAGATCTTATCAACTTTTAAGTACGTTGGTTGTTCACTTATAAATACAGGTAGCTATTTCTTATATACGATGACATACTAGATCCACAATAACAAATTACGGATACTCAATTTGGATTCTCAACATCATCTCTAACTTTTTTTAACGCTGCATCATATAGGGATTTCTTACATGTCAGATTTATATTTTTTTAATATAATGTGTATAAATTTTTATGATTGTATTTTATTCGGTAAAACATTTATCGACTTTCCTCGGATTGTTGTAAACTTGCCTTTACATTTCTTAAGAAAATTTTCTTGCGAGGATTCAAAGAGGATTTTGTAAAGTGCCTAAAATACCACAAGAAAAATTAAGGATGCAAATACACGGATATTTCTAATTTTGGCAAAATTAAACAAATGTAAATACTCATCTTAGAATTTTGATGGATACATATATGGGTTATATGAGGCTCCTCCACATTTTTTCACGATTTTTTTTAAAATATCACTATGTATATTCATCTATATATCCTTCTAATGTGTCATTCAAATTTCATCAGAAACGGAGACTTCATATGCCCTCCATCTAGAACAGATCGTTTACAACAATGTTTAGAGCTTTGAAATTATCTGTTCTAGATAGAAGGTATACAATCCTCTATTTATGACAAAATTCGAATGACATATTGGAGTGATATATAGATAAATATATATGGTGATATTTTTTACAAGAAATTATGAAAAAATGGGGTGGGGGCAACCCCATTTTTCCCGACATATATTGTTTTACAATTTTTTATTATATATATATTGAAAATTTTATAACAAAATTAGTCATACATTGTTTGTTGTTAAATACATAAAATTGATATTAGTTATTGTGAAATATTTTTTATAACTAAAAGAAGAATGCCATTTTAATTATTATATCATCAGTAATGGTTCATATTGCAACGCTTATGCATTGCTAATTTTAAAAATGAGCAACAATAGTAAATTTTTTGAAAAATAACAACAATAACAACAACTAAATGTTGCTGTATGGATTGTCATAAATGCTATAACAACATACATGTAATTTCCGGTGTAAAAAATTACTCGACAATGAATAATATCGCCATAATATATCTAACAACGGATGATACATTGATGGATTTAAAATCTTCGTTGGAGAACCTCTTTTTAGTGTTTGGTAGACTTCCACACATATATTCATTTAGGACATACATACGTAACAAAAGAGTTTGATGTTTTGTAGATAGTGTGCATCTGTCTAGTTTATTTGTTTAACAAATATTGGAATTCACATGCTTCTCTTTTTTTATCACGGATAAGATATCAATTCTTTCATATCCGTCCAATATATTTATCTGAATTGGATTTTGAAAATTTATATGTGCATAAGTAGGGATGAAAACGGATAAGGATATATCCGAATATCCGCTTAGCATGTTTGAAAAATTAACTGATACGGATATCCGTATCTGGATATTAATCGACTACGGATCAAATATAGATATGAGTTGTAAAAATTTTTCGGATACGAATACAAATATGGTAATGGCTTGAATATTGGGATTCGTATCCGAATGCGGATATACGAATACAATATTTACTATTATTTTATATATTAATTAATATAATATAAGCTACAATCACATGTTATGATATTAGTATTATGTATTATATAATATAATATATTAATGATAGTGATAAACTTCCATTTGTTTGGGAATGAGCACGAAAGAAAGTTACGGAACCCTATCTTCTTTTTGCTTCCTGTCAAGAACGCAGTTCACTTTGACACTCCTTTTTGTATGATGCAACTTATTTATATTTCATTGATATTTTTTAAAATCATTATTAACTTTGATAAAAATTTAATTCGTATTCGTATGTAGTCTTTATTCTATTCGTATTCGTATTTCGTGTTTATTGGATTCATATTTGGATTTACTCTTTATTCGATTCATATTTGGATTGGTGCTTTATTCAGTATGTATTAGGGCCCGCGCTTTGTTCGATATGTATTTGGATTCGATAAATATCCTATTTGAATTCATATCTGTATTTTCAAGGATATGATTTCCTTAATGGATGTCCAAATCATATCTGTATCCGTATTCAATAGAGATGAAGCGAATATGGATATCTTGTTGAACACTTATATATAAGGAATAAGGTCCCCTCATCATGGAATAAAAGGGTGCTATGACATGATAAGAGATACCAACCTTAGGTGGTTACATATTGATACATCATTCATTTTATTTCTGTCTACAATAATAACCATGAATAAACATCATTTATTTTTTATTCGTCCTTATTCCTTGGAGATTGACATTCATAGACAAGACATGGTACATCAAAATTCCACATCAACCACTCCTTTTAATATTTTGTGAATACTCATTGTCCATCAAATATCGCATCGTTATTATTTTATTGTCCAACACAACTCCATTATCTTAATCCAAATAAATTAGTACTTAAGTAATTCACATGTTATCTTTGACCTCCAATCAAAAGGAATTATATAAATTACATGGCATCTTATTTCTTCAATACTCTCAAAAAATATAGGTTTAATTATACTTGTGCTTCATGATTCTACAATTATAGTTATGTCCTTATCTTTTTTGCAGTAAGTGCCCTTGTATTATTACCAAATTCACAACAATACCATTTTGTTATTACACTTATACTCTTATTTTTCCCTAACTGAAGGATGGTACTATAAATTTTATAAAAATATTGTTCCTGTAAAAAAAGTAAAAGAATAATGGTCATTTGCAGAATCTCGGAAGAGCTCAAGCATAAAAATAAAAAAGGATTTTTATCAATTGTGCTCCTATGAGATATTTCAATATCAGTTATGCCCTTTCTTTTTTTGAAATATTAGTTGTGCCTCCGACTTCTAGTCATTTTATCACTCATGCCCTCCACTACTTTAGTCGTCAATGAGTTGAACGAAGTCATGTTTTTTTTCAAACCTTAATGAGGTTAAGAGGAACATACATATCCGAAAACTCCCAACCTCCTCCACCCTTGCTCCCCCCCTCCTCCGGCGCCCGTCACAGACACGTTGGAGCTCGGACTCAATGCAGTAGCAGTAGACGACGATTGCTAGACATGGGCATCGTTGCATTGCGACTTGGATGTATACATAAGAAGGTGATGATGCAACGAATCTCCAGTGGAGGAAGGGATGCGGGGGAGGAGCACGGGGCGGAAGGGGATGGGGTGTGAAGGAGGAGCATGGGGCGAAGGAGGAGGATATGGGTGTGGGAGTAGCAGCGTGCAGAGGAGGAGGAGGAGCCACATGGGAGGAGCAGGGTGGGGTTGGGGGTGGGGGGGAGTAGTGGGTGGAGGCAGAGGGACGCGCGGGAGAGGCGAGCACGTGAAAGAAGCAACGGACGTAGGATGAGGGCACGAGGAGGAGCAACATGCGAAGGAGGAGGGGGTGCAGAGGAGGAGCAACAAGCGGAGGAGGAGGGTGCGGTGGAGGAGAAACGAGCATGGTGAAACAGTAAGCGACGAAGGAGGGGCCACGTGGGAGGACCTAATGAGAAGAGGGGTTGTTGGGTAAGCTTGGCGGGCTCAGGGTGGAGGTGTAGTGGGAGAAGGAGGAGGAGGGGGCATCAAAGGAGGGGGTGGAGGAGGATCAAGGGCACGATGAGGCTAGAAGGGGTGGGGGGAGAGGGAAAGGTTGGTGGAAAGACATTTCAACCTTTTTTAAAGGGATTTTTACCCGGCAGACCCTATAATCTTTGCCAATTACCTCTACGACCTTTGAAACAACGTAATTCCTCCCTGGACCCTGTAAACTTGCTAACTCTTACCCTATAAACCATGTGGTTAACCCCCATCTATTTACCCGTTAAAACTAATCAGATTCCGTTACATTCTTTTATATTATACCTATTTTATTTATCGAATTTACATCAATTGCTACTCCCTCTCAACCTCCTCCTTTTCCCAACCATCCAGCACCCACCACCTCCACCACCCTCGCCCTCCTCCTCCCCAACTTCCGCCCTCCACCTCCTCGTTCCCAACCTCCGGCCTCGCACTTCACCTCCAGGTCCCTCGTCACGATCTCCACCTCGGCAGCGCAACACCCGATCGGCGGCGCGCTCGAAGCCCCAGCCACTGCTGCTCCCTCCAAATTGCATCTCCAGGCAGCACGCTCGGAGCCCCCCCCCCCCCCACCCGATCGAACACCCCCTCCTCGGCCCCCGCACCCTCGCAAGAGCCGTCGCCCCCATAAGAGTGCCCCCCCCAGCCCGGACGCTCGAAGACCCCCCCCCCCCCGCCGCTCCGCTGAAGGCCCCTGCTCGAAGACCCCCCTGCCTCCCGCTGAAGGCCCCCGCTCGAAGCTCCCCCAGTTCCCCGTCGCCCCTGCAAGAGCTCCCTCCCCCCAGTCCCAGGCCCCTGCACCCCCGCAAGAGATGCCGCCCCTGCAAGAGCCCCCCCCCCCCCCCCGCATCCACTGAAGGCCCTTGCTCGAAGACGCCGCACCACTGAAGGCCCTCGCTCGAAGCTCCTCGCCACGTACTTCCTCCAGCCCAGGCCGCCTCTCTCGACCCTACCACCAACATTTTCCTCTGCTGTAAGACTGGCGCGCCTACGATTCTGTTGCTTCTTGTGAGCCCTCCATCCCTCGTGGCTTAGATTCCTCCGCCTCCTGTTAAAGTCCCGTCGACGTCGTTGTTAAAGTCCCGTCGACGTCATTGTGTTGTAAGGTTCTGTTGTAAGTGGATTGGAGAAGGGAAGGGAAGACGAAGAAGACGATAGAAGAAGGAACCGGAAGAGAGGAAGAACTCCAACCGTTGGATTTTATATGGTTTGATTAACTCGATTTTAACCCACCCAAGTTAGCTCAAGATGTGTCAATTTAACGGAAGGGTTCGTGGTGTAAGACGGAGCAAGTTTACGGGGTCCATGGAAGAATTACGTTGTTGATGAATCTGCGATTCGTCATCTTTATTCATTTATTTTAGCTTAAAATCCCTTATAAAACACCTGCATATAACGCTAACTCCATATTCTTACTAACTTGCATTTGTGTAAATATTGCACATTTCTGACTAATTTTAACCTAAAATAAATAAAGAAAGAAAGAAAGGAAAAATAAAGAAAAGGAATTAAAAAAAGAGAAAAATAAAGAAAAGAAATAAAAAAAGGGAAGACTGTATACAGGCTGACCCGAACCCCGAGAGAAGGTCAAGACTTGACCTGATCGACCAGGAATAAAGTAGGGGGAGATAGGGTCCTTAACCAGAAAATCCAAAAAAAAATGTGTTCTCACTCATTTTGTATATATCTGTATAAAACTGACATTAATTTATTTGTACCTTAATTGTCCTCAAATCAAATAACATTCAAAATCAAAGTTGTAAATAAAAATGTGTTCTACGTACTAAAATTGATTGCACAATTAAATCTTGTACAGAATAAAAGTAGCCACACTTGGAAAAAGCCACTAAGCACTAATTGAAAGACCAATTCTGGCTCCATATGAGCTCAAATTGAATCAATCTCAGTTCCATTGGACTCGAAATTAAATTATCTTTAAAATGGCTATATTTTCATAATTGTTGGAGTTACGGTTGAAAAGTCGGTTTTCTGGGGTGGTTTGTGCAATTTTCCCATGTATTTTGTGTATATTGTATTTGTATATATTTGTAAATTATTCTCACTAATTCTTTAAAATAAAAATAAAAATTTAAAAAATAATAAATTTTTAAAACACACAAAAAAGGCCAATTTCGTCATTTACCCTTGTATATAGTGTCACATATGTATATAGTATATGTATATAGTTGCTATTTTTAATTAACCTTCATAAAAAAATAAAAAAATAACATTTTAATTCAAATTAAATAAGTGACGAAAATTTAAAAAAAAATAAATAGATAATTTTGTAATTAGTTTTATCTCTCTTTTATTTTCTTTTCAAATTTCATCTCCCTCCCACCAAAAAAATTCAAAAAATTCATTTTAATTTTCATCTCCATTATCTCTTCAAAAAATTCAAATTTCATCTCTTCTATTTATATGGCTCCATCTCCCTCATTCCAACTTGATCAATCTTTAGAGAGAGGAGCCCGATCTCCGAGAGAAAATTTCGTCGAGAATTGTGCCTAGCCTCCGAGCTGCCCGGTGACAGCGAGTCGGCCTTGTCGAGGCGATCACGGTCCATATTCCACTCCTAAGGTGAGATCCGCATTTTTCTATGCATTTTTATCTTAGTTTAATCGCATTTTATTTTGTCGGATTTTATTTTCATCGTCATTTTTTCCTCTAGATCTAAAAAAACATTCCATCTCGATTTTTGATCCGCCACCGATTCGAATTTTCATCTCATCTTCTAGATCTCTCTGCCTTCAATTTCTATCTCCCACGATCTATCAACTCCGACCACACACGGTGGTCGGAGAGTCGGATTCGATCCTTTCACTTCGCCGAATCCCCATCCACATTCCAATTTTGTAGATAAATAAAAATTTTCTTTATTTCTAACATTTGTTTTGCAGGATAAATAAAAATAATAATAATAATAACTCATTTTTTTATTCTCTAACGGTTGTTTTGCAGGATCACTAATATAAAAGAATTTTTAAAAAAAAAATCGTATCCCTTATCTTTCTTTATTTTCGGATTCACAAAAAAAAATAAAAAGAGAGGTTTTTTCTGATTTCTTTATTCACTGTTTAAAAAAAATAAAAAAAACTTTTTTTCTACTATTTTTTACATAAGGAAATACAAAAAAATAAAAAAAAACAAAAAAAAATTCGCAGCAGCGGGGTCGCCCACACCCCCGCCGCCCACCGCCTAGAAGCCGCACCGCCTCGCTCCAGGGCGGCGTTCCTTCTGTGCGCCCGCGCTGCCCCTTCCCGCCGATCCCAGCGGCCATCTCACGATCGCGCCCCCGCGCCACCAGCCAAAGGCGACCCGCGGACGGTGCTCCAGCGGCGCCGCCCTCAGGCCGCGACCTCCGTCAGGCGCAGCCGCCCACCGCAACCGGCGCCGCTCCATGCCAGATCGCCCCGCCGCGGCGCTGCCTCGCGCAGCCACGCGCGGCCGCGCGCGCGCGACACGCGCCCCCGTCGCGAGGACCTGCCCCCTCTGCGCGCCACCGTCCGCCTCCAGATCTCCACGCGAGCGTCGCCCGAGCGCGCTCCCACCGGTACCCCCGCGACAGCCAGACGCCCCCGCTCCAGTTCGCCCGCGAGATCGCCGACGCGACCTCCCTCCTGTAGCTGCCTCTCCTAACGCCCGCCCTTGCTTGGAGAAGAAGCAAGGGGCGGCGGGCATCCCCTGTAGCTTTTGAGATCGAAGAAGACAAGCCCTAGGGTTCTCAAGATTATATTGGAAATTTTTAAAACAAGCCCTGGAAGTTGTTGCAAACTACAGAAAGGTTCCTGCCAGAATCCAGAAGAAAAAAAATTAGGGCAAATTACATATACGCCCCTGAAGATTCCTGATTTTACAAAGAAGCCCCTGCCTCCAAGTCAGAGCACGTGCACAGCATGTGAACATTGGGTAAATTGCACCTTCTCGCTCCATATTTATTTTTATTATTCATTCAGTACAAGAACCATGACTATTTACATTTTGGTCCATGAACCGCAGAACAATTATTTGCTTGATCTTTTTGAATGAAATAAATGTTATTTGTTGTCCAAAAATTTTGAGAAAATTATGCAATGCTCCTTATGTGATTATCTTTTTAGCATAAAATTTTCATTGCATTCTGACTTCATTTGGTATTATTAAAAAATCAAAACATGTCATTTTTCCCTGTTTGAAATTCCAAAATTCTTAAAAATTCGAAAATAACTCCAAAAATTCTAAAAAAATTAGTGTAACTTTATTTCATTGCTATTTAATTTCTGTGCAATTTTCATGCATTAATTATTTATAAAATTCAAAAAAATTGAAAAATGTCAAAAATCTTCTAAAAATCATAAAAAAATTCTATAAAAATCCAAAAATTGTGATTTCAGTTCCTGTTTGTAGATAATTGTTTCTAGTTTATCTTAAAAATAGTAGCCAGGAGTTTTGGGCATTTAAAAGAGTTTTAAATTGCAAATTACTCCAGGCTGTCCACATTCTCTTGTTCCCTCATTGTTTCATTTTTAGAAAAATACAAAAATATCTGAAAATTCCACAAAAATTCTCAAAAACATTTCAAAACTTTAAAACCCAAAATTATTTTCTTTGGATTTTTCTGATTATTTTTGGCATAATTGAAAATTGCAAAAAGAGTTGGTGTGTGGATATTCTTGATCTTTGTTCATATTGCTTTGCATTAGTTTTGGAAATTAAAAAAAATTGCAAAATCAAAATCACTAAAAATTTGAAAATAAAAAAATATATATAAAAAATTAGAAATAAAAAAATAAAAAAAGATAAAAAGATAAAAAAATCACAAAAACCAAGGATAGTTGTCCTTTAAGATTCCTGTTTTCTTTTAATTTGTTTCTGATTAATTGAATAACCCTCGGGAATTGTAGCCTCCCTGAGTTCGACCCTGTCCGCTATACAGGTTAATAAGTAGCAAAATAAAAAAATATAAATATTTTGTTGATGCGGGTTTTGGGGGAAAGCAACGACCCTATTCATCAATTAATTCCCGGCAATAAATTCCTTCCTCAACAAAATTTTGCCGTTGCCGGAGATAAAAAAAGAAAATTCAAAAACCATCCTCGAAAATCTCGTTAAACAAAATGGCGCCGTTGCCGGGGAGGCACGGCGAGGGTAGTTAGGTTTCTCTTTTGACCTGCTATTCTTGGTTGTAAATATCTGTTTATATTTTTTGCCATTCATTCCATTATTCATATCACTGCATCCATTTCATTTCATTTTTTTCTCTTCTTTGATAATTGTATTTCTTACACATTTTCTTCCATTTTTCTTGCGAGGGCCCACGGAGCGAAGGAGGCGATCCTAGGAGAGCCGAAGTACCCAAGCGACGTGGAGGTGGCTTGATTCTTCACCAAGCCGCAGGATAGCGTGAGAAAAAGAGAAGAAGAGTGAAAGAGACGAAAAAAAGACAGAGAGAGAGAGAGAGAGATTTTTCTTTTCCATTTGAACTTTGTAAAAGGACATTCATTTATTGCGGGGTTTGTTTCACCAAGTGCCGGTGCACTTGGGGGACCTCACCGGTTTTGTTTTCATCGCCTTTATTTTTCTTTGTTTTCCGCGGATTTCGAAAGCCACCTATTGATTGCTTTAATTAATTTGCTTGAGCCAGGTAATTAATTAGGTCCAAACACCCTAAACAAGAATTTCCGTGCCTATAGAGTACATCGTAATTTGGACTTAGTCAAATTAACTTGTTCTTGCCCGTTAATAGAAGCTATCATCTAGGACGGTTCACTTGCATCATATAGGTTAGTTTATTTTCTATACTTAAATTCTACGCGGATCACTTGCATGTAGAGTGCTGGCAACAAGGTACGCATCTCTAACCCCTGCATGCATCATCGTTTTTAATCGCGCATTGGCATTTCCGATCTCCTTCCTTGTTTTCACTCACATAAATTAAAAGGAAATTGGACACTCGGTAGGCGATTCTTTGAAAACATTTTAACCAAGTGATAACTGCCTAAAATTGGGACTGCTAAAGAAACTCGGCCCTAAAAAAATACAAGGAAAAATCATTGTTTTGGGGAGAGTCACCCCCTCATTGTATTCGTTTTAACTTGCTCGCGTACACACTAAGGTTAGTGCCCAAATCCCATAATTCAGCCTAAGTGTTTGTACAACTTTGTGATTATCACCTAACTCTAAAACAGACAAGATTAAGAGATCGAACCTTCACGGTCTTCACATTGAGTTGAGTTGGTGAACTGATGGTTTGTATTGTGTTTGATTGCTTGTGTGTTTGCTAGATCCTTCTGTGCATTTGCGCCTTCTTCTCCATATCTTTTGGCTTGACCCTCGTGCTCTCTCATCTTTTGTTTCGAAGATGGCCGACTGGAGTTATTTTAATCCGATCTTCGAAGATACCTCGTACTCTCCAAACGATCCACCTTCCTTTTTCCAGGAGGATCTTCCTCCTGATTTTTGTGCATACCCGCCTAACCCATTATTTCAGGAAGCGGAGGACTTTGATTTTCACCCACCCTCATTCAACCCACCCGAACCTGAGATTTTGGAGTCACCTTTCATGATTTCCACACTTGAGACACTGAACCAGATGGTGGAGCATATGAATTCGAGGATTAACAATCTCTTTAACATAAATACGAGCTAGAACGCTTCTCCACTTTTTGAGGATATGGATTCATTTGAGGATAATCATGAGAGCTTGAAATCGTCCAAAATACAAAAAAATGAGAAAAATTTAAAAATCCAAAAAGATTCTGGGAGACACATTATTGATTCATTTTGTGAGGAGAGGACCCAAATGCCCAATCATTTACCCACACAATTATCCACCAGATGTCCCAATCTTGACCCCGAGGATTCCACTGTACAGACTGCTCTTGGCAATCCTCATGTAAATGATGATTCCGACCTCCTCCCTTGTATGGATGAGGTCCAAAAATTCAAAAAAATGTTGACTGAACCCGAAGTGGTAGCCACCCTTAATGAGATCATTAAAGATCCACTTCAACAGGCCATGACAGGTTTATCTACTCCTCAACAGAAGAAGAGAAAGCGAAGGAGAAGATCTGAGCGTCACATCTTGACCATGGCCACTGCCTACGTCATCTCTCACCGTCCATATTTTAAGAAAGGGAACGCTGCCACACCTCTTGTGAGTTGCTCCATATCTGACTATTCTTGTGATAACGCTCTCCTTGACGGCGGTTCATCAATTAATGTAATACCCTTCTCTATGGTACAGTCTCTTCATCTTGGGCCTCTCAAGAAAACCAGGATGATAGTTCAATTTGCTGATGGATCTATCAAGAGGCCGAAGGGTATTCTAGAAAACGCTGTAATTTCTATTCAGGGCCTGAATTTCACTTCGGATTTTGTTGTAATGCCCATGGAGACCTCCACCCCTGTGGAGCACCCTCCAATCATCCTGGGACGGCCTTTCCTCGCCTCTGCAGGAGCCGTTATTGACTATGGTTCAGGAGAGATTCGTTCCAATTCTGATGTAGGGAGCGATGTGTTGATCACTATACCCACCACTACCCAGAAACCTGCATCTCATGAGAACCCGCCCATGTTAGCCAACCCCAAGGAATTTGACATCGATGATAATATCAGAGATTCTTGTTATATGTTGGATGATAAGGAAACCCAAGAATTCCTCTTGAAGGAGGAAGACTCGGAAAGCATAGACCTTGGAGTTCCCCCTTCTGGAATATGGAGATGCATTGATGACATCCGCGGAATTTACACGATAGACACCCTAGAGCGGAAGGCAGATTCTGAGACTAGACAGGACGGACATGATTTGACTACTTCCACTGATGAGTCTGTTACTATTCACCCTGATTCAGATAAGACCGATCATGCCCAATTTGATTTGATTGCTTTTATAAAAGAATTTGGGTCTTTTGATAGAGATGATGATCCAGTAGAGGCTCGCCAGGCTGAAAATGATCCAACTTTTTCGGATAATGAATTCGAGCCATTTTACTTTGATGTTTGTGAGACTTCTCAGGCTAGACATGACCATACTACTTCCAATAATCGGTTTAGGCATGCACAATCTGAAACCGCTGAGGATATATTCTTGGTCGATTCTACTCAGTTCATATCTAATGATGATCCAAATATCGACCTACACCTTGTTAAATCCATACCCCAGCGGTCCCGCAAGAAGGTTCGCTTTCGACCTTCTTGACCTTTGTACATCCACTCCTCTTGTATATCCTTTCGTTTTACTCTGTCTTCTCCCGTTTTATCATCCACCCCTTTTCCGTGTGTGTGTATATGCTATACTTAGGATGTGCCTTATCCTAAGTATGGGGGGGGTGAATGATTCGTGTTTTCATTTTCGTCCTGTTCATCACTCTTATTGTTGCCTATACTTAGGGATACTCTACCCTAAGTATAGGGGGTGATGTTGTTCATATCGTGTCTTTTTATTTTTGAGTATGTACATTCTCGTCATCGGTTTTTCCCTTTTGTACACTCTACCATACTTAGGATTACTTGATCCTAAGTATAGGGGGGGATCACCATCTTCTCTTCTTTGTATCTTTTCTTTTCACTTTTCTATACTTAGCACGAGTTATGTCTTCCTTTTTCGCTCTCTGATCACTATGAGGACATAGTTCGAGCTAAGTATAGGGGGGTGTCGTATATATTGTATATATACTTTAGACATAACTCGTACTTTTAAATACGTTTATTTGGGGGGTTATGTGTGTATAGTTTGTAAAATCCACGTGCGTAAAAAAAACAAATAAAAAAACCAAAAACAAAAGCACAAAAAATATCAAAACAAAAAATCAACAAAAACACAAAATAAAACAAAAAAAACAAAAAAAATAAAAAAAAACAAAAAAACAAAATAAATAAATAAAATAAAATAAAAATAAAAACCAAAAACAAAAACACCAAAAAAACAAATAAAAAAGAAAATCTTGTATATACTTGTATATTTTACTAACCCTTTTCAAAAAAACAAAAAAAATACAAAACAAAAAATCTATAAAAATTTGCAAATTTAAAAAAAAACTTGCTTTCACATTTGCATTTTTCCTAAAAAAAAGCCATAAAAAGTTCAAAACTAGAAAATTGTTTAAAAAAAAGTGTGTTCTTTTCACATATGCATCATTCCTTTTTTCAAAAAAAAAAACCTTGCATTTTTCATATGTTGCATTTGCATGTGCATTCTTCAGGATAGTATTGGTATTTAAACTATGTCTAGAATAAAATTGAAGAATGGAGCTTAGTTGGACTTTAATCCACCTAATTCTTAGAGGAACTTCACCAAGAAATATGATTTTAGAAGCTTCAGGTCTTTGACTTAATTCTTTGAGTTCCACATGACAATGTGCAGCGTTTAACTCTTAGTGTCTAACCTGGTCTCTTCATTCTGGGTATAACTCTGGAATAGGGAATCAATTTGTACTCTCGCACTATGCACTTAGCTCAACTCAGACGGGATGTTGGAAGACTGTGTGAGTTTCTTTTCTGGTAGCGTGGAAATCTAAAGACCGGAGTACGGGTTGAAATAAAGCTTCGGAAAAGGGATGGACGGCTGGGCACAATTTTTTCTAAGACTCCAAAAAATGTACGGAAGCAAAAGATTCTATATCCGTAGGGGCACAACAAGATCCAAGCAGAACCACCAAAAATCCAAATACAAAGAAGCCACTACCAAATAAATATCTGACCAAAAAGGTCCAAGCTTCAAGAAACCTGCAGATCTTGGTGGAGACTCGGCTACACTGGCCAGCTTCACAAGGAGAGGTGACTACACTGGCCACCCTCCAGTTCTTTTCTCCTTCTTCTAACTTCTCCCCCTATTCGATTGTGAACACAACGCGACAGACCTTAGAAGGAAATACCTGACTCCCCGAGGACGAGTTATTGGAGAGGAGAATTGCATGGTAGTCCTGCATTTTAGATGGGAAGAGCTAAAACCTTTCACACACATGAGTCGATTGTTCAATGTTCATAGGGTGTGCTTTAGGAAGAGGATTGATCTAAGATGACTTCTGAGCCGAAACTGTGACAATGATGTGTAGAACTTGAAGGCTGTTGATTTTAAAATTCTAAGTCTCATAGAAGTTCCGACACACTAATAATCCAAAGGTCCGACAGAGCTCCAAACTACAATTTTATGAAGATAAGTTTAATACTCGATGTTGTCCTACTTTCTTCATTTTCCCTTTCTTTTTCTTTTTCTTTTTATTTTCACTTATTCTTCAAATAAGTGTTTGCTAAGGGACTAGCAAAGGTAAAGCATAGGGGGATGATGAATCTGCGATTCGTCATCTTTATTCATTTATTTTAGCTTAAAATCCCTTATAAAACACCTGCATATAACGCTAACTCCATATTCTTACTAACTTGCATCTGTGTAAATATTGCACATTTCTGACTAATTTTAACCTAAAATAAATAAATAAAGAAAGAAAGGAAAAATAAAGAAAAGGAATTAAAAAAAGAGAAAAATAAAGAAAAGAAATAAAAAAAGGGAAAACTGTATACAGGCTGACCCGAACCCCGAGAGAAGGTCAAGACTTGACCTCATCGACCAGGAATAAAGTAGGGGGAGATAGGGTCCTTAACCAGAAAATCCAAAAAAAAATGTGTTCTCACTCATTTTGTATATATCTGTATAAAACTGACATTAATTTATTTGTACCTTAATTGTCCTCAAATCAAATAACATTCAAAATCAAAGTTGTAAATAAAAATGTGTTCTACGTACTAAAATTGATTGCACAATTAAATCTTGTACAGAATAAAAGTAGCCACACTTGGAAAAAGCCACTAAGCACTAATTGAAAGACCAATTCTGGCTCCATATGAGCTCAAATTGAATCAATCTCAGTTCCATTGGACTCGAAATTAAATTATCTTTAAAATGGCTATATTTTCATAATTGTTGGAGTTACGGTTGAAAAGTCGGTTTTCTGGGGTGGTTTGTGCAATTTTCTCATGTATTTTGTGCATATTGTATTTGTATATATTTGTAAATTATTCTCACTAATTCTTTAAAATAAAAATAAAAATTAAAAAAATAATAAATTTTTAAAACACAAAAAAGGCCAATTTCGTCATTTACCCTTGTATATAGTGTCACATATGTATATAGTATATGTATATAGTTGCTATTTTTAATTAACCTTCATAAAAAAATAAAAAAAATAACATTTTTTAATTCAAATTAAATAAGTGACGAAAATTCAAAAAAAAATTAAATAGATAATTATGTAATTAGTTTTATCTCTCTTTTATTTTCTTTTTCAAATTTCATCTCCCTCCCACCAAAAAAATTCAAAAAATTCATTTTAATTTACATCTCCATTATCTCTTCAAAAAATTCAAATTTCATCTCTTCTATTTATATGGCTCCATCTCCCTCATTCCAACTTGATCAATCTTTAGAGAGAGGAGCCCGATCTCCGAGAGAAATTTCGTCGAGAATTGTGCCTAGCCTCCGAGCCGCCCGGTGACAGCGAGTCGGCCTTGTCGAGGCGATCACGGTCCATATTCCACTCCTAAGGTGAGATCCGCATTTTTCTCTGCATTTTATCTTAGTTTAATCACATTTTATTTTGTCGGATTTTATTTTCATCGTCATTTTTTCCTCTAGATCTAAAAAAAACATTCCATCTCGATTTTTGATCCGCCACCGATTCGAATTTTCATCTCATCTTCTAGATCTCTCCGCCTTCAATTTCTATCTCCCACGATCTATCAACTCCGACCACGCACGGTGGTCGGAGAGTCGGATTCAATCCTTTCACGTTCGCCGAATCCCCATCCACATTCCAATTTTGTAGATAACTAAAAATTTTCTTTATTTCTAACATTTGTTTTGCAGGATAAATAAAAATAATAATAAAAAAACTCATTTTTTATTCTCTTACGGTTGTTTTGCAGGATCACTAATATAAAAGAATTTTTTTAAAAAAAAATTCGTATCCCTTATCTTTCTTTATTTTCGGATTTACAAAAAAAATAAAAAGAGAGGTTTTTTCTGATTTCTTTATTCACTGTTTAAAAAAAAATAAAAAAAAACTTTTTTTCTACTGTTTTTACATAAGGAAATACAAAAAAAACAAAAAAAAACAAAAAAAGTCGCAGCAGCGGGGTCGCCCACACCCCCGCCGCCCACCGCCTGGAAGCCGCACCGCCTCGCTCCAGGGCGGCGTTCCTTCTGTGCGCCCGCGCTGCCCCTTCCCGCCGATCCCAGCAGCCATCTCACGATCGCGCCCCCGCGCCACCAGCCAAAGGCGACCCGCCGGCAGTGCTCCAGCGACGCCGCCCTCAAGCCGCGACCTCCGTCAGGCGCAGCCGCCCACCGCAACCGGCGCCGCTCCACGCCAGATCGCCCCGCCGCGGCGCTGCCTCGCGCAGCCACGCGCGGCCGCGCGCGTGCGACACGCGTCCCCTGCCGCGAGGACCTGCCCCCTCTACGCGCCACCGTCCGCCTCCAGATCTCCACGCGAGCGTCGCCCGAGCGCGCTCCCACCGGTACCCCTGCGGCAGCCAGACGCCCCGCTCCAGTTCGCCCGCGAGATCGCCGACGCGACCTCCCTCCTGTAGCCGCCTCTCCTGACGCCCGCCCTTGCTTGGAGAAGAAGCAAGGGGCGACGGGCATCCCCTGTAGCTTTTGAGATCGAAGAAGACAAGCCCTAGGGTTCTCAAGATTATATTGGAAATTTTTAAAACAAGCCCTGGAAGTTGTTGCAAACTACAGAAAGGTCCCTGCCAGAATCCAGAAAGAAAAAAATTAGGGCAAATTACATATACGCCCCTGAAGATTCCTGATTTTACAAAGAAGCCCCTGCCTCCAAGTTAGAGCACGTGCACAGCACGTGAACATTGGGTAAATTGCACCTTCTCGCTCCATATTTATTTTTATTATTCATTCAGTACAAGAACCTTGACTATTTACATTTTGGTCCCTGAACCGCAGAATAATTATTTGCTTGATATTTTTGAATGAAATAAATGTTATTTGTGATCCAAAAATTTTGAGAAAATTAAGCAATGCTCCTGATGTGATTATCTTTTTAGCATAAAATTTTCATCGCATTCTGTCTTCATTTGGTATTATTAAAAAATCAAAAACATGTCATTTTTCCCTGTTTGAAATTCCAAAATTCATAAAAATTCGAAAATACCTCCAAAAATTCTAAAAAATTTAGTGTAACTTTATTTCATTGCTATTTAATTTCTGTGCAATTTTCATGCATTAATTATTTATAAAATTCAAAAAAAATGAAAAATGTCAAAAATCTTCTAAAAATCATAAAAAATTCTACAAAAATCCAAAATTGTGATTTCAATTCCTATTTGTAGATAATTGTTTCTAGTTTATCTTAAAAATAGTAGCCAGGAGTTTTGGGCATTTAAAAGAGTTTTAAATTGCAAATTACTCCAGGCTGTCCACATTCTCTTGTTCCCTCACTGTTTGATTTTTAGAAAAATACAAAAACATCTGAAAATTCCACAAAAATTCTCAAAAACATTTCAAAACTTTTAAAACCCAAAATTATTTTCTTTGGATTTTTCTGATTATTTTTGGCATAATTGAAAATTGCAAAAAGAGTTGGTGTGTGGATATTCTTGATCTTTGTTCATATTGCTTTGCATTAGTTTTGGAAATTAAAAAAATTGCAAAATCAAAATCACTAAAAATTTGAAAATAAAAAATATATATAAAAAATATTAGAAATAAAAAAATAAAAAAGATAAAAAGATTAAAAAAATCACAAAAATCAAGGATAGTTGTCATTTAAGATTCCTGTTTTCTTTTAATTTGTTTCTGATTAATTGAATAACCCTCGGGAATTGTAGCCTCTCTGAGTTTGACCCTGTCCGCTATACAGGTTAATAAGTAACAAAATAAAAAAAATATAAATCTTTTGTTGACGCGGGTTTGGGGGAAAGCAACGACCCTATTCATCATCAATTAAAAATTCCCCGTCCTCGAAAAATCGGATCAACAGCTTGTTTCAAAGGTCGTAGAGGTAATTGGCAAAGATTATAAGGTCTGCCGGGTAAAAATCCCCTTTTTTAAAATTAATTCTCCTTGTGTTTTTAAGTTAACATCTATTTGCGTTGGGATCGACAACATCTAATATGATAGATAAAAATGATACAACGGCATGACCGTTCGGTCCTTTCTCGTGATGCGTCTGCTTGGCTTGTCAGGCCGTTTTGGAGATGAGGGAGATTCTTGCCGCCCTGAAGGACATCCCCTCTACGAAGCCCCGGGTCCGGATGGTTTTAATGTCGCCTTCCTTAAAAGGCATTGGAAACTTGTCAGCCATGACGTTTGCGCTGCTATGGCCTTCCTCCACAATGGGGGTGCAATGGTTAGGGAGTTAATCATACCTTTCTTTTCCTTGTGCTAAATCGGACGTTGCTAGAGACTTGCAGACTTCAGACCTATTGCGTGCTGCAATGTCATTTATAAGATTTTTGCCAAGCTCCTTTCTTCTCGGATGGCATTGGTTCTGCCTGATCTCATCTCTATAATCAGACAGCTTTGTTAGAGGCAGGGCCATTGGCGATTGATACCCGACTGGCTCAAGAGTTAACCCATTCTTTTGAACAAAAGTCCTCTCTTCTGCGGGCTTGCTTGAAGGTGGATCTTTCTAAGGCCTTTGACACTATTGAGCACGCGTTCATCCTTCGTAACCTTGAACTCATGGATTTGATCCCCTGTGGGTTTCATGGATCAAGAATTGTATTTCTACTGTCTCCTTCTCCATCCTCCTTAATGGTAGTTCTGAGGGTTTTTTCAAGGGTACCCGTGGGCTGAGGCAAGGCGATCCCTTGAGTCCACTCCTCTTTGTGGTGGGCATGGAATCTCTTACATTGTTGATTGATAAAGCGGCTGCTGATGGTGGTATCAAGCTTCTTGGGAGAGGCAGGTCGGCCGCCCCTTCCCATCTTATCTACGCGGATGACCTCCTGTTCTTCTGCAAGGCCACTTCCTCTTCCCTCCTGGTGTGGCTAGGGTCCTTGATGCGTTCGGGGATATCTCTAGGCTCAAGATGAAATGCCGCAAGAGCACCCCTTTTTAGGCCTAAAGCCACTCCTGCCGACTTCGCTTCTACTCTTAGGCTGGGATGCTTAGCGTGCTCTGCCTACCACTACCTGGGCTGTGCCTCTTGCTTCGTCATCATGGTCGGGGTTCTGTTGCTTTGCCCCTGGAGGAGCGCGCTCGGGCGACGTTGGCTGGTTGGAAGGCAGCCTCCCCTTTCTCTTATGGGGTGCCTCCAGCTCCTTTCCACTGTGGTAATGGGTATTAACCTCTACTGGGTTAGCGGGTGTCTTATCCCCCGTGGCTCTGTTGTTCGTATCGACAAAATGTGTGCTAACTTCTGTGGGCCCTGGGCCTCATTGGATTAGTTGGCATTCTGTATGCATTCCTAAATCTAAGGGAGGTCTTGGATTGCGCTCCTTGCACATGCCGCGTGAGGCCAGCTTTGTGGCCTGGGTGTGGAGAATCCTCACGGCCGAGCACTCTTTGTGGGCTGTCTACAGAAGAAAGCGGTATCTTCACTCATGCTCCTTCGGGCTGCTATGCCTAAAGGGGGCGACTCGCTGTTGTGGAAGGCTTTGTTGCGCAAGCGTGATGTGTTCCGAGGCTCTATCTCCTCTTCTAACACGACATACCTGGCTAATTCATCTAAAGGGTTCTCTTTCTCTCAATCTATCGACGTGGTTAGACATCGTGGAGCAGCTGTCCCTTGGGCAAACTTAATCTGGTGCAAGTTGCTGCGCCGAAATTCTCTTGTGCGCTTTATTCGTGCTTTCACAAACAAACTTCCTACTCTTGACCGGCTGCAGAGGATGGGGATCTCCGTCGTTAGTCAATGCTATCTTTGCAATGCGTGTGCTGAGTCCCGAGATCATATTTTCTTTGAGTGATGCTTTGCAGCGGCTATTTGGCACCAGGTTATTGCTGGTATAGGCTTCTCCCTCCGCCTTCTCTCCGCCTTTGGATATCTTGAGCTGGATTATGCAGTTGCAAGACAAGGAACTTCGCTCCCGTTGGTGTGTGGCTCCTTTCGGCTACTGGTGTGGGCTATTTGGAAGGAGAGAAACACGCGATGGACATCCTCGCCTTCGTCCTCGCAAGACCATATTACTGCTTCTACCATCTCGGCCATTGAATTTTAGTGGGCACTCTGTAAATGTTTACTCGGTGAAGGCTTTTCCTTTTTTGGGACCATCCTTGGCCATTTTTGTCTAACTTGTTAAAATGGTCTTCTTGTTTTTGAACCTGAGTTAGGGTGCCCTTGTTGAACCCTAACCTGAGTTAGGGTGCCTTGTTTTTTGAGTCTCTGGGCACTGTTTTAAACCCTATATATGGGTCTGTAAATTCATCTCTCTTTCATAAATACAATTATTTACCCATAAAAAAAAGTAAAACACACAACTACATATTTCAAAAAAAGAAAAGATATAACGGATATTACAATGTATGAGGGCACAAATCGAACAATAATCACCCTCTAATTTAAATTTCAACTATACTGCAATATTTGACACTTCCCATTTTTCCAAATAAAAAAATAACGTCAAAAAAACCCCAGCTCGCCTGTTAAAGTGCCACTTGCCACGGATCGTTTTTAAAAATATAAGAATAAAATAAAAAGAGGGTCTCTCTCGCCCGTGACACGATAAAAGGGGCTTCAACCAGCCTTTTTCCGGACACGTCCCTCCCCCACCCTTTCCTCGCACTTCTCCTCCACTCCCTCTCCACCAAACCCTGAGACCCCAGGTTCCCCCAAATTGGAGCCCTGAGACCCAAGTCCACTCCGATCCGCGAGATTCATCGCGGATTCGCCACCCAGATCCATTGCCGTCTTCGCTCGTTCGAAAATCCGCAGATTTTTTTTGCGTATTCTAGGGTTTCGCCGAGGAGGAAATGAGGGATGTTCGTGCTGGTGGAAGGAGGGGAGGCGTGCTGGGAGCCCGGTGCGGAAGTACTCGCATATGGAACAAGGATGATGACGACGACACAGACGATGCGCTACTGTGGTCGGGGGACCTCGGCAGCCACTCCGCTGGGGAAGTACTCCTTCGCCGTCGTGCAGGCCACGAGGTCATCGAGGACCACAGCCAGGTCGAGACCGGCCGGGCCGCCATGTTCGTCGGTGTATACGATGGACATGGTGGTCCCGAAGCCTCACGCTTCGTCGCCGATCATCTTTTTCCACACTTCACGAGTGAGTACGGTGTGGTGGGAATCTCTTCTTCTTGTTGATTTATTAAAAAAAAATTCTTTTTTTTGAAATTCTGAGTGCAGGATATATGTTGATCTTGTCTAACTTGCTCGGTGTTTACTTTTGTTTCCTGAAATCTAGTTTCGATTATCTGATGCTGTTTTAGGACTTGTATATAAATTCTTGGATAATTGGTTTCTTGTATGCAATATGCATGCCTTTCTCAACGTTTAGAATGCTTATTTCACCTAATTTTTCTGATATGTGTAAGACACATTAATTGCTATTTTAAACGAGGTACTTCTTCTGGTTTGAAATCCTGACTGCTCCTTGAGAAGTGGATGATGCTGAGAATCATCATGATTCGCCTGACGGAAGTAGGTAATAGAAGGGCGTAGGGACTAGACAAATATGTGCTACAGCTCTAGGGGAGATCAAAAGGTCAGCGCTTAAAATAAATATGCTTATGATATCATTTAGTACCTCGGTCATTTTTTATAGAGTTCACATTGGATTATTGGTTGTTGACCGGGTGGTCTGTGTATGAGACCTGTGAAGGTGTGGGGATAAAATGAAGGGTGGAAACCACCATGTAAAAGAAGGGTAAAACCCATAGAGTAATCATGGATCCATGGGGATTCCTTCATTTCAAGTTGTTCGTCTTCTAAGTCTTGGCGTGGAAGGTATTGCGTGCACTCTATGAACGTAGGCCCATTCTATTATGCACAATTTTCCCTTTATTGATGTGGTTATTTGCAGACAATTCACTGTTTGTCATGTGACCTGTCACTGCTATCTTTATGAAAACATAGCTACAGCCATCATCACCCCTTCTGTTCGTATTGACTTCCAACAACACCACTGCGTCTTGGTATTAATGCAGCAGCACACTTTACATCTAATGTTGTTACAAGGGAAATCATTGTCACAACTATAATTGCTATTGGCTATCAGCCTTCATTGTCGCCAGTATGATATTCACTTGTGGTGGTCAACCAGCCTGACACAATTCAGGTCAGCGATGATGCTACTACAGCGATCTGCAATTGCTCATTGTGTCATTGATGTTGGTGCCATTCTTCCTGTTCTGTTTCTGGAATACTTCTGGATTGCCCACTGAATTAAATGCGTTTTTGGCTGGTTACCCTGTGGCAACCCTGCGCTGTGGCAACCCCTGCGATAAGCGACCTCTGTTGCACGCACAGACAAAATGATGTTTGATATTATTGATATAGTTGAAAAGTGATGTTTCAACCCTTGATGGATTTAGTTTCCCTTTATCTGCAGTATCTAATTCTTTTTTGTGTTAATAAAGGGTTTACTCTCTTTATCCATATCAATTTTCAATGCTTCCGTCTTTCCAGAGTTTTATCATTACCATAAATTGAAGTCTGTAGCTAAGTTGCATTAGTTTTGTGAAGAGAATGCCAAGGTCTATGTGGGCATAGTATCAAGTCTGCTGCATGGTTGGGATTTCCAAGGTCTTTGTTGACGTCTAGGAACCCTTTCATGGAGTTGTTAGTTTAACCTCTCAAGACAAATGGGTTTGCAAAAATGTGAGATATTGTTTAAGAGGCTTGCTGGAAGTGTTTGATATAGACAAGTCTTTCTAGTCTTGTGACTGCGTTATAGCTTGTAACCAAAGCTGACTATCAGAGGCCTTCTTGTTTTCATGGTGATTTTTTGACCAGGTCTCTGACCTAACTTGAAAGTGCCCAATGTTATTTGGTTAAAGTCATCATGATAGATCTGCTTACAACAACACCGAGGGAACCTGTATTAATTCTTCAATTGTATGTATAGCATGCATCTGGACTTCTTGGACAAAGCCATGGGGGCAAGTATCTAACCTATGTTTTTCGACCTAGACATTGATGCGTCTTATGGTTGTAGGCGGGGTATTTATATTGCATATTTGGTTACATCTCGAACAACAAAATTATCCATTTGGTTCTATATATGTGACTTACGCTTTCCTTCATGCATGACTTGAATGATGGATTTATGGATTTATAGTTATATAAAATAGTGTATTTGTTGGTTTTGTTCCGATATGCCATACTTTGTTTTCTGTAATTAAATCATTAAGTTAATGGTGAGTTAGTCCAATTAAGGTGTGAAGCAGATTTGGAGGATGACGATAACAATAGAATATGAGGGACGCATCTTTTGGTAATGGAATCTTACAATATGGATATAAATTAGGATGCATTAGCTATTTCCATGGAAACTGAGTTTCTTAAACATGGAGGTCTCATTTCCATGGTGAGAAGTTGGTCAATAATTTTATGTATCTAGAATGATAGGGATTAATTACGTCATATCGAGAATTTTGTTCACAACATTTTAGAATTTCTGTTAGCATATGACATTTGATTTACATGTTATGTCAAGTTATTATACTTTCCAACATCATCACAAACATGGCTTGTTGACTTAAAGACAGAAGAAATATTTTTGGGTTGGGGTGGGCACCTATGAGTGCTTCCCCCTCTTCTCGACTTCAAAAAAATAATAAATATTAAATATTTTTGGGAATGCTTAAAATACCCCATTCCTATCAAAATATCGAGGTCCTTATGGGTCAGCAGATGTGCAGACATTATTTAAATTATGTTATTTGAGGAAATAGGATCGGAGGTGGAAAGTTTTCTCAATAGTGCTAATCTTATTTTCCAACAGCAGTTTAAATGAAGCTAAACCAGAAGTCAAGTGATGTGCTAATCTCAGTTCAAGATGTGATAAAATAGAGATTTATCTCTTTCTCCTCTCCCCTCTCTTTCCTTCTCCCCGCGTGATCTACACGTGTTCTTCTTCTCCCAAACCCCTCGTATTCCCGACGAGTCTCTTCTCTCTTCCCCTCGCGGTCTACGCGTTTCTTCTTCTCTAACCCCGCGCATCCGGCGTGTCTTCTCTTCTCAACCCTTCCAGTTTCTTCTTCTCAACCCCTCTCTTTCTTCTACCAAAAAGTCCACCATAAACAAAATATTATTTTCGTCTACGCCGAATCACGTTTGCATCATTTGGTATCAGAGCATGGCATTTAGATCGTCCTCACGATCTAACGATCCGTCCCGGCGCTCGCATCGACATCATCGTTCGTCCGAACAAACACGACGAGCCATCTCCGCCATCGACGCCACCTTCAACGAGACAGGGGACATGATACGTGATTTGCAGGCCAACCTCCAATCCATGTCTCGAAACCTAATGGCCTACTTTGAGGCCTACCGCGACGCCCAAGCAAAGCCGCCGACCTCCGAAGCCGTTGTCGCGAGCTTTGACGACGAAAAACTCGCCGTGGAAGCCGATCAAGCCGCTGTCCAGATCGTTTTGGAAGAAAAAATCGAAGAAAGGGGCGAAACGCTTGCTGTTCAGAATATTTCAGATCAGTCCCCGTCATCAACGGCAGCCCCCATGGCAGTCCTCGCCCCTCCAGCGGCTCCCCAGACCGCCCAGGTACTTCCCCTGCCCTCCCCGGCCTGCGCGGCCGTCAGCCCCACCCCGACAAACCCTCCGACAGCCCCATACCCCCCCACGGCTCCACCTCCGACCACAGTCCAGCATCCTCCTCTCGACCCACCCCCTCCCTCTCTCCCCGATACCTCCCTTTCCCTCCCCGTAACCCTAACCCATTCCCCCCTACCGCCGCCGCTTACCCTCCTCCTCCCCGCCGGCTTCCTCCTGCACCCTCCCCTTCCTTCTTTCCCGGTATTCGCCCCTCCAACCCCCCCTCGCCAACCCGCGACACCGCCGCGCCCCGAGATCCTGCCCTCCGCCGCGGCCCAAAGTCTTAGCCCCGCCTCTCTGCTTCGCCGCCACCTCTGCGAACCCCCACCATCGCCTCCCTCCGCCTGCGCCAGCCGTTCGCCACCCTCCCCTCGCAAAACCACCTCCGCCCTCCCGACTGCCCCGACCACCTCGCGAGTCCACCTCCACCCAATGGCCTCGCTCCCCCGCGCCAGGCAAACGCGCCTCCTGCGCGAAGCCTCGATCGACCCCCGCCCCCTCCCGGTACCGCGCCTTCCGCACGAAACCTCGGCCAAACCCCGCCGCCTTAAGCTGCTACATATGCGCGAAGAATCCCTAACGGGCACCCCGAAGATGGTGCATCCCGAGTCCCACAGAACGTGGGATTGGAAAGAGATTTGGGAAAATTGCAAAATCAAAAGTCCTAAGTCCCCTATTTACAGAAAGGTCCAAGGCCACAAGAATATGAAGAAATTTGAAGGGGTGCGAAAATTACAGTGGAACCCTCCAATTGGAAAAAACTATAAACGTAATGTTGAAGATGATCCTATGGGAGGAAATTGAAGCCCAATTCAAGGATGATTTCTTCAGCTATCCACCTACATCACGCAATTCGTCAGGAGCCGAATTTTTTAAAGCGGTGGAGAGTTTGATGCAGCGTGACCCCAAATTATGAGGCCACATTTATTTAATTAAATAATAATCAATTTTATTTACGTTTTTAGCAGTCGTATTGGTCTAATTAAATAATTGAGATCGTCTGTGATCTCAACGTTTATTTCGTAGAGTTTAAATGTAATTTGGGTCAATTAAATAATTTAGAGTCCAATTAAGGTAGTTAGAGGTCAATTAGGATAAAATTAGTTGTTAATTTGATTTATTTACTATTTTTGTAAACCCTCTCTCCTATATAAAGAGAGGGTAGCCCATTGTTTTAGTCAGTCAATTATGAATTAAAATTTGAGAGTTATCTCATTATCTCCCCCCTTCTTCTCTCTCCTCCCGCGATCTCCGCGTTCTTCTTCTTCCATCCCTCGTTACCGGCGAGTATTTCTCTTCTCAACCATTCTATTTCTTCTACCAAATATCCACCAAAATAAATATATATATTATCGTTATTATTTCGACGCGCCGATTCCGTTTGCATCATCAAGCATTAATTGTAAGTATAATCTGATATGGAGACTAGCAATTAGTGATAGGCTAGATAGGTTAGAGAGAAAGAAAAGAAAATGTTGAGCGAGTGTTTCTTTACTATAATTTACAGTTGATTGTCACATCTAAAATTTTGTTCTTTTTTATTTTTACTTTTTACTAAAGTAATAAATTTGATAAGCTGCTTTACCATGCCAGCGTCTCCTATAAGCACTGTATTCAACTTATCTGTAAGTTCCGTGTGCATATGCCAAAGCATGTTGATATTATCATCATTTGAGAAGGCTTATGAGCTGATCTTTCTTCTCTCTTCAGGGCTTGCTCGTCTGAGGGGTACTATATCCGAAGATGTTGTCAGGAATGCCTTCACTGCCACAGAGGATGGATTTCTCTCCCTTGTTCGCAGAGCATGCCAAATAAAGCCATTAATTGCTGCAACTGGATCATGCTGTTTGGTTGGAGTTATATTTAGAGGGACATTATACATTGCTAACTTAGGAGACTCTCGTGCCGTCATTGGTTCTTCAGGTCATGCAAATACTATTGTTGCAGAACAACTGACGAGAGATGACAATGCAAGCATGGAAGAAGTTAGACAGGAGCTCATGTCATTGCATCCCGATGATTCTCAAATAGTAGTGATGAAACATGGAGTATGGCGCATCAAAGGCATAATACAGGTCCGTTTTGGTTTATATTAGACTGTAATTGTTGTGATGCTGGATTGCCCATCTTCAAATTCAATATGGCTGTTTGTTTGAATTTGGTCATGGAACTTGGTATCAAGTCATATTCGGTGAGTCCATTTTCATTTCTTATTTCAGGTTTCTAAATCTACAGGGGATGCATATTTGAAAAAAGCAGAGTTTGCTGTTGATCCATCCTTCCCTCGTTTCAAATTATCCGAACCACTTCTAAGGCCTGTTTTGAGTGCAGACCCTACCATTTACACGCGGGTGCTTCACCCTCATGATAAGTTTGTGATATTCGCATCTGATGGTTTGTGGGAGCATCTTACAAATCAAGAAGCTGTGGAGATCGTGAACACTCATCCAAGGAATGTCAGTGGCCCTTTTTTATTGTGTAGAAATTACTTTCTTCCGCAATCTGTTCAACTCATTCAAATCTTGATTGCCTGTGTGGTGATGGCAGGGGATTGCAAGGAGACTTATAAGAAGAGCTCTTCAAGAAGCTGCACGGAAGAGAGAAATGCGATATGCAGACCTAAAGAAGGTTGGAAAGGGTATAAGGCGGTTCTTCCATGATGACATAACTGTAATTGTCGTTTTTATAGATCATGAACGGCTGGAACCGAACTCTTCCGCTGCCGAATTGTCAGTCCGGGGGTTTGTAGATACCACAGGAGCTTCAGATTTCTCTATATTAAGTGAAATATGAACTTCCAGAGGTTCTACATTCGAGGGGTTTGGTTGATCTTTCAAAAGGAGCTGGAGCTGGGTGACACCATTTTTCCTCTCATCTCTTTTACAAATTTGCTTTAATCGTGATCTTATTATGGTAACAAGTTCATTATCTTCGTATTCATTTTATATGATAGCATTCTCTCATTATCTACCAGTTTGTTGTTAATAGATTTTTTGGCCTGTCTAGTTTTTCTGGGACGCTTTCGATCAGCTTGTGGTGACAATCAATCAATTATGTTGACGATTTAAATTTGTTATAGATGATAATAATATGTGCGAACAGAAATTGCAGGATGGATTTGAGTCCTGCAGCCATTTCCAGTGGATCACGAGGTAAATAGATTTGAAACCTAACCTAATGAATAGAAATTTCAAACTGCGGAGTAAAAGAGTTCTGGTGGTTATTTTTTTTTTGTAGATGCCAGCTGCTAATATCGTTCATGGATGTTTAAGTATTGATATTATTTAAATATCTCATATTACTCCTTACTTTTTTACATGTAAATTTATATAATCTTGCAATATCTGCAACCTATCGAGAGATAGGTCGCAGGTTACTGTTTAGATCAATGTTTTTGAAACCGATTCGGACACTGAACCGGAAATCATACCGAAATGGTCGGATTGGGTTGAACTATGTAATCAAACCGGTTCAAGTGGATGATGATGTCATCATTATTTAGAACCGAATTAAATCAGACCGGCGAGAAAAAAGTGATTGAACTGGATAGTCAAATCGAAATGAAATAATATATATAATATACACTTAAATATACTTGAAATATAAATAAAAAATACATAGACAATGTATATATTCCACACATAAAATATTTTTTCGTATGCATCATCAAATATCATCCATATCATATCACACATATATATTAATATTATTTGGACAGGTTACTTTATAACATAATAGTAGTTTAATTATATTTAAATCCATTGCATGCAAAAAGTTATGTTAGAGTAGTTGGTTAGGAGGTTGAAATTGTTAACCAAAGGTCATGAGTTCAACTTTCACCACTAACATAACTTTTAAATAAATTAAAAATTACATGTGGTTCAACTTTGGGTTAAAAATAATAGGTTGAACCGGGCGGGTTGTTTAAAATTGGAAACTCGAACCGAACCGGCACGAACCGGTTATCCGGACCGGTCCATGCCCGGTTCACCAGTCGAACCGACCGGTCCGGTCCGGTTTCAAAAACACTGGTTTAGATATAGGATATTTTTGTACCCACTTGACTTATAATAACCGACTGGTGTACTCATGGATATTATTTTGTCCACAAGTTGATGGATTTAATTTGAGTGGCTACGTATATGATGGTTTTATATCATTGTTGCAGAAAAGTGAATAAATCTGTAAAATAATATGTTGTCATTGGAACAACTGATTCCAGTATAAGTATGGGTTTCACCTAAGGATGCAGATGGTCGGATATGGATAGGGCTGCTAATCGAACCGAACTGTAACGAACAGACCTATGTTCGAGTTCGGTTCGATAAGGAAGTTCGAAAGTTCGAGTTTGAGTTCGGTTCGATAAATGTTCGAGTTCGTTTAGAAAATGAACGTTCGATTTCGTTCGATAACAGTTCGTTACCAATTTAACTTATCTAAAACTTATTTATATGAACAAGTTCAAAACTGGAGTTTGATAACAAGGTTCAATAAGCAGTAAAAATAAGAAAATATTCAATTAAGGTGGTACAAAGCCCAATAAATACCACAATTTCTTTAATTAAGTGTATAAATACTAAATTATACATACAAATAGACACGCATAAACATATATCGAACTCGAACTTTTATCGAATGAACATATGTTATGTTCATGTCCGGTTCATTAAGCTATCGAACTAGAGTTTGAAGTACATGTTCAGTTCATTTAGAAATGAACAAACATTTTTCGAACTATTATCGAACGAACTCTAATCGAATACGGACATGTTCAGTTCGATTAGCAACCCTAGATATGGATAGAGGTGTAACCACGTCCTTATCCATTGTTAAATACTTAATACGAACATCCTTATCCATTTGTTAATTACGTAATATGCATCTTTCTGGCCCATTCCAACTATAACATGAGAAGTACATGCATTGTATATGCCATATCTTGATTTATGTATGCCTTTTTAAAAATCATATTTATGTTTTATTCTCTGTATTTCTTATACGTGTTTTCTGCACATTTTAAGTGTTTATTATGGTTTTGGTTTAATTTGTGCAGTAACACTTATTATAATATATTGCATGCATACTCATTTAGATTTAGCTTATTTTTAACTTGTTAACATGATGAGTAAGTCAATATCACTTCCCCAAGCACATAAGATTGTGAAATCATAAAGAATCAACAACAAGAGTGTTAAGCATATTTATGATCTCCATAGGTGTTTCTAATATATACCATCCCGCTCGTTAAAGATCGTGTATATTCTTTCATATTAAGAGAACACGTGAAAAGGGTGCAATGACGGTGTCAGGGTCTCCTCTTGCTTAATAATGGAAAATTGAAGGAGAGATTAGAAGGTATTATGCCCTCAAATTTACTGGAGAAACTTCTCTTTACCTTTCTCCATGTGTCTCTTTTGACACATGTGAATAGTAAACTGTGAGGAGGGGGTACCCTTGTGAATAGTCTTCCAACCCTGCAACCAAACGAATCCTAAGTCAGAGATCGGAGAAAGTAGAAGATATTATACCGGGCCTACTGTTAAAAAAACTTAAGTCAGAGATTGGGTTGTCCTGTCTTCCGAGAAATTAATGGTACATAGGATATATTGAGTAAAAAGTATATAATTAAATATTAAAGTTAGCATGTTCTAGATAACAGACCTTTATAATTTTTGAAATACTTTTTACTTTATACCTGAATCAACCTATCAACAAGATATGATAATTTATATAAGCATCGAACTGTAAAATATAAAGGAAATTTATACTCCAAAAGTATCAAATTAAGAATGTAAATTGATCGAATACGGATAAGATGTAGGTATTGCCGCCTCTTACCCTTTTTAAAATAAGATGATGGATGCATGTAGTGATATTGACATATATGAAAAGCTTGTTACCAAATCTTTTTAGATGGTAACATTATACGAAAAATATGGGGATTAGATAACTATATGTGAATGGGATGTCTTGCATATGATACAGTTAGAGGTTAAGGTTTTATTTCTTCCTTTGGGTTCATATGCACCATATGTTACATTGCACCTCAAGGTCTTTTCTCGGCACACGTCTCTATTGCCGGCTGAGGAAGCCAAAAGCAGTGTTTTTATAAACTCAGCATAGTTTATTTCTATATGTTGAGAATTATTTTATCTTGTCTTATTTTATGTATTTTCTTTTTTGTCTCTATTATGCAATTTATCGAAAATGATTTCTCCTCTTTATATACTAGAACCCTAGTGAGACCCTATGTTAATTTTGTTAAATTAACGATGTTGAAGTTGTAGCTGGTAATCTAGGAATTGTCAAAAAATGATCACACCGAAAAATGATATAAAGAATCAACTCTCATTGCGATCGAATTTATTTATTTTACTTGGATAAGTCCCAAAATCGAACTCAGGGAGGTAATACGAGGGTTCAGGATTAATAAGAAATTTAAGTTCTCAAAAGAAGAATTTTTTGTTAATTTTATCTTTTCAACTTTTTATGGTTTTTTAGTAAAAGGTGTAAATAATTCAAAGAGAAAACATGATGCGTTAATTTGCAAATATTTTAATGCAGGAAAAATGATGCTACGATGTGTGATGAGAAATAAATAAATGTGATATTTGAATTTTTTTTCTTGATTTTAAATGATGTAATAATATGATACAAAATGGTGAATATGAGGTGAAGCAAGCAAAGCCACACTAAGGAGGAAACAAGAGCGAACAATTTAATTAAAAAATCCACAGAGTCTTCCCTCAATTTATTTCAGATTAATGTGCCAATTATTATCGAATTAATTTCCCAAATAATCCCCCCAAAATCAAGGCGCATGTTATTGAGCAAAAGAATCAGTGAAAATAAATAAAGGTGCTCAAAATTATCAAATAATCATCCACAATTTATTTACATCAAATAATGTATCAAAAATAAGATCTCAGTGTTTCATATGATGGATATTAAATCTAGGATCAAATCGATGCCAAGAACACAAAAATTCGATAACAAATGCTCAAGTTATGAACAAATGAAGTTTCAAGGGCATAATTGTAATATAAATAAATATATATTCACAGATATACCCTTGAAGAGGGGTAAGGGTCTTCTTGCAATTTTCCCATGGTGGGGGTAGATCTAGAATTGTAGGAAGTTCTGGGGTTGGCGACACAATTTTCCCAAAGCTACGCATGCTCCGCACGTGACCGAGATCTTCTAGCAAATTGGGAAGAATGCAGGGATGTCTATGTAATTTCCCCCATTCACGCGTGCGATACATGTGGGGGATTGGTCTGGAAGGCGACTCAACATGTGTAGCTCCGGTTCGTGGACGAACCCCTACGTGTTGGGCGAAGGATGCTTCGGGAATGCTCGAGGGCACAAGGTTTGGTGGCTGGTTTGGAAGTGATCTCGGTCGTCGATCAATGCTTGCTCTAAGGCTGGTATTTGGGCGTCGATGGATGGCCTAGATCCCTTGCGTTCTTGATCAGAGGAACGCTATACGTCAAGTTCTTCGGCTTGGATGGGGATGCTTCTCTTGTTGCTCGGAGATACGTGGCCGGTGGAGGAAGATTGTGAAGGCATTGTACGATGATTGTTGTGCGGATGGCGGGGAAGGTTGGCGGAGAAAGAAGAAGATGAAGATGTGGGGGTTGTCACTAGAATGGAAAGAGAGGTGTGTTTCGTCGGGTTTAGGAGGAGAAGGGGGTCTCGCTCCTCTGTTTTCACCTTGGTCGTGGTGGCAGAGCACAACCAAAACTCTGCGGCTCCTGGAGCATTGTAGCACAGTGATGGGTCGCCGTGGATCACACCTAGGGAGGTCTTCGCCTGGGAAGGTGGCTACTGTCACCGGTCACCTTTCGATTTCCTCCCTTCCCGATGGATATTGGCGGATGATGATCAACGGAGGGGTCTTTGGTATTTAATTGGATAGGGAGAAAGGGAATCGATAGGTTGGCAATGGCTTCAGCCGTTTGGGGAGGAGATAGTGTTCCGATCATCGGGTGTGGAAGTTAGAAACTTAGGGGAATGTAAGTGAAGGAGATGCATTTTGCTAATCGGAGGGGATAAGGGTTCATCGAGAAGGGATAAAGTTGGTTAGGGTTGGACGGGTTTAGGGGAGGCGTAGGTTGTTGGGTCTCGCCAGAGATGGAGGGGCAAGATATGGGGGCTCGACTGTTGGGAGGAGCGAGCGCAAAGGAAAGAATGTGGGTGGCACAGCTCCAGGCGGCGGAGGTCAGAAGAGCAGGACCCGTTGGATCCTCACGATCCAACGGTGAATATGCGTCACGTGCTGCACATGTGAATAGAGAAAGAGTAAGGCATGATTAATTAGGACCGTTGGATAAAGCACGATCCAACTTCCTATATCAAGGGGCGGTAAACGACAAGATACGAATGGGGGTTGACTGAGCTGTTGACTGTACCTTGAGATGGACCAATCGCGTGATGACGTGTGACTTGACCAGAATTTTGACCAATGCATGAAAATGCAGAAATAAATAGATTAAAAAAAGAATATGGACTCAAATGAAAAAATGTAAAAAATAAAAAATATTCCTCTAAATGTGATCTACAATGTCCGTGAAGGACTCGTATGTCAATGAAATGGAGAATGCAAGATATGTAATTTTTTGGTGGTATTTTATGTATATGCAATACCAATTTTTGGCTTTGCAAATTTTATTTGATTTTTCTGATGATAAAAAAATAAATGAAAAAAAATACAACATGATGTGAGATAATGCATCGGACTCAAGTGTGATTTTTTGGAATTTAAATGGATTTTAAGTAGATCAGAAAAATTAGGGAAGTTAATTATGTACAAGTGTATTATGTCAGTAAGCCCGAGTCAGAATCAACCTTTTTTTATTGATTTTCTGAGTTTTTTGATTTTGATTTTTATGTGATGTATTAAAAGAATGAATAAATTAAAGAAATGAAGAAGAAAATAATGAAGATGAGTGGAATATGCACATGAAATGATATGTCAAAATCAGCAAATATGTACACTGCACAGTTAGATCCCAAAACCCAATTTTCACAAAGAATTCCGATTCTTTTGAATTTTCTCTTGATATGTATATAATTGAATGTATATTAATTAAAAAGTGAGCAGAAATAATTTAAACACTGTATGAGAGAGATATCAATGTTTTTGTCTATCGGTCCTGAAATTTGGGTTTGGGATTATTTTGAATATGTACAAATTAACATTTTTTAGGATTTTTCATGGATAAAGGTTAGTGATATGTACACAATGAAGTTGGTTTCATGTTAATTGGAGTTAACATGAATTAACTAAAAATGTGTGAAGTTAGGTGAAAATATGAAGATAATTATTGGTGCAGAAATGAATGCTAATTTATGTAAATTAATTATCAGTGCATGAAAGTTATTTTTATGAAGTTAACATGTAAATGATCCTAAATTCTCGGGACATAGCTCTATTTTCAGCTCATCAAAGTGATGAATCACAGATTCATCAACCCCATATACTTAAATCTTTGCTGGCCCCCGAGCAACAGAAATGAGAAGAGGTGAAATGAGATTGGGTCCCATACCAAGATCATGAGCAAAAAGGTGAAGATGGAGCTAGACCTGACATTTGGATTAATAATTTGACGCAACTCCTGTGAGAATTAGGGTTTTAAAATCAAGAGCCTCTAAGTCCTACACATCATTGTAGCAGTTTCGGTTCAGAAGTCATCTTAGATCAATCCTCCTCCCAAAGCATACCCCATGAACATTGAACAACCGTCTCATGTGTGTGAAGGGTGTTATCTCTTCCCATCAAGAATATCGGACTACCACGCAAATCTCTCCTCCGATACCTTGTCCTTAAGGAGTCAAATATTTCCTTCTAAGTTCAGGTACGTGTTGTGTCCACAATCGAAGTTGGGAGAAGATAGAAGAATATGAAGAGAATTGGAGTGTGGTTAGTGTAGCCACATCTCCTTGTGAAGCCGGCCAGTGTAGCCAAGTCTTCACTAAGATTTGCAGTCTCTCTGAAGCTTGACCAATGCGGTCAATATGCATACTTTTTCTTTTTTATTTGAATATACCTGGTTTCTATTTTGTGGAAAGAATTGTTGCACTGCATTGATCTAATTGTGCCCCTACAGATATAGAATCTTTCTTTCCGCACATGTTTTGGGGTCTTAGAAAAAATTGTGCCAGCAGACCATTCCTCGTCTGAAGCTTTATTTCACCCCGTACTCTGATCGTTATATGACCACACTACCAATAAAGAGACTCACACAGTCTTCCAAAACCCCATCTGAGTTGAGCTAAGTGCATAGCGCTAGAGTACTGATTAATTCCTTATTCAAGAGTCGTACCCAGAATGAGGCGACTGGTTTAGACACTAAGAGTCAAAGTCTGCACATTATCATGCGAAACTCAAAGAATTAAGTCAAAGACCTGAAGCTTCTAAAATCCCGTTTCTCGGTGAAGTTCCTCTGAAAATTAGGTGGATTAAAGGCAAGTCAAGACCATTCTCGATTTCTGCTCATGGCTTGGTTCAGAACCCAAGGACTTTTCACCAATGTAGATGCATGAAATGCAGATGCTTGAAATGCAAATACATTTTTTTTCATTTTTGAATTTTTGGAATTTTTGTGTGTTTTTTTGAAGAATATTATTCAAATTATCTACATTATACAAATTTCTGCGCATTAGGCAAATTTTCTCAAGTTTTACAAAAATTACCCACACCCCAAGTTATTTTGATACAGAAAATGCAATACTGTATAGTATGATGCAATGCGAGATATGTACATGATGTATTTCATCCCCCCTATACTTAGCATATGCTAAGTATAGAAAAATGCAAAAGAAGGAGGGGTAGAAGTCGGTTGCAACCCCCCCCCCCCCCCCACATTGGGATGAGGTTGTGGGCTTTGGGCCGGGCCTAGGCCCACTAATTTTTTGAAGGCCCAAGCTCAAGCCCAACCTAGTTGTTGTGGGTCGGGCCTGGGCTGGGCCGGCCCATAATGTCTCAAAAATCAATTTGGCTTGTACTGACCTAATACTTATGAGTCTAGACTTGGCGGGCCCATATACTTGGCGCACCCTCATTTGGTTATTTTTATTTTAATCTTCATTATGAAGTATTTATTAGTTATTTAGGTTTTTATTATTTAGTTATCCTAGTGTTTTGCATGGATTTGGTCATATCTATGATTCTACAGTATCTAATGGAAAGAGTTTCATAGAGATATTATATAAACATGTCCAAATAATAAAGTAGATCCATTCAACAAGGCTGTTGGCATGCAACAATAGTAAACAAATAGATTGAAAAATGTACCTCAAGGCTCAAGTGGATTAATCTGTCGTCGACTCCCTCATTAAATCCAGATGTATATATCAAAGTGAGAGATCAAAGTCTAGACACATATGCCAAATCCGAATTCTGCAATGAAGAAATAATCCTCCAATCAATATGTGTATTACCGAGATGGACTAATGTGAATATATCATAAGAATGACCTGAAAAATAGATACCTCATAACAAAAGATACCTTGAGAATTAAACATCTCTCGTCCATTTACCATCTCGATTTTTGTGACATGCTTCCAAAAACACAATTTTAACTGTCTTCCATGTTTTTTTAGTCACAACCTCATTAAGTTCTGAATGTTCCCCTGATTGTGTCATTGGAGGATTCTCTTCCACTAGATCTTGCATCTCTTGATTAGTGTCCGACATCTAAAGTTAAACACCATGTTAGATTCTAATCTTCAAATTGATTTCTAAGAACATTTTGTCGCAATTGTCATCCATATTAAAAACTTAACATCAATATCAATATCCAATGTAAGTTACGACAAATGAATATTAAATAACACATACTATTATCAACTTAAAGCTTTAGTTGAGAGTTTCCTTACAGTACAAATAGGGTGGCGAGGGCTGAGCAGCGAGGACCGAGAGGCGCGGGAGGTGAGGAGGTGCTCTCGAGGGTTGAGCGGGCAGCCGCATGTGTGTAGGGGGGAGAGGGGGGGAGGTGCTTGACGCGAGCAGCTGCAGTTGTGCGCGGGGGGGGGGGGGGGGGGGGAGGTGCTTGACACGGGCGGCGGGCAGCTGCACGGGGTGAGGCGAGGGCTGAGCAGGCAGCCGCAGGCAGCAGGCCCGTGGGTGTGCGGGGGGAGGCAAGGCGCTTGACGCGGGCAGCCGCATCGGCGAGGGGGGGGGCGAGGGGCCAAGGGCTGAGTGGGCGGCAGCCACATGTGTGCGGGGGGAGGTTGAGCGGGCAGCGACACTTGGGAGGAAGGAAGGAGCGGGGGAGGGTGGAGTTCAGGAGTCGGGATTGCGATTTGCAAGGGTACCCTAGCAGCTACCGCGTAGCGCCTAAGTGTCCAAAACTCCCTGGTTAAGGCCCGTCGGGGGTTGTTCGGGCCTATATCTGGGCTTGTAAGCAGGCTATGCTATCGGACTAACGGGCCTATATCTAGGCTTCTATGTGGGCCGGGCCGAGCCCGTCCCAATTATTAAATGGGCCTAAATATTTGGACCAAGCCCGACCCATAAATAATTTGGGTTCGAGCTGGGTCGGGCTATGCGAGCTGGCTTTGGGCTGGGCTGGGCCGACCCAGCCCAATGCTCATCCTTACACACACACACACTTAGGCTCTTGGTCAGCCTAAGTATAGAAAAGATAAAAATGGGGCGATCGATGGAAAACAAAGCAGAATGATGAATATACACAGGAGGGCATCGGTTCCCCCTATACTTAAGCCTTCGCCTAAGTATAGAAGTAGTACAAGGGAATCGATGAGATCGGGGGGGATGGGGGGATGTCGATGTTTGAGAAGGATTTCGAAAGATCTTTAGTCGAGCATGTGGTGGGAGGGAATATGGACATGCAGAATGCGATGAAGAAGAGTCCCAACCATCGTCAGAGTCATCCTTTGAATAGTAGTGTTCAGTGGGGGCTCTCCAACTAACTTGTATCTGCTCTTGCTTTCTCACTTGGTCAACCGACTTGACCTCGGACAATGAGTACTCAGATGAAGTGGTATCCGTATGGTCATATCTAATCAATCCAGTCCGTGTACTATGCCCTGGGGAAGAGTCCTTTGAATTGTTCATGTATATGGCGATGTACCTAGTCGGTTTGCTAGAACCTGAAGCAAGGATAGGAGTACCAGAGTGTTTCTTCCCTCTACTAGCAACCAGACTTGATGATGTGGTCCTTTTGTACTGAGTTTGTGAGGTGCTGGCCATCGGTTCTTCATCAGATGAATCACCACGAATATTGTATATCTCATGTAGGGTCAGCATACGTCCCGGGATAGTGCTCGGAGTCAGTTTTCGCTTTGCCTATTCAGTTGTCGAATCACAGTAATGATCAAGGAAGTCCAAAATAACTCTGTCCAAGTTTGGTGACTTGGATGTGTTTAGGTCAAGCTCATTCACCTTGGTAGGAGCTATGGTAGCCTCAACAGTCGGATCCTCAGGTGTCTCTCCTAGGGTTGTGTCTATGGTCTGTGGAGAGGTCTGATCTTATGACGGGTTTGACTCATGGGTCTCCTCTGTGTCATGACTGGCGGCTTCATGTTTGGTTGTCTCAAGGTCTGGTGTGTCCTTGAGATTTTGATCATTAAGGTTCTGGTTCGGAATTTAATGTCTTGATTCTCACAATCGATGGTCACTCTGGGAGAGGATAAGAACGGCTTTTTCATAATAATGGGAGACTCAGACAACTCTCCTTGGTGCTCAATATCCAGGACAATGAAGTCTACTCTATGTTTGACACCTTGGAAGTTCATGACGACTGGAACAATTCCTCTCAGTCTTTTTGTGGATTAGTCAGGAAATTAAAATACCACTCTGGTCTTTTTGAGCGATCCGAGTTCGAGTCGGTCAAATATAGAGGATGTTCAGGGTCGAGCCGTTGTCAGTCCGAACATGGGTAAACTCGGTGTTCTTAATTTCACAAGTAACCCTGGCTAACCATTTGACTCTACAACTTTTGCTCTTTTTGTTCATCACCATTGAACTGGCCATGGTGATCAAATAAAATTTAGTTCTAGATCTCTTTTTGCCCGTCCTCTTACGTGATAATTGACTCTTCATAAATCACTGAAGATTAGGCACATACTCTATGGCCTTGATTAATGGAAGCTCTAAAATCAAACTTTTACAAAATGCTTCGATATCAGTGTTGCCCATTTTTTAAAAAATGTTGTATTTTCTATTTTTCGGTATTTTCATTAGAGTTAGTGGACTGGTTAGATGCATGTGGTGTTTGTGTCTGGAAGTTTTGCACAGGATGTGTCTCGGGTTCGCATTGTGGTATCCTTATTTCTCCTTGATTGTCCATCATATTTTTAACTATTTGGATGGCATCATCAAGTTGTTCCGTCAAAGCATCGGCTCTCTGATTAATTCTGAGCTATGTCATCCGCTATCGTCAAATGACTTGAAGATGAATGACCGTACTCGTCATGTTGTGACTCCAACATGCATTCTTGAGTCGAGTAATAGTCATTCTTAGTGGTGGTGGCTTGGTCATGAGTCATATTTCCTTGACTCTGAATCTCAAATGTTTAGTCAAAGGAAAATCAGTCATACTCGGGAAGAGAGTCATCCCAAGTAGATGGTTCAAACAATGCATTCTCAAGTATAACCGAGAATCATGTTTCTCTATCGAATTCGGTTATGCACATGTTCATCCTCGAATTTGCTCCACATAATAATCGTTTGGTTTTACGAGCAACTCATATCTTGAAAACTCAACTGAAAGAGCGAGGTGGAATGAGAATGGAGAGAATGATGGCTTGGGGAGAACTGTCTCAAAGAGAGGGTTCTCCTGGAGTGCGAACAAAGATGATGAAGGTCGGGATACAGTCGTATAAGTGTGATCCACGAAGATTGGGTATGGAAACTAGTATTCTAACATCTTTGAAAATAAATGTGAAGAATGATTTACGAACCTCGATATATGGATGCAAGTGCAATGGGCTTTGAATGCACACAATTCAATATACAACGCAAACCCCTAAATTCACCAACTTCACATAGTGAAGGCCGTGAAAGTTCGATCGATTATTTTTTCACTTTTAATATTAGTGATAAAACAATATTTTCATCCGTTACACACGGGTTCCATCTCCTATAGTAGTTCGTGTCTGAGTCGGTGGAACACATCAACTTTAACACAAGACTACTTCTTCTAAGTTCAGAGGCAAGTGCTTGCAGCAATAATATGCCTCAAACGTCAGCCCGAGCGCTTATGACACAAGTCCGGGGATTTGGGCTCTAATCTTACGGCTACGTCCTCACCCACTCAAAGTATGGAGGTATGTATCTGTGTACAAGGATGGGGTTGCTCTTCCACAATCAGTGATTTTTAAATTTTAGGTTTTCCATCCCTAGAGCACCGCAACACGATGATGGGCCATCATGGATCACACCTAAGGGAGGTCTTTGCCTGGGAAGGTGGCCGCTATCATCGGTCACCTTTCGACTTCCTCCCTTGCTGATGGTTATTGGCGGATGTTGATCGACGGAGGGGTTTTTGGTATTTAATAGGAGAGGGAGAAATGGAATCAGTAGGTTGGCGATTGACTTTGGCCTTTTAGGGAGGAGATAGGGTTCCGGTCATCAAGGGCGATGATTAGAAATGTAGGGGAAGATAAGGGAAGAAGAACTGGTTCGATGGTCGGAGGAGATAAGGGTTCATCGAGAAGGGATAAAGTTGGTTAGTGTTGGACGGAGATAGAGGAGGCGTTGGTTGTTTGGTCATGTCAGAGATGGAGGGGCGACAGATGGGGGCTCGACCATTGGGAGGAGCAAGTGGCAGTGCAGAGGAAATAAGGTGGGTAGCGCAACTCCACCAACGTAGGTCAGAAGAGCAGAACCCGTTGGATCCTCACAATCCAACGAATGGATATGCATAACGTGCTATGCATGTGAATAGAGAGAGAGGAAGGCGGGATTAGTTAGGGTCGTTGGATCAAGCACTATCCAACGACCCAAATCAAGGGGTGGTAAAGGACAAGATACAAATGGGGACAAAATAGGTTGATTGGGCAGCGTTGACACGAGATCTACAGGTTTTGAATTATTGATATGAAAATCAATGCGCAATGGTCGTTGCAACCCAAATATCCCGCAACAAACCAACAATTTTTTTCTTCTCAAGCTGTGAAATTAATTACAAGAGAATAATGAAGCGAGAGAAATTTTTGCTACTTATTTACCTGTATAGCAACATGATCGAACTCAGGGAGGCTACAATTCCCGAGGGTTATTCAAATAATCGAAAATCAATGAAAGAAAAAATGGAATCTCAAATGCAAACTATCTTGATTTTTTTGTAAATTTTTTGTCTTTTTATTTATTATTTATTTTTTTATTTTTTTAATTTTCAAAATTTTAATGATTTTGATTTTTTTTATTTTCAAAAATAAGGAACAATATGCACAAGTAAAGAAATACGCACACCACACTATTTTGTATTTTCAAAATAGTCAGAAATATCCAGAAAATTATTGAGAAAATATTTTTGGATTTTAAAGGCTTTGAAATGTTTTTGAGAATTTCTGTAGAATTTTCAGGTGTTTTTCTATTTTTCTAAAAATCAAACAACGACTAAAAGGATAAACAGTGCATAACAAGGAGTAATTTGCAACTTAAAAATGTTTTAATGTCCAAAGCTCTTGGAGACTATTTTTATGCTAAAATATAGGCAAAAATTTACAAAAACGAAGCGAAATCATGATTTTTGGAGTTTTATAGAATTTTCTGTGATTTTTCTAAGATTTTTATTTTTTTTCAATTTTTTTGGGTTTTTAAAAGAATTAATGCACGAAATTTGGAAAGGAATTAAAAGACAATAAAATAAAACTAATATGTTATTTTTGAAATTTTAGAGCAATATTCAAATTTTTATGATTTTCAAAGTTCAAACAGGGAAAAATGACATATTTTTGATTTTTTTAGTAATAACAAATGAGGATAAAATACAATGAAAAATTTGTGCTAGAAAGATACACACACTAGGAGCATAACATAATTTTTGAGAAATTTACTGACGAACAAAAATATTTATTTCAATGAAAAGATCATGCAAAATAAAGTCTGGAAATACGATGACTAAACTGCAATTATTCAATGATCTGGAATTGGAAATATAATAGAAATTTAATGTGGGTGAAATTCGTAAATTATCCAATGAGAAGCATGCGACACGCGTGATTTGATCAGGAGCGGGGCTTCTTTGCAGATTCTAAAACTCAGGGGGCGTAGTTGATATTTTTCTAATCTTTTCCTTTAATCCCTTTAGGTTCTTCATGTTTTCGTTGTTCTTCAACCCAAGAGGAAGGGGGCACAAGGGCTGCAACTGCCCCTCTTCTTCTCCTGCAAGCAAAGGGGTGGTCGGCGGATGGAGGCGGTGGACGGCGGCTTTGGAGGCGGGGGGCGGCGGCTCTGCAGCAGGCGGAGCCTACTGGAGGGTGATGATGGCTGACGAGAGGAGATGGGCTCTAGGAGGTGCTTTGGTCAGCGGATTCAGCTATCCAGAAGGATGAGGGCGACGAGTGGCTGCTGCAGTCGACGTTGGGCGGAGACGGGCTCCAGCGGCGGTTGGAGCAAGGGGCGAAGATGGTGGCTCGTGGGTGGTAGCTCCTTCGCACGGGTGACAGGAGTTGCGCGGTTGTTGCGGGATGTGCGGCAGACGTTGGGGATGCGGCGATCGGCGGTTCCCGCAGCTGGCGCAGTCGGCGGAGATCGGCAACAGTCTTCCCATGCAACTGGTCTGAGGATGCGCACGCGGGTGTCGCAATGGGGCAGCGCATGCGGTCGGTAGAGGCGGTGGCAGCGGGCACCGCCAGCGGCTAGAGGGCAGTGCTTGTTGCCCTTTGTTTATTTTATTTATCTTATTTATTTTTTTATTTTCAATTGTAAAAACAGAAATGAAATAAAAACTTTTTTTAATTATTTTAGAAGCATAAACTGTATATAATTATTTTTATTTTTTTTATTTTTATTTTATCATGCAAAACAAATGTTTGGAAGAAAAACAATATGTATTTTTTATATTTTTTATTTATAAACACATGAGGACACGAGCACGACAGCTCGGTCCTGATTATTCGAAATGCGAAAAATCAAATGGTGATGTGAGTGGATGCGGATCCTTGCAATATGGATCAGCGTCTTCGACCACCATACGCGGCCGTAGTTGAAAGATTGCGTGAGGTAGAATAAAAACACGAATAGATCGAGATGTGAAGGTGAAAAATCGAGTCGGGCGAATTGGATCGTGATGATGGATTCTAAGATCTAGATAAAATGACGATGAACTTAAAGGCAAAAAATTAAACTAAGATTAACCTAGATGAAAGATAAGAAAAAGAAAGATGGATCTCACCTTAGGAGCAGAAAAGACTGTGATCGTCTCGACGAAGGCCGACTCGCTGTCATCGTGCGATTCAGAGGCTAAGCACCTCTCTACGACAAGATAGCTCTCGGAGAATAAGCTCCTCTCACTAAATATTGATCAAGTTGAATTGAGGGAGAGGGAGCCATATTAATAGATATAGAATGGAGTTTGAATTTTTGAAATTTTGAATGAAGATAAGAGATAAGAGAAAAAAATTGAAATGGGATAAAGTTAGAATTAGTGTTAAAATATTTACAAAAATTATTTTTTTTCTATTTTCTTCACATAATTAAATTGAATAAAAATGTTAATTTTTTATTTTTTATGGTGGTTATTTAAGAATAGCAAATATATACATATACTATATACATATGGTACATTATATACATAGCTAAATAAGGAAATTAATTTTTTTTGTTTTAAAATATTTATTTATTTTTTATTTTAAATAATTAGTAAAAATATTTACAAATACAATATGTAGAAATAAATGGTAAAATTGCACAAATCACCCTAGAAAATTGACTTTTCAACCGTATCTTTAAAAATTATGAAATCAGCTATTTTAAAGAGATAATTTAATATAGAGTACAATGGAAGTGAGTTTGGTCCAATTTGAGTTCATATGGAGCCGGAATTGGTCTTTCAATTATCGCTTAATGGCTTTTTCCAAGTGTGGTTGCTTTTATTCTGTACATGATTTTATTTTACAAATATTTTTATTAATTAGGAAATATTTTTATTTACAACTTTTGTTTTGAAAATTATTTAATTTGAGGTCAATTTATGTACAAATAAAATAGTGTAAGTATACAGATATACATAGCACACATTTTTTTTGGATTTTTTGATTAAGGACCCTATCTTCCCCTACTATATTCCTTACCGATCAGAGCAAGTCTTGATCTTCTCTCGGGGTTCGGGTCAGCTTGTATCTATTACATATATACAATCTTTTTTTCTTTTCTTTATTTTCCCTTTATCTATTTATTTTTTTAGGTTAAAATAGTAATTAATGTACAATATTTACACACAGATGCAAGTTAGTAAGAATATGGAGTTAATATTATATACATGTGTTTTATTAGGGATTTTAAGCCAAAATAAATGAATAAAGATGATGAAATACAGATTCATCATCCCCCTATTATTTACCTTTGCTAGTCCCTTAGCAAACCCTTATTTGAAAGAATAAACGAATAAAAAGAAAAGGAAAGGAAAAATAAAGAATATAGAATAATATTGAGTATTAAACTTATCTTCATAAAATTGTAGTATGGAGCTCTGTCAGACCTGTGGACGGAACCTTGATGGGAAATAGATTTAAAACCTAACAGCCTCTAAGTTCCATAACAAGTCTACGTACACAAATTCTTATGACTATGAATCTTTACTTGAGTAAAATATAGCTCCCCATCTCAAAAGTAACAAAGAAACGACCTCCCTCAACAAGGTAACTCTAGTTCCCCGATCTAGCAATTCTTTCCTCGAGGAGCTGGGATATTCCCTTCTAAGTTCAAGTACAACTAGCTCAAGAAGAGGAGAGTTGGAGAAAAGAATGGACGCTAACCAGTGTAGCTACCTATCCTTGGATGCATGACCAATGTAGCCAAGTCATCCAGCTGCAAGCTTACAAAAATTTGACTTTGAAGCTCTTATTATTTCCTTTTTTTCTTCATCCTTGTATATACACTCCGGCATGCATTTTACTTTTCAATCGGACCTGCCCACTTTTGGATATTATGCATTTTTTCTTTTTTTCCTTTTTTGTAAATATATACAAAGTGTAGCATATACATAAGGAGTTTTTCTTCTTGAACTAGTAGACTATCCCTCTTTTGAAGCATCATTGCAACCCCACAACATCCTTTCTTTAGACCTCAATGCTACTAGATCAGGTTGAGATGTTATAACCCTCACTAGAGGAAGACGAGAGGTTCTGCCTAAAAGTACTACCCTCGTATGCTACTCCAAGCTAAAAGATTCCGCCTCCTCACTACCTCCTCCATGAAGAGCTACGTGTAGAGTTCTTGTCCAAGATAAGCCACGGTCTGAAAGAATCATGCGTGTGTTGTTAAATGTTCTACTTAGACTAATCAAGATGACATGTGAATATAGTCTTATGGACTCAAAGAATTCAGTCGCTAGGACCATGAAAAGTCTTAACTCCATTTCTTATAAGGTTCCTATGAAATTAAGTGGATTGAGGTCCAACTAAGATCCATTCTTCAATTTAATTCCAGGCTTAGTTTAAATGTCAATACTATCCTGAAAAATGCACATGCAAATGCAAGAAATATGTACAATGCAAAAAGCAATTTTTTTTTGAAATGATTTTCTAATTTTGAACTTTTTATGGGTTTTTGGAAAAGAAAGGAAAAATGATGCACATGCGAAAAGAGTTTTTTATGCAACTTTTTTATAGATTTTTGGTTTTGTAGTTTTTTTTCAAAATGGAAAAAGGGTTAGTAAAATATATACAAGTATATACAAGGATTTTTTTGTGTTTTTGGTTTTGTTTTTGTTTTTTTTGTTGTTTTTGTTGTTTTTTTGGTTTTTGTATATTTTTTGTTTTTGTTTTTTTGTTTTTGTTTTTTTGAAGGTGATCAAAGTCTATGCACACACATACACGTGGATTTATGAATCTATATACATATCCTAAAAAATAAACATATTTTAAAGTTCGAGTTATGTCTAAAGTATATATACAATATATACGACATCCCCTATACTTAGCTCGAACTATGTCCTCATAGTGATCAGAAAGCGGCAAATGATGACATAACTCGTGTTAAGTATAGAAAAAGTGAAAAGACTCCTATGCTACGACGACTCAAAGAGAAAATGAAAAGAATAGAAATCGGTGATCCCCCTATACTTAGGATCAAGTAATCCTAAGTATAGAAGACTGTACAAAAGGGGAAAACCGATGCAGACAATGTACAAACTTAAAAATAAAAAAGACGATATGAACAACATCACCCCATACTTAGGGTAGAGTATCCCTAAGTAAAGGCAACAACAAGAGTGATGAACAGAAGGAATATGAACAACAAAAATCATTCACCCTAATACTTAGGATAAAGCACATCCTAAGTATAGCATATACACACACACACGGAGAAGCGATGAATGATAAAATGGAAGAAGAAAGAATGAAACGAAAGGTCAAGAAGGTCGAAAGCGAACCTTCTTGCAGGACCGCTAAGGTATGGATCTGACAAGGTGTAGGTCGATATTGGGGTCATCATTAAACATAAACTGATCATGATCGACCAAGAATGTATCCTCAGCAGTGTCAGAGTGTGCAGACACGAATCGGTTAGTGGAAGTAGTGTGGTCATGTCCTGCCTGGGAAGTCTCGCAAATATCAAAGTAAAAAGGCTCGAAATCATTATCAGAAAAAGTAAGATCAATTCCAACATGGCAAGCTTCTATTGGATCATCATCTTTATCAAAGGCCCAAATTCCTTTATAAAAGCAATTAAATCAAATTTAGCCTTATCGGTCTCATCTAAATTAGGGTGAATAGGAGAGTGTCATCAGTGAAAGTAGTCAAATCATGTCCGTCCTGCCTAGTCCCAGAGTCTGGCTTCCTCTCTAGGGTGTCTATCGTGTAAATCCCGCGGATGTCATCAATGCATCGCCACGTACCAGAAGGGGAAACTCCAAGGTTTATGCTTTCCAATTCTTCCTCCTTGAAGAGGAACTCTTGGGTCTTAGTATCATCCAACATACAACAAGAATCTCTGACATTATCATCGAGGTCAAATTCCTTGGGGTTGGATAACACGGGCGGTCTCTCATGGGATACAAGTCTGTGGTCAGTAATGGGTGTAGTGATCAACACATCACTCCCTACATCAGAACGGAAGCGAATCTCTCCTGATCCATAATAAATAACAGCTCTTGCAGAGGCGAGGAAAGGCCGTCCCACGATGATTGGAAGGTGCTCCACAGGGGTGGAGGTCTTCATGGGAACTACACCAAAATCAAAAGTGAAGTTCATGCCCTGAATAAGAATGACATCATTTTCTAGAATACCCTTCAGCCTCTTGATAGATCCATCAGCAAATTGAGCTATCATCCTGGTTTTCTTGAGAGGCCCAAGATGAAGATACTGTACCATAGATAAGGTATTATATTGATTAACAAACCGCCGTCAAGGAGAGTGTTATCACAAGAATAGTCAGATATGGAGCAACTCACAAGAGGTTTGGCAGTGTTCCCTTTCTTAAAATGTGGACGGTGGGAGATGGCGTAGGCAGCGACCATGGTTAAGATGTGATGCTCAGATATGCTCCTCTGCTTTCTCTTCTTGTGTTGAGGAGCAAATAAATGTGTCATGGCCTGGTGAAGTGGTGCTTTAATGATCTCGTGAATGGTGGCCATCACTTCCAGTTCAGTCAATATTTTTTTTGAATTTTGGACCTCCTCCATACAAAAGAGGAGATCAGAATCAACATATACACGAGGATTGCCACGAGCAGTTTGTACAGTGGCATCCTCGGAGTCAAGGTTGGGACATGTTGTGAATGACTGTGTGAGAAAATAATTTGACATTGGTGTCCTCTCCTCACAAAATGAATCAACAATGTGTCTCCCAAAATATTTTTGGATTTTTAAAATTTTCTCATTTTTTTGTATTTTGGATGATTGCAATCTCTCATGATTATCTTCAAGTGAATCCATATCCTCAAATAGTGAAGCAGTGTTCTGGCTCTCATTTATGTTAAATAGATTGCTAATCCTCAAATTCATATGCTCCATCATCTGGTTCAGTGTCTCAAGTGTGGAAATCATGAAAGGTGACTCCAACATCCCAGGATCGGGTGAGTGGAATGAGGGTGGGTGAGATTCAGAGTCCGACTCATGAAATAATGGGTTAGGTAGATATGCACAAATATTAGGGGGAAAGTCCTCCTGGAAAAAGGAAGGTGGATCGGCTGGAGAGTGCGAGAAGTCTGTGAAGATCAAATTAAAATAAATCCAGTCGGCCATCTCCAAAACAAAATACGGGATCGGGAGAGTACGAGGGTCAAGTCAAAATATGTGCAGAAAAAGGCGCAAATGCATAGAAGGATCTAGTATGCACACGAGCAATCAAATACAAAACAAACTCCAAGTTCACCAACTCATCGCAATGTGAAGACCGTGAAGGTTCAGTCAATTATATTGTCAATTTTTAGAGTTTGGTAAGAATACAATCTATCAGAGTGGTTAGAGCGAGTTGTTAGGACCCAATGCTCTCAGGAGACTATCTCAATCTCACAACTAGTTTTTTCCAGCCAGTATGGGTGCGAATCGTTTACCAGCTACCCGATTTGCCCACTCCGCTAAGGAAATCTCAGGCCGATTACCGGCTACCCGGTGAAGTCCTCACTGGAGAACAACTAATCACAAGACAGTAGTCTGAAGAGAGTTTGGGCGTGGTTCTATCCTAGTGTGCGGGTCGCTCTCTCGCTGCAGATAAATCAAACAAGGAGGGGTGACTCTCCTCAAAATAATGATTTTTCGTTACGTTTATTTTAGGGTTGACTTTTCTTTAGCAGGTCCCGACTTTAGGCAGTTATTACTTGGTTTGAGTATCTTCAATAAATCGCCTACCGAGTGTCCAATTTTCTTTTTAACTTATGTGATTGAAATCAAGGAAGGAGATCTGAAATGTCAATGCGTGACTAAATACAATGATGCATGCAGAGGTTAGAGATGCGTACGCTGTCGCCAGCACTCTACATGCAGGGTGATCCACATATAATTTAAATACAGAAAAATAAAATAACCTATATGCAATGCAAGTTAACCGTCCTAATCAATAGCTTCTATTAATAGGCAAGAACATGTTAATTTGACTAAGTCCAATTGTGCTCTATTCTGTAGGTACAGAAATTATTGTTTAGGGTATTTGAACCTAATTAAACAACTAGTTCAAAAAAATTAATTAAGGCAATCAATAGTTAGCTCACAAAATCCGTGTGAAACATATAAAAATAAGGTAATGAAAACAAAACCGATGAGGTCCCCCAAGTGCACCAACACTTGACGAAACAAACCCTACAATAAATGAATGTCCATTTTACAAGAGTTCAAATGCTAGAAAAAATAAAAAATAAATAAAAAGTCTAATATTTTTTTATCTCCTTCAATTCTTCTCCTCCTCTCACGCTATCCTACGATTTGGTGAAGAATCAAGCCGCCTATGCTTCGCTTGGGTGCTTCGGCTCTCCTAAGATCACCTCCTTCGCTCCGCGGGCCCCCACAAGACAAAAAAAGAGAGAATGTGTAAGAAACACAATTATCAAATATGAGCAAGAAAAATGAAATATAGTAAAATATAGCTCCCCATCTCAAAAGTAACAAAGAAACGACCTCCCTCAACAAGGTAACTCTAGTTCCCCGATCTAGCAATTCTTTCCTCGAGGAGCTGGGATATTCCCTTCTAAGTTCAAGTACAACTAGCTCAAGAAGAGGAGATGGAGAAAAGAATGGACGCTAACCAGTGTAGCTACCTATCCTTGGATGCATGACCAATGTAGCCAAGTCATCCAGCTGCAAGCTTACAAAAATTTGACTTTGAAGCTCTTATTATTTCCTTTTTTTCTTCATCCTTGTATATACACTCCGGCATGCATTTTACTTTTCAATCGGACCTGCCCACTTTTGGATATTATGCATTTTTTTCTTTTTTTTCCTTTTTTGTAAATATATACAAAGTGTAGCATATACATAAGGAGTTTTTCTTCTTGAACTAGTAGACTATCCCTCTTTTGAAGCATCATTGCAACCCCACAACATCCTTTCTTTAGACCTCAATGCTACTAGATCAGGTTGAGATGTATAACCCTCACTAGAGGAAGACGAGAGGTTCTGCCTAAAAGTACTACCCTCGTATGCTACTCCAAGCTAAAAGATTCCGCCTCCTCACTACCTCCTCCATGAAGAGCTACGTGTAGAGTTCTTGTCCAAGATAAGCCACGGTCTGAAAGAAATCATGCGTGTGTTGTTAATGTTCTACTTAGACTAATCAAGATGACATGTGAATATAGTCTTATGGACTCAAAGAATTCAGTCGCTAGGACATGAAAAGTCTTAACTCCATTTCTTATAAGGTTCCTATGAAATTAAGTGGATTGAGGTCCAACTAAGATCCATTCTTCATTTAATTCCAGGCTTAGTTTAAATGTCAATACTATCCTGAAAAATGCACATGCAAATGCAAGAAATATGTACAATGCAAAAAGCAATTTTTTTTTTGAAATGATTTTCTAATTTTGAACTTTTTATGGGTTTTTGGAAAAGAAAGGAAAAATGATGCACATGCGAAAAGAGTTTTTTATGCAACTTTTTTATAGATTTTTGGTTTTGTAGTTTTTTTTCAAAATGGAAAAAGGGTTAGTAAAATATATACAAGTATATACAAGGATTTTTTGTGTTTTTGGTTTTGTTTTTGTTTTTTTGTTGTTTTTGTTGTTTTTTTGGTTTTTGTATATTTTTTGTTTTTGTTTTTTTTGTTTTTGTTTTTTTGAAGGTGATCAAAGTCTATGCACACACATACACGTGGATTTTATGAATCTATATACATATCCTAAAAAATAAACATATTTTAAAGTTCGAGTTATGTCTAAAGTATATATACAATATATACGACATCCCCTATACTTAGCTCGAACTATGTCCTCATAGTGATCAGAAAGCGGCAAATGATGACATAACTCGTGTTAAGTATAGAAAAGTGAAAAGACTCCTATGCTACGACGACTCAAAGAGAAAATGAAAAGAATAGAAATCGGTGATCCCCCTATACCTTAGGATCAAGTAATCCTAAGTATAGAAGACTGTACAAAAGGGGAAAACCGATGCAGACAATGTACAAACTTAAAAATAAAAAAGACGATATGAACAACATCACCCCATACTTAGGGTAGAGTATCCCTAAGTAAAGGCAACAACAAGAGTGATGAACAGAAGGAATATGAACAACAAAAATCATTCACCCCTAATACTTAGGATAAAGCACATCCTAAGTATAGCATATACACACACACACGGAGAAGCGATGAATGATAAAATGGAAGAAGAAAGAATGAAACGAAAGGTCAAGAAGGTCGAAAGCGAACCTTCTTGCAGGACCGCTAAGGTATGGATCTGACAAGGTGTAGGTCGATATTGGGGTCATCATTAAACATAAACTGATCATGATCGACCAAGAATGTATCCTCAGCAGTGTCAGAGTGTGCAGACACGAATCGGTTAGTGGAAGTAGTGTGGTCATGTCCTGCCTGGGAAGTCTCGCAAATATCAAAGTAAAAAGGCTCGAATCATTATCAGAAAAAGTAAGATCAATTCCAACATGGCAAGCTTCTATTGGATCATCATCTTTATCAAAAGGCCCAAATTCCTTTATAAAAGCAATTAAATCAAATTTAGCCTTATCGGTCTCATCTAAATTAGGGTGAATAGGAAGAGTGTCATCAGTGAAAGTAGTCAAATCATGTCCGTCCTGCCTAGTCCCAGAGTCTGGCTTCCTCTCTAGGGTGTCTATCGTGTAAATCCCGCGGATGTCATCAATGCATCGCCACGTACCAGAAGGGAAACTCCAAGGTTTATGCTTTCCAATTCTTCCTCCTTGAAGAGGAACTCTTGGGTCTTAGTATCATCCAACATACAACAAGAATCTCTGACATTATCATCGAGGTCAAATTCCTTGGGGTTGGATAACACGGGCGGTCTCTCATGGGATACAAGTCTGTGGTCAGTAATGGGTGTAGTGATCAACACATCACTCCCTACATCAGAACGGAAGCGAATCTCTCCTGATCCATAATAAATAACAGCTCTTGCAGAGGCGAGGAAAGGCCGTCCCACGATGATTGGAAGGTGCTCCACAGGGGTGGAGGTCTTCATGGGAACTACACCAAAATCAAAAGTGAAGTTCATGCCCTGAATAAGAATGACATCATTTTCTAGAATACCCTTCAGCCTCTTGATAGATCCATCAGCAAATTGAGCTATCATCCTGGTTTTCTTGAGAGGCCCAAGATGAAGATACTGTACCATAGATAAGGTATTATATTGATTAACAAACCGCCGTCAAGGAGAGTGTTATCACAAGAATAGTCAGATATGGAGCAACTCACAAGAGGTTTGGCAGTGTTCCCTTTCTTAAAATGTGGACGGTGGGAGATGGCGTAGGCAGCGACCATGGTTAAGATGTGATGCTCAGATATGCTCCTCTGCTTTCTCTTCTTGTGTTGAGGAGCAAATAAATGTGTCATGGCCTGGTGAAGTGGTGCTTTAATGATCTCGTGAATGGTGGCCATCACTTCCAGTTCAGTCAATATTTTTTTTGAATTTTTGGACCTCCTCCATACAAAAGAGGAGATCAGAATCAACATATACACGAGGATTGCCACGAGCAGTTTGTACAGTGGCATCCTCGGAGTCAAGGTTGGGACATGTTGTGAATGACTGTGTGAGAAAATAATTTGACATTGGTGTCCTCTCCTCACAAAATGAATCAACAATGTGTCTCCCAAAATATTTTTGGATTTTTAAAATTTTCTCATTTTTTTGTATTTTGGATGATTGCAATCTCTCATGATTATCTTCAAGTGAATCCATATCCTCAAATAGTGAAGCAGTGTTCTGGCTCTCATTTATGTTAAATAGATTGCTAATCCTCAAATTCATATGCTCCATCATCTGGTTCAGTGTCTCAAGTGTGGAAATCATGAAAGGTGACTCCAACATCCCAGGATCGGGTGAGTGGAATGAGGGTGGGTGAGATTCAGAGTCCGACTCATGAAATAATGGGTTAGGTAGATATGCACAAATATTAGGGGGAAAGTCCTCCTGGAAAAAGGAAGGTGGATCGGCTGGAGAGTGCGAGAAGTCTGTGAAGATCAAATTAAAATAAATCCAGTCGGCCATCTCCAAAACAAAATACGGGATCGGGAGAGTACGAGGGTCAAGTCAAAATATGTGCAGAAAAAGGCGCAAATGCATAGAAGGATCTAGTATGCACACGAGCAATCAAATACAAAACAAACTCCAAGTTCACCAACTCATCGCAATGTGAAGACCGTGAAGGTTCAGTCAATTATATTGTCAATTTTTAGAGTTTGGTAAGAATACAATCTATCAGAGTGGTTAGAGCGAGTTGTTAGGAACCCAATGCTCTCAGGAGACTGTCTCAATCTCACAACTAGTTTTTTCCAGCCAGTATGGGTGCGAATCGTTTACCAGCTACCCGATTTGCCCACTCCGCTAAGGAAATCTCAGGCCGATTACCGGCTACCCGGTGAAGTCCTCACTGGAGAACAACTAATCACAAGACAGTAGTCTGAAGAGAGTTTGGGCGTGGTTCTATCCTAGTGTGCGGGTCGCTCTCTCGCTGCAGATAAATCAAACAAGGAGGGGTGACTCTCCTCAAAATAATGATTTTTCGTTACGTTTATTTTAGGGTTGACTTTTCTTTAGCAGTCCCGACTTTAGGCAGTTATTACTTGGTTTGAGTATCTTCAATAAATCGCCTACCGAGTGTCCAATTTTCTTTTTAACTTATGTGATTGAAATCAAGGAAGGAGATCTGAAATGTCAATGCGTGACTAAATACAATGATGCATGCAGAGGTTAGAGATGCGTACGCTGTCGCCAGCACTCTACATGCAGGGTGATCCACATATAATTTTAAATACAGAAAAATAAAATAACCTATATGCAATGCAAGTTAACCGTCCTAATCAATAGCTTCTATTAATAGGCAAGAACATGTTAATTTGACTAAGTCCAATTGTGCTCTATTCTGTAGGTACAGAAATTATTGTTTAGGGTATTTGAACCTAATTAAACAACTAGTTCAAAAAAATTAATTAAGGCAATCAATAGTTAGCTCACAAAATCCGTGTGAAACATATAAAAATAAGGTAATGAAAACAAAACCGATGAGGTCCCCAAGTGCACCAACACTTGACGAAACAAACCCTACAATAAATGAATGTCCATTTTACAAGAGTTCAAATGCTAGAAAAAATAAAAAATAAATAAAAGTCTAATATTTTTTTATCTCCTTCAATTCTTCTCCTCCTCTCACGCTATCCTACGATTTGGTGAAGAATCAAGCCGCCTATGCTTCGCTTGGGTGCTTCGGCTCTCCTAAGATCACCTCCTTCGCTCCGCGGGCCCTCACAAGACAAAAAAAGAGAGAATGTGTAAGAAACACAATTATCAAATATGAGCAAGAAAAATGAAATAAATGCAGTGAATATGAACAATGGAGTTAATGTGGAAAAATATAAACAAATATGTACAACCAAGAATAGTAGGTCAAAAGAGAAACCTAACTACCCTTGTCGTGCCTCCCCGGCAACAGCGCCATTTTGTTGGGACGTGATCTTTGGGTTTTGAATTATTGATATGAAACTTAATGCGCAGTGGTCGTTGCAACCTAAATATCCCGCAACAAACAAACAATTTTTTTTCTCAAGCTACGAAATTAACTGCAAGAGAATAATGAAGCGAGGAAAATTTTTGCTACTTATTTACATGTGTAGCAAAATGATCGAATTCAGGGAGGCTACAATTCCCGAGGGTTATTCAAATAATCGAAAATCAATTAAAAGAAAAAGGGAATCTAAAATGAAAACTATCTTAATTTTTTGTGAATTTTTTTGTCTTTCTTACTTTTTTATTTCTATTTTTTATTTTCTGCTTTCAACATTTTAATGATTTTGATTTCTACAATTTTTATTTTAAAAATATGGAACAATATGCACATGTACAGAAATACACACTCTACACTCTTTTTGTATTTTTCAAAATAGTCAGAAATGTCTAGAAAATTATAGAGAAATTTTTTTTTAGATTTTAAAGGCTTTGTAATATTTTTCAGAATTTTTGTAAAATTTTCAGATGCTTTTGTATTTTTCTAAAAATTAAACAATGGCTAAAAGGATAAACAATGCACAACCCGGAGTAATTTGCAACTTAAAAATGTTTTAATGCCTAAAACTCCTGAGGACTTTATGCTAAAAAATAAACAAAAAATTACAAACAGGAAGTGAAATCACGATTTTTTAAACTTTTGTAGAATTTTCTGTGTTTTTCTAATTTTTTTTATATTTTTAAATTTTGTTGGGTTTTGAATAGAATTAATGCACGAAATTTGGATAGGAATTAAAAGATAATAAAATAAAACTAATATATATTTTTAGAATTTTTAGAGAAATTTTCAAAATTTTATGATTCTTCAAAGTTCAAATAGGGAAAATGACATATTTTTATTTTTTAATAATAACAAATGATGATAAAATACAATGAAAAATTTATTTTAGAGAAATACACACATCATGAGCATACCATGTTTTTTGAGAAATTTATTGACGAACAAAAATATTTATTTCAATGAAAAGATCATGCAAAATCAAGTCTGAAAATACGGTGACTAAATTGCAATTATTCAATATTCTGGAATTGGAAATATAACAGAAATTTAATGTGGGCGAAATTCGTAAATTACGCAATGAGAAGCACGCGACACACCTGACTTGATCAGGAAAGGGGCTTCTTTGCAGTTTCTAAAACGTCTGGGACCTAGTTGATATTTTCCCAATCTTTTCCTTTAATCTCTTTAGGGTTCTTCATGTTTTCATTATTCTTCAACCCAAGAGGAAGGGGGCACAAGGGCCGTCACCGCCCCTCTTCTTCTCCTGCAAGCAAAGGGGTGGTCGGCAGATGGAGGCGGTGGAAGACAGCTCTATAGTGGGAGGAGCCTGCTGGGGGTGATGATGGCTGACGAGAGGAGATGAGATCCAGGAGGTGCTTTGGTCAACGGAGTTGGCGGTCCATAAGGACGAGGGCAGCGAGTGGCTACTGCTGTCGGCATTGGGCGGAGACAGGCTCCTGCAGCGGTTGGAGCAAGGGGCGGAGATGGTGGCTCGCGGGTGGCAGCTCCTTCGCGTGGGGGGCAGGAGTTGCACGGTGGTTGCGGGACGTGCGACATGCGTCGGGGATGCGACGATCGGCGGAGCGTGTGGCTGACGCGGTCGGCGGAGATCGGCAACAATCTTCCTAGGCGACTGGTCTGAGGATGCGCGTGTGGGTGTCGCGATGGGGCGGCGCCTGCGGTCGGCAGTGGCGGTGGCGGCGGGCACCACCAGCGGCTCGAGGGCGGTGCCTGCTGCCCTTTGTTTGTTTTTTTATTTTTTTATTTTCAATTGTAAAAGTAGAAATGAAATAAAAACATTTTTTACTTTTTAAGAAACAGAAACTGTAAATACATTTTTTATTTTTTTTAATTTTTTGTTGTTTTATTTTATCCTACAAAACAAATGTTAGGAAGAAAAATAATATATATTTTTTTGTGTTTTTTATATTTTTTATTTATAAACAAATGAGGACACGAGCACGACGGCTCGGTCCTGATGATTTGAAATGCGAAAAATAAAATGGAGATGTGAGTGGATGCAGATCCTTGCGATGTGGATCGAATCCGCGTCTCCAACCACCGTACGCAGTCGGAGTTGGAAGATTGCGTGAGGTAGAATAAGAACGCGAATAGATCGAGATTTGAAGGTAAAAAATCGAATCGAACAAATCAGATCGTGATGATGGATTCTAAGATCCAGATAAAAATGATGATGAAATTAAAGACGAAAAATTAAACTAAGATTTACCTAGATGAAAAATAAGAAAAAGAAAGATGGATCTCACCTTAGGAGCAGAAAAGACCATGATCGCCTCGACGAAGGCGGACTCGCTGTCACCAGACGGTTTGGAGGCTAGGCACCTCTCTGTGACAAGATAGCTCTCGGAGAATATGCTCCTCCCATCAAATTTTGATCAAGTTGAATTGAGGGAGAGGGAGCCATATTAATAGATAACGAATAGAGTTTGAATTTTTGAAAATTGAAATGAATATTAGAGATAAGAGGAAAATTTTTTGAAATGAGATAAAGTTAGAATTAATGTTAAAATTATTTATAAAAATTATTATTTTTTCTATTTTTATCACTTAATTAAATTGAAAAATTGTTAATATTTTTATTTTTTGTGGTTATTTAATAATAACAACTATATACATATACTATATACATATGGTACATTATATACATAGTTAAATAAAAAAATTAGTTTTTTTGTTTTAAAAATTGTATTTTAAATAATTAGTAAAAATATTTACAAATACAATATGTATCAAAAATTTGGTAAAATTGCACAAACCACCCTAGAAAACTGACTTTTCAACTGTAACTTCAAAAATTATGAAATCACAACCATTTTAAAGATAATTTAATTTAGAGTATAATGGAAGTGAGTTTGGTTCAATTTGAGTTCATATGGAGCAGGAATTGGTCTTTCAATTATCGTTTAATGGCTTTTTCCAAGTGTGGTTTCTTTTATTCTGTATATGATTTTATTTTGCAAATATTTTTATTAATTAGGAAATATTTTTATTTACAACTTTTGTTTTGAAAATTATTTAATTTGAGGTCAATTTATGTACAAATAAAACAGTGTAAGTATACAAATATACAAGTCACATTTTTTGGATTTTTTGATTAAGGACCCTATCTCCCCCTACTTTATTCCTGATCGATCAGGTCAAGTCTTGACCTTCTCTCGGGGTTCGGGTCAGCCTGTATCTATTACATATATACGATCTTTTTTTTCTTTATTTTTCCTTTATCTATTTATTTATTTTAGGTTAAAATAGTAATAAATGTACAATATTTACACACAGATGCAAGTTAGTAAGAATATGGAGTTAATATTATATATAGGTATTTTATAAGGGATTTTAAGCTAAAATAAATGAATAAAGATGATGAAATGCATATTCATCAGGCGTCTGACTGTATCTGGAGATGGACCAATCGCGTGATGACGCATGGCCCGTGAGTTGACCAGAATTTTGACATATGTATGAAAATGCAGAAATAAATCTATTAAAATTATAAGATGGACTCAAATGAAAAAATACATAAAATAAAAAATATTCAGATGCCAATGAAATCAAGAATGCAAGATATGCAATTGTTTGGTGGTATTTTATGTATATAAAATACTAGTTTTTGGCTTTGTAATTTTATTTGATTTTTCTGATGATAAATAAATAAATGAAAAAATACAACATGATGTGAGATAAAACAATGGACTTAAATGTGTTTTTTTGGAGTTTTTATGGTTTTTACACAGACAAGAATAGAGAAGTTAATTATGTACAAGTGGATTATGTCTGTAAGATCGAGTCAGAATCTGTCTTTTTTATTGCTTTTCTGAGTTTTTGAATTGTGATTTTTATGTGATGTATAAAAGAATGAATAAATCACAACAATGAATAAGAAAATAATTAAGATCAGTGGAATATGCACATGAAATGATATGATAAAATCAATAAATATGTATAATGCACAGTTATGTCCCAAAACCCAATTTTCACAAATGGACACCGATTCTTTTGAATTTGATCTTGATTTGTAGATAATTGGACGTACATTAATTCAAAATGAGTAGAGTTCGTTTGAACAATGTATAAGAGAGAATCAATGTTTTTGTTTATCTATATTGAAATTAAGGTTTTTGATTATTTTGAATATGTATAAGTTAGATTTTTTTAGGATTTTTCATGGATTATGGTTAGTGATATACACAATGAAGTTGGTTTCATGTCAATTAGATTTAGCATGAATTAATTAAAAATGCATTAAGTTAGGTAAAAATATGAAGATGAATATTGATGCAGAAATGAATGATAATTTCAGCAAATTAATTATGAATGGTTGAAAGTTAATTTATGAAGTTAACATGCAAATGATTCTAAATTCTTGGGACGAAGCTCTATTTTCTGCCAATTAGAGTGATGAATAACAGATTCATCACCTAGGATCTCATGAATAATTTATTTTATTATTCTCTTTCTACATGATATCAGAGCGATGGTCCTAGAGCGAAGCACTATTGCCCTAGTACCCTCCCCCACTTATCTGACTTTTCCCTTCATCGTCGCCCATCGACTCTCCTCTTTGTGCTGCCACCTCGCACGTGGCCCTAGCAGCAGTCGTCACCCCTAACAACTCCCTCATGGTCGTTGTCGTCTAATCTCGAGGATCTTAGGTCACAACTACTGTCATTGTTGCCTTCTTTTGCGGTCAATTCTACGCCAACAATTGGTAGATGGGGTCCTATCGACTCCTCTCTCTTGACGCCACTAGTGCCTCTAGGCTCCCTTAGGGGCAACGCCAACTACTTGATCGCACCTAGGCCGCAACTAGCCACTTGATTGCTTCCTACAGTTGTTGTCAATCACCTTAGTTACCCTAACATCACCCAACATTCGCCAAAAAAGTCCAATTTTGGGTGTTTTTGAGTAAAATCAGATCTCCATGATCCACCAAGCGCCCAAGAAAGACACCATGATTGATGGGAACATTTATGGCATGAGTATGCACACACAACTGATTCCTTATATATCAGTGTAGACGCGTTTGCTTCAGACTACAACCCCTGTATTCATTGAAAAACCCGAAAATTTCCTTCTTAATTCAATCAGATTAACGATTAAAATATGTTCAAATTTCGTTGTAGTCGGACAATTAAAGGTTGATAAAAAAACCACTATTTAATTAATGTATCAATTAAAATGAGAGGCAAATATTTTTTAAATTGGTAATTTCCAAGGTCAAACTCAGGGAGGCAACTGTCTCCTTAGGTTGGTTTAAAGTTGATATCGAAGTTAGGTTTTCAGAGAGGTATTTTTTTGATATTTTTAAATACGATAAATGCATGATATGAAATTTTGACAAAGTTCGGAGACTAAAATGTAAATTTCGATTAAATAAATTCCAAAAATCCTCAAACTTGGCCATAATGTGAAATATGATGAAACTAGACTAATGTATTTTTTTAGAAATTTTGAATACAAGATGAATATTCTATGATTAAATGAATGCATCCAATGAGATCTTCACTAATTAATTATAAAAAATATTAAATCAACTTATTTTCAGGAAATAAAATTATCTACAATACATCAATAGGTGATCTATCTCAGAAAAATCCTAAACCCTAAAAATATTGACTTGAATACCTATTGAAAATTAATTAGTGGAATGTATAAAATAAATTTTTTAGAGAAAAATATGCATGAAAATGCAATCCTTTTTTGGCACAATGTAACTAACAATTAATTCTATGATTTTTGAATTTTTTGTTAATTTTTTTTATGAATTTTTAAGCAAGATTGGGTAAAATATATACATTTCTGCAAGAATAATTGTAATTAATTAACCACAAAGAATAAAAATATCATGAGCAACCACAATGTGAAGAATTAATTGTAGAAGAGAGTGCAATTTTTTGATTAACAAAATGATGCCAAAATGAGGTTCAAAATAAATGGTGAACATAGGGTCCTAGATGTAATTATAGAAATAAATTTGGTAAAAAAATAATGCTGACAAGACTTAGATGCAATTACCTATAACCGTATGGGTATTTATGCAAGTTTCTCAGGAGGGCACGTGTGCCTCACATGCCTCCTTGAACTGGGGGCTCTTCTGTGATTTTCTAGATCTGTAGGTGCCACTCACATACTTGGCACGTGCATCCTTGGTTGGCTGGTGATTTTTCAGAAGTCCAGGGATTCCTTCGCAAATCCTACACTTCCCTCGCGTGCTCTGCATGTGAGGAGGGAATGAGCACGAGGGGGCAGGCAGAGGAGAGGTGCTGGCGCGGTAGAGACTGCCACTAGAGGGGTGGTGCGCAGTTGTCGACAAAGCCGTGCACCCACTGGAGGTGGTCGGTGAGGCATGTCGAAGACGGTTGAGGGCGGTCGGTGGAGACCCCGCAGACGGGGAGATGCCAGGGCTGTTAATGGGCAGAGGAAGGCTGCTCCAGGTGACACATTCCTGGAGCTTAATGGCAACGGCTGTGGGCGGAGCAAATGGGTGGTGGCATTGCAGTTGACGAGGGATGCAAGCGGGTTGATGTAGGCATCGACTGTGGCACTGCTCGGGCGACTGGAGGCGAAGGCGAGGTGCAGGCTGGTGATGATTGAGAAGGGTGATGCATGCCGATCTCCAGGTGTCGACGGACCTGTTCAGGAGGTGTGGCGCTGGGGAATGGTGATGAAATGCGGCGGATGAAACAAGGGAGATGTTGGCCTCCGATGAAGTCGATGAGTAGTACGACTCGTGGAGGATCGGAGCTCCGATGCAGATGCAATGGGTCGAAGGAAATTGTTGGAGCTGGAGCATGAAAGTGATGTAGAGAACGGACCGAGGTGAAGCAGAGGAAAGCAAAAGAAGCAGAGGAAGAAGAGGAGGGGAAAGAATGAGAAGACCATGAAAAGAAGGGTTACATGTGGGTGTTGGTCGTCTGACGAAGAGGGGGCTCGACAGAGAGCACCAATGCCTCCAGAAGGTCAACGATCACCTTCGAGGCTGAGCAGCAAAGTGCGTCTGTTGTAGCAAAGTTTGGGACCAAGCTCTGGATCTCTCCCACGATTGATGGTTGAACGTCGTCGCCTTCCAAACGGGTCTCCAGGCGTTCTCACTGGCTAGAGTGTCGAGGCTGGTATTCTACACGCGCGACGATGGCAGATGACGTGAATGACGACTGGCAGTGGTCTTATATAGAAAGGGAAGGAGTTGACGGTCGGTAGTCCATTGCGCAACGGGCGACGGTGAGATAAGAGGAGGAGGAAAGATAAGGGAGCGGCGACCGACGAGGGGATAAGGCAATGGCCTTCGTGCGACGGCCAGAGGTTGCAGGGGAACGACCTGTTGACTGGAAGAAGGGGAGCCCTCACGTACGTGGCACATGAGTTGAGAGGGATTATTTTATTAATTTTATCATTTAGTTATTATTTTAAGTTTTTTTATAAAAATAAAAAAGGTTTAAAAATGAGTGACATGTGGTGGCTCTAGGAGCCACCACGTGTCAACTCTAGAAAAATCAAGAAATAAAAATGAAAGAAAAATCCAGAAGAAATAGCAAACGACCTCGGATCAAAAAGTATTCAACATGAAAATTGCTCCTCATCTACAAATTTCATAAAGGGAATAAAAGCAACAGAAGTCACCTATACAAAGTGATATTTTCGGGGTACTCGATGTACATAGAATACCTTGATTTTTTGGGTATTGTAATTTTTTGTGATTTTAATTAATATAAAAATATAAAAAATTTACAATTATATCAAATATAAATATTTACATAATAATCTATTTTTTGGATTTTTAGTAAATAAGAAAATAGGGAAATAAAATAAAATTGAAAAAGTAAGATATTTGTACAGACTTGCAGAGGACACTCAGACTTGGTCAGATTCTTTTATTTTAGTCTCATTTTGAATTTAGATTTTTGTGAATTTTATTAAAACTTTCATCAAAGAATATAAATGAAAAAATAAATAAGAGAGAAAGAGTTAATTATGTACATAAAATATCAGGTCAAATACAGGTAAAACACAAAATGTGCAAAAGAGGCCCAAAACCCAACTTTCATGTATGAGCTCTGATTTTTATGAAATTGGTCTTGTTTTGATGGACTTTGAATATGTTTTACTTTAAAAGTGAGCAGACTTAAATCGGACAAATATGAGGAAGATATGAGCATTATTGTCTGTCTAGTCTGAAATTGGAGTTTTGTCTCACGGGCCAATTATTTGAGTTAGTAATTTTTTTGTATTTTCCTTTTAATTTTGTTGGTAATATGTACACAATGAAGTGGTTTGAGATCAATTGGAGTTAGCATGAAGTAGTTAAAAATGCATGAAATTAGGTGCTAATGTGAAGATGATTGTGGTTGCAATTATGAGTGTTAAAATGTAGATATTAATTCTAAATGCATGAATGGTAAAAATGTAGAATAAATGATGAAATGCAGCTAATTGCTTAGGAACAAAGCTATATTTTCATCTTTTAGTATGATGAATCACATATTCATCAACCCCCTATGCTTAAACCTTGCTCATCCCCAAGCAACTAAAATGAAATGCAAAAGTGAAATGATTTTAGGTTCCATACCAAAGTCATGGACAAAAGGTGAAAATGGAGCTAGCCCCGACCTTTGAATTAATAGTGGTGGAACTTCTGTGAGACTTATGATTTTAAAATCAACAACCCTCGATTTCTACATATCATTGTAACTGTTTCGGCTCAGAAGTCATCTTAGATCATTCCTTCTCCCAAAGCATATCTCATGAACATTGAACATTGTCTCATGTGTGTGAAAGGTTTTAGCTCTTCCCATCAAGAATGCCTGACTACCATGCAAACCTCCCTCCCAATAACTCGTCCTCGGAGAGTCAGGTATTTCCTTCCAAGGTCTGTCGTGTTGTGTTCACAATCGAAAAGGGAGAGAAATGAGAAGAAGGGGAAAGGAACTGGAGAGTGACCAGTGTGGTTACCTCTCCTTGTGAAGTTGGTCAGTTTAGCAAAGTCTCCACTAAGATCTGCAGGTTTTCTTCAAGCTTGGACTTTTTTGATCAAATATGTATTTGGTAGTTTGGCTTCTTTTTGGTATGCATTTTTAGTGACTCTGCATGGATCTTTTTGTACCCCTACGGATATGGAATCTTTTTTTCTGCACATGTTTTCGGGTCTTAGAAAAAATTATGCCCAACCGTCCATCCCTTTTTTGAAGCTTTATTTCAACCCATACTCTGGTCTTCAGATGTCCATGCTACCAGAAAAGAGACTCACACAGTCTTTCAACACCTCGTCTGAGTTAAGCTAAGTGCATAGTGTAGGAGAACAAATTAATTCCCTGCTTAAAAGCTATACCTAGAATCGGGCGACCGGGTTAGACACTAAGAGTCGAAGGCTGCACATTGTCTTGTGTAACTCAAAGAATTAAATCAAAAGACCCAAAGCTTCCAAAATCCTCTTTCTTGGTGAAGTTCCTATGGAAATTAGGTAGATTAAGGCCAAGTCAAGACCACTCTCCACTTCCAATCATAATTCAGTTCAGAATCCGATAACGTTTTACTTTGCATCTGCTCGGTATGCGAAATAAATTGCAAATGCATATGAGGTGCAAGATGATTTTCTGTTTTTTAGTATGAATGCAAGAAATGCAAGAGTAAGGTGATTTTTTACTTTTACCCATCCGTAATTATATATACGAAAAAACATGAAAGTACAAGCTATGGGTAAAGTATATATGTAATATATACACACCCCATGTACTTAGCATGTGCTATCTCCTCAGAGCACAAGAAGCGACAAGAAGACATAGCTCATGCTAAGCATAGGAGAGTGAAAAAAAATAGAGAGGAGCATAGAAGTCGACCACCCCCCTATACTTAGGCTATAGATATCCTAAGTATAGAAGAAGATCAAAAGGTGGAGCAGTCGAAGTCAAGAGGAGAAATGGATGGATATATACAGGACGGACATCGATCCCTCCTATACTTAGGCTCTGGTCAGCCTAAGTATACAAGAGTGAGTATGAGAACCGATGAGATCTAAAAAATATAGAGCGAATGGGGCGTAGAATGATGAATAAATATAGATGGCATCGGACCCCCCTATAATTAGGCCTTGGCCTAAGTCCAGGAAGAAACTATACAAGGGAACCGATGGGGGCGGGGAAAGGGTGGGTAAGGTACATATATGAAAGTGATGCGAATTCATACATTCCCTAAGATAAGATCATGTGATTCTGGAATACGCATGAATGAGATCTCCTCAACTTGGGCTAGCTATTCATTTGATCCTGTAAAGTGCTTCAGCAGTTTCCCATTCACAATGAACAGTTGTGCTCCATCTGTAAGCTCTGAAATCCATATACTTTCGTTCACATTCACTTCTCTGACAATGAAGGGTCACATCCATTTGGATTTCAACTTGCCCTGAAAAATCTTCAACCTGGCATTGAATAACCACGGTTTCTGTCCTGGGACAAAATTCTTTCTTCTGATGTGCTGATCGCACCAATGCTTAATTCTATCCTTTAAATCACACTGTTATCGTATGCCTTGTTTCTTATTTCCAGAAGCTCGTTTAGATCCATCTTTCTTCTCTGTTATTCTTCGTGAGTTTTCCAGTTCATTTTATGTAATGCCCATTCGGATTTGTGTATCAATTCAGCGGACAGATGACATGGCTTCCCATAAATCATCCTGAATGGGGACGTTCCAAGCGGGGTCTTGTAAGTTGTCCGGTATGCCCATAGAACTTGGTCCAAGAGCAGGGACTAGTTCTTTCTGTCAGGGTGGACAAGCTTATATAAAATGCCCTTCACATCCCTATTCGACACCTCGGCCATGCCATTTGATTGTGGGTGGTATGGACTAGCGACATGGTGTTCAATGCTATAGTCCTTTGTTAACTTTTTCATTTCCATGTTAACAAAGTGGCTACCCCCATCAGAGATAATGACTTTGGGAACCCCGAACCGTGAAATGATGTGATCTTTCACGAACTTGCAAACAATTTTGCTATCCGCAGCTCGGGTGGGGATGGCTTCCACCTACCCAGAGAGATAATCAACCGCCAAGAGAATGTGCTCATAGCCATTGCTGTTAGGGAATGGGCCCATGAAATCTATGCCCCATGCATCAAAAACATCAACCATGATGACCGGTTGCATGGACATTTCATCTTTGGGACCGACAATCCCTCCCATTCTCTGACATACCGGACATGACCTAACAAATATATATGCATCTTGTAACAGGGTCGGCCAGTACAAGCCACATTGAAGCACTTTCCAAGCGGTCCTCTTCTCGGAGTGATGTCCTCCTACCTCCAAAGAATGGCAGTAGGTGAGGCCACTCGTGTATTTCTCCCGAGGAATACACCTCCGTCAGACACAATAAGGACCTTCGAAAAAAAGGAATGAGTCCTCCCAATGGTATTTCCTAGATTTCGACTTAAGTCGGTCAATGCTACTCTTGGGCCAATCATGGGGATCTGTCCTGGATACTAAGAAATTCACCATGTTGGCATACCATGGAAGAGACTCTATAGAACATATCGACTCATCAGAGAAGGAGTCCTTGATGGGGTCAGTCTCAGAGGAACTAGGTGACTCTATGCGGGAAAGGTGATCAGCCACTACATTCTTCACTCTTGGCTTATCCTTGATCCGCAAATCAAACTCATGGAGTAACAGGATCCACCTAAGAAGACACGCCTTCGCATTCTTCTTTTCCATGAGGTACTCGATGGCTATGTGATCAGTAAACTCAGTGACCTTAGACCCTAGAAGATGTGACCTAATGATCAGTGAACTCAGTGACCTTAGACCCTAGAAGATGTGACCTAAATTTATCTAAGGCAAACACCACAACAAGCATTTCCTTCTCTGTGATGGTATAATTCTGTTAAGCCTGATTGAGTACTTTGATTGCGCAGTGGACATCATAAGGAATACCTTCTCTCCTTTGTCCTAACACGACCCCAACAACAATGTCCGAAGCATCTGTCATGATCTCAAAAGGAAGAGACCAATCTGGAGCATGTAGGATAGGAGCATCCATGTTTTTTCTCCTTAAGAGCTCAATGACCTCGAGACACATGTGATCTACAATGAACTCTGTGTCTTTTACTAAGAGCTCTGTGAGCGGTCGGGTAATCTTTGAGAATTCCTTTATGAATCTGTGATAAAAACTGACATGCCCAAGGAATGATTGCACTTGCTTAATGTTGGTTGGTGGTTGAAGTTTCTTGATCACATCCACCTTGGTAGGATCAACTTCCATTCCCCTCTTGGAGATGATATGCCCCAACATAATGCCCTCTCGAACCATAAAATGGCTCTTTTCCCAGGAAAGCACCATGTTTACCTCACTACACTTTTTGAGGAATCAATCTAAATGAGATAGACATGTATCAAATGAGTCGTTGTGGATAGAGAAGTCATCCATGAAGACCTATAGGAAATCACCAACCATCTCAACAAATATTGCAACCATGCATCGCTGGAAAGTCCCCAGTGCATTACATAACCCAAATGGCATGTGTCTGAATGCATACATACCAAATGGACATGTCAAGTTGGTCTTTTCCTGATCCTCTGGAGCGATAGCCGAGTACCCATCTAAGAAGCAGAAGAATTCTTTCCCCGCAAGTCTCTCCAAGATCTGGTCTATGAAGGGCAAGGGAAAATGGTCCTTCTTTGTCATGGCATTCAAGCGTCTGTAATTCACACAGACACGCCACGACGTGGGCACTTGCGTCGCAATCTCCTCTCCATCTGAGTTGGTGACTGTCTGAAGTCCCACCTTCTTAGGGACTACATGAAGTGGTGCCACCCACTTGGAATCAGAGATGGGATATATAAACCCTGCGTCACAACTTTTTTCAATCTCCTTCTTGACCACATCCCGTTAGTTTGGATTCAACATATGCTGGAACTCACGAGAGGGTTTAGCTCCTTCCTCAAGGTAAATATGGTGTGAGCACAAAGCGGGGTTAATCCTGCGAAGATCGGATACGCTCCAGCCTATGACCTTGCGGTTCTTTTTAAGGATCTCTAACAAGCAAGATTCTTGTTCTCTGGTCAAGCTAAAACTGATGATGACTGGAAACTTCCGAGGGGGGCCCGCGAGGAAGGCATATTTAAGTGTTGTGTGTAATGATTTGAGCTCGGGTAAAGTGTGGTCATCAAGAACATTTGACACGATCAACTCTGGCTCTGTGTTGATAATGGTTGGATATGTCTTTGAAGTATTGGCCACCAACTGAGTCAGCTCTGGAGTCGGATCATCAAAAGTGTCCAAATAGTCGACAAAGGCCACGTCCGACTCATCATCCTCATCCTTTGATTGACTTGAAGGGAACAGGTCTGACAAACCTAAGTCGGTTTCTGAGTCATCGAGGGCATAGGGAGATGCATGAGAAACTTCTCCTGTGGATAATGTTTGATTCTGCAGGAAATGTCTAACAACATCATCTACATTGTCCTCTCCTGGTAAGAGGGACCTGTCAACCCAAGCTATCTGCTGCCAATGATCAACTGAGTCAACTCTATAGCACTCGACTTCTGACGAGAGATACTCCATACTGCTCTTCGAATCATGTCTCTACCATTTCGTTTGCTGCATCTCTAATTCTACACTTTTGTTGTATGCATGAAAGTGTATCTTCCCCACAGTATAATCAAAGATAGCTCCAGCCGTCCTCCGGAAAGGACTACCAAGTATGATTTGGGAATCTTGCCATCTTCGGGGATATTCCATATCTAGGATTGTGAAGTCCACCTTGTATTGTTTCCCCTCAATGTCAAGGACAGCATCCTTCAACATTCCCTTAGGCCTCTTAATAGATCGGTCTGCGAATTGTAAAAGTGGTCTTGATTTCTTCGGAGGTCCTAAATCAAGACGATCTATGAGGGAATATGGCAGTAAATTGATCGAGTATATATCGAGTAGAGTATGAGCAAATGATGTGTTAGTTATCGTACTGTTGACAAAGTGTGCTCCTAGATCTCTCTTGTTCCTGGTAATCTCATTATGGATCGTACAGTTAGTGGCTATGGACAACATATGCTTCACTGTTCAAGTGTTCTTTTTCCTGCTAGTCCTAACAGGTGTGCATCTTGCCTTTAGGTACTTCTTGAATGCAGAATCCATATCCATTAATTGAAGGAAAGGAGTTTCAACGTTAACATTCACATTGCACATCCTTTCCATCTCTAAAATGTTAAGGTCGGTTTTTAAAGAATTTTTCTCCTTTCCCTTAGATAAAGCTCGAGAGAAAGGAAGGGGAGGCTCATGATGTGAAATAGAAATATCGGTATCTGAGATTTTATTGGAAAAACTCAGCTGTACATGACTCTGACTTGGACTCGGACTCAGAACAGGACTTGACTGACATGCATGAAAGGGAACTGAAACTGAACCTGGAAAAACTGTTGGTGATGCATCCAAGGTGGTCTTCTCCTCTCCCAAAGACTCGGTTCTTGCTATCGTGCTTGATGTCGCTTTATTTTTCTTTTTGGATTTTCTTGATCTTCTATATTTTTGGGAATGGTGATCCTGAAGACGATGTTGGTGATGATGATCCTCCTCCTTTGAGCTATCTGCAGGGGCTGGCTCATCTATCCTCTGCTCCTTCCTGTCATGCCAGATCAGGGGTATGCACTATCCTACCACTCTTGAGAGTAAGATGGTGAATACCAAGCGATAGGATCTCATGATCTGATTCTAAGGAATCGAAATAGTATACCTGATCCTTCTGGCGATTCTGTCCTTAGTTCAGGGTATTAGGATTAACCTGAACCTATGCTGGGATCGAGGTCTTAAGTGCGATGAACTCATCGCGCCATCGTGAAAGCCGATTGATGTCAACTCTCTGATCATGTTGTTCATTGCGGATGAGTTTGAGCTCATCAAGAATCCTCTAAAGGTCAGAGGTGCCCGAAGATGAGACTCTGTGGTCCTACCTCTAGGATGGTTGTTGTTGACCCTGCTGCGGCCTGTTAGGTCCCTGATGGACCTGCTGACGATACTGGTTCTGCTGATCAGGATACTGCTGCTGATGAGGGGGTTGATACTGCATTGGGATCATTGGTGTACATGTTCTCATTCACCTCTCAATATATGTGGGGATTCCTCGGTGACTGTCTTGAGGTTGTCTCAGTGAACTGGCTCTCATGGACTTCAGGTTAATACCGAGTCCATGTGCTATAATACCCTTGCATGGGCTGCTCCTGAATGTGATGCACTCGGTAGATGGGGGCGGGAGGTGCGAATGGGGTAGGTATCTTGATCTTGTATATCTGATCAACTAATTTTGCCATATGTTTTGGAAGCTTGGTGAGGTTCTCCCATTCGGCGAGCTTGTGTATTTCGCTCACCTTCTTCTCAATCTGATCAACCTTAGTTAACTTATCATTGATTATCCCAATGCTGGGGAGTAGGTCATTTTCCAAATCGGTAGCAGATGTTCTTACCATCTCCTGAGATACGCGTGAGGGAGGTGGCTTGTCATAAGCCCTGCTTGATGATCTAGTGCGACTGGTCTCTGCCATCTGCTCTAAAACCATCCAAATTGTGTTGGCTCCTTTGTTCAGATAGCTACCTCCACATGAGGCATTCAACAATCCTTGGACTTCAAGAGTTAATCCACTGTACATATTCTGGACCAAGATGGGCTGATTAGTATCATGACCTGAGTATTTATGAATCAGGTCCTTGAATTTGTCCCATGCCTCGTGGAAAGGCTCATGAGACATCTGCATGAAACTTGATATATGGGACCTCATCTGATTATTTCTACTCAACGGATATAACTTCTTGAGGAACATGTCCTTCAATGCAACCCACGTGATGACTACCCTCCCTAAATTCTTTAGCCAATAGGCGGCCTTGTCTGCTACAGCAAAGGGGAAGTCTCTAAGACATATGTAATCCTGTGCTACACCAGGTTGTCCTAGATTGTCACATACCATTTCAAATTATTGCAGGAACATATATGTCTCCTCTACTGCATTGCCATAGAATTTTGGCAAGAGTATCAAGAAGTGAGGCTTCAATTCTCCAACATTTGGAGGTACTACTGGCCTAAGCCAGTTCTCATTTTGTGTGGCACTAGGATTGTAGGCATCTCTCATTGATCCCCCCTCATTTCTTAACTGTCCAAGCTCCTATCTGAGTAATTCATTTCTCTGCTCAGCTTGTGCAAGTTTGGCTAGGATGTCCCTCAGTGTGTCATGATCACCCTCATCGTCCATGCCCTTATTGGGAGGCATCTTGCTATCTTGGTCTTCTTCACCTTTAGAATGAAAAGGGTTTGAATTAATAGTTGGGCAAGAAGGTGATCTAGAAACATCGAGGTGACAGTTTTCCTCGATGTGGTGAGAGAAGAGAGGGTTGGTATGAGTCTTCGGAATGAAAAATGAATTATTGACCTTAGTCTCATGGAAAGAGTGTCCATGAAACCAAGGGAATTCAGGGAAAGAGTGTCCCTGAAGCTGTGAGGATGGTCGGTTTGGAGAGATTGGTGAGGGGCTCGCGGAGTCCGAGTAAAAATCACCCCCAATCTGCCATTCTCTATGTCAAAGGTTAAGAGCACGACATGATCAAAGGAGTGATAGGAAGGGTGCTAAGATCGTAGTCTATGAACGCACACTATTGAATGCAAACACAATGCCAACCCCAATTTCAACAACTCAACGCAGTGAAGGCCATGAAGGTTCAACCAAATTATCTTGTCTGTTTTAGTTGGTGATAAATGCAAAAATTTGAAAGAGTTAATGAGCTGTTAGGTGCATGTATTTCCCTATAGACTGTCCCGACTCTTACGATTAGTACTGACTTTTAGCCAGTATGGGAGTAAGTACGAATCATATGAGTACGGTTCAACGTTACTTGAGGACGGACCCTTAAGCAGTGTCCTCTAAACCTCACACTCTGCTAAGGAAATCTGGATCGTTTACCGGCTACCCGTAGATCCTCACTGAAGAATGGCTAACCAGTAGTCAATATGAAAATCTTGGCTTGGCTCTATCCTAGTGTTCATCCCTCTCTCACTTGCAAGTAAAATCTAACAATGAGGGGGTTACTCTCCCAAGATAATTTCAATTTTTAATACAAATTTTGTGGTTCAAGTTGTATTAACAGTCCCGATTTTAAGCTTAATTTTCACTGAGTTTAGTCCATTACACAAAACACGCCTAACGGACAGTCCCAATTTCCTTTAATATTAAGTGATAAAACCAAGGGAGAGTCGAAAAACGAATGCACAATGAAATCAATGATGCACGCTTAGTTCATAAGACTTACAATGATCCTCATGCTCTTCATGCAGGATGTAGTACAGAATTTAACTTTTTACACTATATGAAATGCAAGCAATGAAAACCATACCTATCAATAAATTGAATTTGACTAAGTGAAAACGATCTAAGGTGCATATAATTAAGTGAAAGTGTGGTTCTAAATTACGAAGGGCACAAATAAGTTGGAATTTACACTATTGTTTGCCTATCTAATTTCGCCACTCAAGCCGGACCCCACCCTCAACAGAGGGTGAAACATGCCGATACACAACAGAAAAATGACCAAGTTTGATTACACATGTGAGAATCTGAATGGAATCCACTGGAAATTTTACAATAAAATAAAATGCATTAAATAAAATCCTAAGGACTCTACACTCTCTCACGACTCTACTCGATCTTAAACTTATGCGATTCTTTCAGTCGGTTATTTTCCCAGAAAATGCTGGCCTCCAAAGCTCTTGAGTTGCTCAGCTAAGCGGTTGCTCCTTCACGTCAGGTACCTCGTGCAAAAACAAGACGATGGTTAGAGAGATAGACACAAAATAATGCAAAAAAATGGAGAAATATTCACAAGAAAACCGGGGGTCGACTACCCGAGGACGAAAAACCTAAAATCAAAATGTTTTGAAAATTAATCTAAGTTGTGCCTCCCTGACAATGGCGCCATTTGAAAAACTCGAAAATTTCCTTCTTAATTCAATCGAATTAATGATTAAAATATGTTCGAATTTCGTTGCAGTCGGACAATTAAAGGTTGATCAAAAACTATTATTTAATTAATGTAAAACGAGCGGTCAATTATTTTTTTACTTGGTAAGTTCCAAGGTCGAACTCATGGAAGCAACTGTCTCTTTAAAGGTTGGTTTGAAGTCGATCTCGAAGTTAGATTTTTGGAGAGATTTATTTTGGGATTTTTAAATGCCATAAATGTGTGATATGCAATTTTGACAAAGTTCGGGGACTAAAATGTAAATTTCAATTAAATGAATTCCAAAAATCCTCAAACTTGTCCAGAATGTGAAATATGTTGAAACTATACTAATGTATTTTTGTGGAATTTTTGAAAACAAGATGAATATTCTATGATTAAATGAATGCAGATAATGAGATTATATGAAATATTAAATCAACTTATTTTCAGGAAATAAAATTATCTAAGATATATCACTAGGTGATCTATCTCAGAAAAATCCTAAACCCTAAAAATGTTGACAACGATCATCTTCGAGGCCTCCAGAAGGACGACGATCACCTTCTAGGTTGAGCAGCAAAGTGCGTATTGTGCAGCAAAGCTTGGGACCAAGCTCTAGATCTCACCCACGATTGATGTTTGAACGTCGTTTCCTTCCAAACGGGTCTCCATGCACTGTCACCGACTGGAGCGTCGAGGCTGGTATTCTACCCTCGCAACAATGGCGGATGACGTGAACAACGACTGGTAGTGGTCTTATATAGGAGGGGAAGGAGTCGACGGTCGGTAGGTCGTTGCACAACGGGCGACAATGAGATAAGAGGAGTGGGGAAGATAAGGGAGCGACGGTAGACGAGGGGATAAGGCAATGACCGTTGCGCATCGACCAGAGGTTGCGGGGGAACGACATGTTGACTAGAAGAAGAGGAGCCCTCACGTGCGTGGCACGTGAGGTGAGAGGGATTTTTTATTTTATTATTTTTAAAGTTTTTTTATAAAAATAAAAATGGATTTTTACTTGACAGACCCTATAATCTTTGTCAATTACCTCTATAACCTTTGAAGTATCCTAATTCCTCCCTCACCCCCATAAACTTGTTAACCTTTACCCTGCAGACCCTGTGGTTAACCCACATCCATTTAACCGTTAAGACTAACCGGATTTTGTTATATTCTTTTACATTATACCCATTTTATTTATCAAACTTACTATAAGTGCCACTCCCTTCCACCCACATCAGATCTGTCCTCTAGAACCTCCTCTCCGCCCCGAGCCCTCTGCCCAGAGCATCACCGGCCATGCCCCGAGCACTATGACGACATACAACGACGACCCCTGCTAGAAGCCCCCTCCACCTCCAGTGATGTCCCCTACAAATTGAGAAAGAGGATTCCTTTGCAGCAAACAACTCCATCCCAATTAGATCGTTGAATCCTCGTCATTGCCAGAAAGCATACCCTCGAGCTTTCAGTAGCAGCTGTGGAGCCCTCGTCTCCATATTGAAGCAGAAGTTGAGCACTTCACAAGTAGAAACGAGAAAAGAAACAACCTCTAGTGTTCCAACATCTACTCCGATCAGCATCTAGAGATATGGAAGATCATCGTCGCCGACTAGTTGAAATACATCTTCACATGGAGTTCATCTGCACAACACCTTTAGTTGGGAGAGCCGACATAAGTTATTATATGAGACATGTTTGGTGGGTGGGATCGAGGAAACGACAGAGTGGGGTGTAACAACGGGAGGGAACCGACCATGACATGGCCGTACTCGGAAAGGGTAGCACTGGTATGCTCGAGGGAAATGGTGTAGGAGTGGGCAGATGGCAGAACTCGAGCTCCAGTGGGTGATATGATTGCAATGGGAGCTGGAGGGCTTGAGCGTCCTCCGACACAGCTGCTCGAAGTCCCTCCTCTGCCCACCACACACCTGTTCGAAGAACCCCCCCCCCCCCACTCCGCCGCTCGAAGCCATGCCCACCACCTTCCCTCTGCTTGAAGTCTGCGCCCCCCTAGCTAGCTGCCACTCCAGGTCGAAGCCGCAACCCCCCCCCCTGCTCCAAGCCCCCCTGGCATGCCATGCGAAGCCCCCACCCTCCCCTCGCCGTCCACCTCCTCCAGGTCAAGCGTCGACCCTCACCTTCTCCAGTCCAGGTGTCGAGCTCCCTCCCCCTGGAAGTCGACCGCCTCCCCTCCGCTTGTCGAAGCCTGATCGTGAGGGAGGAGAGATGGAAGAGGATGTGCAGTGGGAGGAGAAGTTGAGGAGAGAGGATTATTTTTTCTTCTCTTCTCTTGGTTAATTCTAGTCGTCCGATCGTGAATTGGTTAGATTAACTTATTTTTAACCCAAGGAAGTTAACTCTAGATGTGTCAATTTAATGGTAGGGTTCGTGGGGTAAGACGGAGAAAGTTTATGAGGTTTAGGGAGGAATTAGAATGTTTCAAAGGTCGTAGAGGTAATTGACAAAGATGATAGGGTCTACCGGGTAAAAATCCCAAATAAAAAGGGTTAAAATGAGTGACACATGGTAGCTCCAGGAGCTGCCACGTGTCAACTCCAGAAAAATCAAGAAATAAAAAAATCCAGAAGAAATAACAAACGACCTCTGATCAAAAGTATTTAACACGAAAATTGCTCGTCTCAATGAGATCTACAACTTTCATAAAGCGATCAAAATCAAACGAGTTCATCTATACAAAGTGATATTTCTGGGGTACTTGATGTACATAGAATACCTTGATTTTTTGAGTTTGTAATTTTTTGTGATTTTTAATTAATAGAAAAATCTTCAAAAAGTATAATAAAATTAAAGATAAATATTTACATGATAATCTATTTTTTTGGATTTTTAGTAAATAAGAAAATAGGGAAATAAAATAAAGTTGAAAAGTGAGATATTTGTATAGACTCACAGAGGACACTCAGACTTGGTCAGATATTTGATTTCACTCTCATTTTAAATTTGGATTTTTGTGAACTTTATTAAAACTTTCATCAAAGAATATAAATGAAAAAGAAATAAAAGAGAAAGAGTTAATTATGTACATAAAATATCTGGTCAAAAACAGGTAAAACACAAAACACGCAAAAGAGGCCCTAAACCCAACTTTCACATATGAGCTCCGATTTTAATGAAATTGGTCTTGTTTTGAAGCTCTTTGAATATGAATTACTTTAAAAGTGACTAGGTCTAAATTAGACATTGTATGAGGAAGATAAGAGTTTTTTAGTCCGTTTAGTCTGAAATTGTAGTTTTGTCTCACATGCCAATTATTTAAGTTAGTAATTTTTTGAATTTTCTTTTAATATTGTTAGTAATATGTACAATGAAGGTAGTTTGAGGTCGATCGGAGTTAGCATGAATTAGTTAAAAATGCATGAAATTACATGCAAATGTGAAGATGATTGTGAATGCAATTACAAGTGTTAAACTGCAGATATTAATTCTAAGTGCATGAATGGTAAAAATGTGGAATAAATGATGAAATGCAGCTAATTACTCGGGAACGATGCTTTATTTTCATCTTATAGTATGATGAATCACATATTCATCATTCATCTCTTTCCCACATCAAAGAACGAGGTCGGCATCCCTCCTTCGAGCATCTTCAAAGGTTTAGTGCCCATTGTCAAGATGGATGAGACCAATTAGGGATGAAAACGAATGTGAATATGTTCGTATCTGATCTGCTATCATATTCGTTTATACATATTTTGACATTCATGTTCGTATTCGTATTCGTTTAAAAATGGATGCGGATATGGATATCACATCGACATTTGCTAATATTCGCATCCGTATTTGTATATTCATTTTCGTACATAAGTATAGTAATAGATTTATTTATAATTGTGCGCAACAATATTTTATGATTGCATTCACCATTGTTAATATAATTGTTATGAAATTACTATATCTTATATATCTATTTTATGTGCAAACCATCCTAAGCATGTATATTTTAGTTAATCTATTAAAAATTTATGTTATTATTCTAATCCAATTCGTATGCGTTTTACATTTGTATTCATTTTTAAGGATATGGTAACACATTTTTTACATCCGTCAATATTCGTATCTGCATTCGTTTTCATATTTTAAAATGGATAAGGATATGATTATACCTACATTCGTATCTGTATCCGACCGTTTTCATCCCTAGGACCAATTGTGAGTTGTAGGCCATGCAGCTAATGAGCCTTATCCAGTGCAAAGGGAAGAAGAAGCACATTCACACAAGAGGAGCCGACTGACAAGACTTGGGTCTTTGCCTCTTGGGAGGCAAATGATGCATATGTATTTGTTTGGCTATCCGGTGCCCCGGTTGTGGAGATAGCCAATGATATCCTCTATCAACCCATAACCAAGACGATGTGGGATATCCTTGCCACCACATAGTCTCAAGTGGGGAATGTGATGAAGATACTGTAGCTCCAGCATTGCATTTTCACGGTCAAGCATATTGTCCATCCTCTTCATACCTTATATTCGTCTCTTAAGGGCATGTTTGAGAAGCCCCATTGCTTCATGCCTCCAGCAGCTGCTCTGGAGCAGTAGAAGGTGTACATGCATGTCGCCATAGTTAGTGTCTTTTGACAGCTCTTTTATCCTGAGTATGATGTCGTACAATTGTGGTTACTTGTGGAAGCTACCATATTTTCGATGAAGGAAGCATAATGTAGACTCATCAGGATGATAGTCCCTTCATCGATCTCCTCTCAGACCTCTTCAGCGATGGTTGTACCTCACGATAGAGGAGGATTTTCTCAGTTTAGAAGATGTGGTTCATGTTATAACAGAGGGGGTCGTCCACGTAAACCAAACACTTATTGTCACTTCTCTGGTCACTCCAAAGACACATGTTATTCTAAGCATGGATTTTCGGCATCTGCCAGTGCTGCTGAGCAGGACGAGACTCCTGCTACTCTTGCCACTGCTATTGAACATGGTCTCGGTAAGTTTGTCTCCCGTTTGAGGGAGATCGTGACTCCCATTTTTGGATCCTCTAGTACTCCATCATGCTCTCCGACATCATTGCCTCAGCGTCATCTAGTACTTCAGGTATATCCTTTGCACTCACTAGTTATCATAGGGTAGACCTCTCGGAGTAGATTATAGATTTAGGTGCCTCACGTCACCTATGTGGAGTGCATGACAGGGAGAGATACCATCGACACAGTCTATGTACTGTAGAATGTTGTTCATGCTCCTAATATTTAAAGGAATTTATTTTTCATATCATCAAGAATTTACATTATCATGCCATCTTTGATCCCTTTTTTCCTGTGTTTCAAGATATACTTACAAGAAGGGTGATTAGATGTGGCCATGAGCAAAGTTGTCTCTACAAACAGGTCCAGTCTCCATATGCTGGTGCTTCTTCCATTCTCATTGGGCCAGTCGTCCCTTACATGTTGCATCTTTGGTTTGGACTTCTTTCTCTGTAGAAGCTATATAGAGTCCTCAATCAAATTCCATCCAAATTTACCTTTCAGTATGAGGCTTGCCAGCTTGGGAAGCATCACCGTTCTAGTTACCTAGTCATTGGAGTCATAGCAGTAGTTCTTTATTTGAGTTGATATATTTTGATATACATGGTCCATATCATGTCCCTGACCATCAGGGATACAAGTTTTATCTTGTAGTTGTTGATGATTATTCTAGATTGACATGGATTTTTCTTTTGAAAAACAAGTCCCAGGCTGGTTGTGTCATTCAGTCCTATATTTATGAAATAAAAAAAAAATTCTGCTACGGTTAAATATGTTCACTCTGATAATGCCTTCGAGTTTAGTACTACTCAGCTATCCCAATTCTTTAGGTCTCATGGCGTTATACATCAGAGTTCTTGCCCTTGCACTTCTTAATAGAACAATGTTACAGAACGTAAACATCGTCATCTTCTTTGATGTGACAAGGACTCTTCTCATTCAGAGTCGTGCTCCCCACTCCTTCTAGGGGATGTCTTTCACACATCCTCTTATCTGGCCAGCCAGAGTTGTCCTATCTATTGGTGAAAAGATGCCTTTTTTATTGAGTTTTTGGATAAGGATCTTTTCTCCCTAACATGCCATGTCTTTGGTTCAGTGGACTTTTTTCACCATCTGACCCTTGGTCGTGACACACACTCTCCTAAAGATATCAAGTATGTCCTTCTAGAATACTCTTGAACCCTGAAAGGGCACACTGCTTTGATACGGTTAGATGGAAGTACTATGTTAGTGTTGATGTCACTTTGAGTCGACCATGTACTTTACTCCTATATGTAACATGATGACTGCATCTGATTCTAGTAAGAAGGTTTACATATCCCCTCCTCCTTTGCCACCACCATCTCCTGTGGTTCCTTCTATGCCACCACCAGCATCACCGGCTCCACCACCTCCACCTACACCTCCTACTATGGTTGCTCCTTCACCATCACCACTTTGGCTCAGTTTTTGCCATATTTTTATATTCACATGCCACCTTTTGTACCCCTGCTCATGGGCCTCACCCATCATCCAGCACGTCCCAAGTATTTTCTGAGCACTTTCTTTACACTAATGGCACTGGTGATGTGTTTATACGGCATGCTACTTTGCAGGGCAGATGCCTCCATAGGAGGCTACTTTACATGTTAAATATGGTACATATGATATTGATGTGCCAATTGCTCTTCGAAAGCAGAGGCATACTTGTGCCATGTATACTACCGTTGCTCATGTGTCTTTGGGGTGTCTTTTAAAGGATTTCATGAGATTTGGTATGGATCTATCAACTGAAGAGATCCCGTGGATATAGTAAGAGGTTATGCGAGACAGTCTGTGGTGTCTTGCTATGAAGGAGGAAATGACCACGTTATAGTCACGTGGCACATGAAGCTTGGCCACTGCCCCTAATAGGCTTCTGTGGTTGGATATAGGTGGGTGTTTATAATGAAGCATCGTGCAGATGACGACGTTGCTCACTAGGTTGGTGGTAGGTGGGTTCACCCAGATTTATGAGGTAGACTATCTATCAGGATTCTTTCTCTCCTGTGGCACATCATTCTTCACTTTTGATTTTTTTTCTCTATTACAGTGGTACATATTGGTCCATGTCCCAGCTTGATGTGAAGAGTATATTTCCATATGGTGACTTGTAGGATGAAGTTTGCATGCAGCAGCCATCTGGGTTCACTACTGAGGGGGAGTGTCAAAAAATTTACAGACTTTATAATGCTATCTATGGCCTTAAACAGAATTCTATAGTATGGTTCTTGAAGCTCTCAAACTTAATAGAGCAATAGATCTTCACGAGATCGATTGCAAACCATTCATTATATGTTCAGAGGACTCATAGAGGTATTATTATACTGGTCTTTGTTGATGATATCATTGTTATAGGAGATGATGTACTGGGTATTAGTGCAACTAAGGAGTTCCTTGGATATCAGTTCGCCTCCAAGGACCTTGGAAATATACGATACTTCCTAGGGTTTGAGTTCACCAGGAACCAGTAGGGTCTTGTGATGACCCAGAGGAAGTATGTTACTAATCCCCTCTAAGAGACATGCATGATAGATTGTAGACCTATCACTACTCCCATGGACCCTAGTAGGAAGCTATATGATGATGATACAAAGGAGGTAGACAAGAGGAGATACACGGAGTTCATTAGGAAGTTCCTTTATGTGACCATCACTAGACCAGACATCTCATTTGATGCGAGCAAAGTTAGCCAGTTTATGAAGCAACAGAGACATGCACATATGGATGCGATTCACATGATTATTAGGTATCTGAAGTACTCTCTAGGTAATGGATTACTTTTTAATAGAGGGACATCCCTTGCCATCACAGCATGTGCAGATGCAGATTATGCAGGATGTCCCAAGGACATGAAATCTACCATTGATTTCATAGTGTTCACATGGATCTCTTTGGTGTCATGAAAGAGTAAGAAACATACAATGGTTGCTAGATCTAGATCAAAGCATAACACCATGATGCAGAGGAGCATTGAGATGATATGGGTCATATATATTTTGACTGACCTAACTATTGACGCACATCTTCCCATGCATTTACAATGCCATAACCAACCAACTCTTTTCAGTGCCAACAACCCTGCATTCCATGACAAAATCAAGTACATTGAGGTAGATTGTCACTATAAACATGACATGATACATATGGACTTTATCTCTACTTCCCACATCAGCTTCGGGGAACAGACATCAGATGCTTTCACCAAGTAACTAGCCATAGGGTAATTTCAAAGATCTTGTTCCAAGTTGAGCATGGTTGGCATCTACGCTCCATCTTGAGGGGAAGTGTTGAAAGTATTCACATGTACTAGTATTTGTCAGAGATATTATAATTACTTGTATATATAATGTTACTGCTTAGCAATACGTCGCTACGATTTATATAAAAGATTATCATGCTGCTTTTCTAGATAACCCTTTCTGCAGGAGTGTCTGATTCAAGTGTGCATGTTGTTTCTTGGATCGTCGAAGTATTTTCAATCCAAAAAGGTCAAGGATATTTGGAGTCTGGCCAATCCTCAACATTGCCAAAAGTGTCACAACCGCTAGTGTTGAATTTGGTATTTGATCCAAAATTGTAAGGTGTTTTGGTGATTGATTTAGAAACTCTATAAAAAGTTGAGTTATCTGCATAAATAACTTGGTACAATGAAGCACTTGATTGGCTCGACTGATCAGAAATCTTAGGTGGGAAGACTTACGTTGTGGCTTTTACCTAGTTGGGTTTCCATGCTAGTGATTATGTGTACTATGGTTGATTATATAGTTTGCTTGATTCATTCTCTTAAATTCTTTCAACAACAACAACAACAACAACAAAGCCTTTTCCCACAATTAAGTAGGGTCGGCTACATGGATTCTTCGCCTCCATTCAGATCTATCTTGGGTCAATCTCGGACTTATATCTAAAAAACTAAGATCCCTTCGTATAGTCTCTTTCCAACACTTTTTGGGCTGTCCTCGCCCTCTCTTAGCCGGCTCAACATCCCAACACTCGCATCTCCTAACCGGTGCATCAGTTGACCTTCTTTGCAAATGACCAAACCTCGATCGGAGCTACACCAACTTTATTTCTGATTGCATCATTTCGAATCCGATCTTTACGTGTATGTCCACACATCCATCTGAGCATTTTCATTTCTGCTACATCCATTCTCTTAAATTCTTTAATTTATTTTAATCTTCCATAATTATTGGTTACTACTTGATGAATCTTAGATTCATCACTCTAAATCTCATTAATTAAGCTAAAATCCTTCCAAATCATTGGCATTTCTTCATTTATTCTGCATAATTAGCATTCATGCATGATTTGATAAGAATTGTATTTTATCACTAATTTCTGCACAAAATAAGAAGCCAAAAATCCCATCCAAAATTGACCTGTAAATAGCCTAAATTCCCCGATTTTTAACTAATTCATGCTAACTCCGAATGACCCAAAACCACTCCACTGTGTACATATTACTCACAAGAATAAATAAAAAATACAAAAAAATCACTAACCCAAATAAGTGGACCAAAAACCCAAACCCTAGTTTCAGGATTCTCAGACTAAAACCCTCATATCTCCCCCATTTAGTTTCAGATTTGATCCTACTCATTTTCAACTAATCTACATTCAATTACCTTCAAAACAAGACCAAGTTCAAGTGAATCGGAGCTCATATGTGAAAGTTGGGTTTTGGACCTCTTTCGTATATTTTGTATTTTAGCTGATTTTGACCTATTAGTTTATGTATATAATTAATCTATTTTAGTTTACTTCTTTTTCACTTATCTTCTTTGACTAAATTTTTATTAAAATGCGTAAAAATCCAAATCTAAACTGAGCTTGAAATTAAAGAAACAAATTGAGTCCAAGTCTTCACTAACTGTCTGTACAAAATTGGTCTTTTTCATGGTTTATTTTATTTCTTATTTTCCTTAATTAATAAAAATCCAAAAAAATTAGATTAATATGTCTATATTTATCTTTTATTTTATCATATTTTTTTGGATTTTTTATCTGGTTTAAAAATAACAAGAAAATTATAAAACCCAAAATTGAAGGTATTCTATGTACATGGGATACCCTAAAAATAGCACTTTGTGCAATTGATCTAATTTCGTTTTGATGTCTTCATGAAAGTTATAGATCTCATCGAGACAAGCAATTTTTGTGAAGAAACTTTTTCAATCTGAGGTCGTTTACTATTTATTTTGGATTTTGTAAAGTATTTATTTTCTAAATTTTGTGGTGCTGACATGTGGCAGCTCCTGGAGTCACCACGTGTCAACCGTTTTTGGGCTTTTTATATATTCGTTTTTTATAAAAAAAAATTAATAACGCACGTGCCTCCCGCGCATGTGCCGCGCATGTGCACCGCCTGGACCCCATCTCTCTAGCCGCCCACCACATGTTGCCATTGTGGCCGTCCGATCTCGGCCGATCGGACGGCCATCGTCCATCGTCCCCGTCTGACCCCCTTTCAATTCGACTCCGCCGCACCCCCCCCCCCATTTTCACCGCCATCTCCGTCGGCCGCCTTCCATCTCCGATCCTCTTGCCTTCGATCTCAAATCAATCGCCATCCACCTTCAATCGAATCTCGTCCCGTGCATCTCGCCATATCCGATCCTCCGTCAATCTCGTCAGATCTCAAGCTATTCGACCCCCCTGAATCCCTCAACTTCCATCTCCAACAGCCGCTCCTCATCCTATAAAAGAACGCCGCCGCCTCCATGGAAGTGCATCCGTCGATAGCGACGACGTTCGGAGGTGATAGCTCCGAGCGCCCTCCTGCGACGAGGTCCGAGGGTCTCCTTCCCTCGTTGCTGCCCACGGTCAGCTCCGCCGTCTTTGCTTCACTCCGGCCGTCGGTCGTAGAGCCCACGACTACCTTCAACCTCTATCTCCGCCATTCTTACCTCAACGCCATCCACTACGACTTCAATGCCTCGATCAAAGCTTCTTCTCTGACTTCATTCAACCCCAACTTCGCCAACGACTCCGCCATCGTCATCGAGCAAGCTTCGACCTTCAACGTTCTGCCTCCGACTTGATCAACATCACGAGCTCCAGCTTCGCCATCGACTCCAGTCAAAGCTCCACCTGCTCCGCCCCGCACCTCCACCGCTCCATCAACGTCTGTCGGCTGTGTGTCGGCCATCCACTACCGTTGATCGCGATAGTCCAGGACCAAGAGATGAGAGCCGTTGGACAAAGAACTCACGAGATCCAAGACATCCATCTTCGCTCATAAAGCCCAATCATCGACCCTTGGATTACAGCCTACGGACGTTCCATATTTGCCACGTGCCTAGAACCGAACCAACCATCTGAACCAGAGCCTTGGACCCCATCGAAGCAAGCGAATACGTCACGTGTAGGCCCGTGTTGAACCTCCTTCCCGAGCCTGCCACCGCACGTAATCTGCACGTGAGCCGCAGAAGAATTGTAGAAGCGCCCCTGGAAGAATCCCGAATTTGCATAGAAGACCCCCACCGACTAGAGGGTGCGTGCCACACACGTGCCCCTCTGGCGAAATTGTGACAGACCCCCCAAAGCTTCTGGTAAATGCATCTAGGTCCCTCTACTGCATTTTTATATTTACATTATTTATTGTAATTGCAGTTATACCCCTGTTTTTCCCCTTGGTTTTGAATAGCTACATGCATTATTTTTATCATCCAAAAATATCATGATGTTCGTTGATTAATTCTCTACTGTTTGACATATTGTGGACATTTTTGTGATCATTGATTAATAAATAATTAATTATTTTGTGGAAAATTGCATATTTTACCCATCTTGTGCTGTGAAATTTGTCATTGATTAACCGTTGCTCTAAAAATTCCTGAAAAATCATTGATTGTAGAATTATTATTGTTAACATTGTACCTAAAAAGAATTGTATGTGCATGCATAGTTCGCCTTGTAAAAATCAATTTGCATATTTCAGTGTTTAATTTTTAATAGGTATTGAATCTGGTATTTTCGAGGCTTAGGATTTTTCTGAGATCAATCACCTAGTGATAGATCTTAAATAATTTTATCCTTTGAAAATAATTAGGTTTAATATTTATTATATTAAATATTGAAATTCACTTTGTTTGCATTTAAAAATTCATAAAAATTCCATCTTGCATCCAAAAATTCAAAAAAATTTACAGTGCATTCATTTCATCATAAGTTTCATCTTGGCCAAGTTTCATATTTTTTGGACATTGTTTGATTGATATTTGCATTTTAGTCTTGAAAATAGGTCAAAAATTGCATGTTGCATCTCTAATTACATTAAAAAGTACAAAAAAAGACCGCCTCAAAAACCATGCACGAACTTTGATAGACATAATTCTAGGTTGTTCATTTGTCTCCCTGTGATCGACCTTGGCACTTGCCCAAGTAAAATAAACATAAAACCACGCAATTAAAATTGACTAAATAATTGTGGTTATTTTCTTGACCGATTCCGATTGTCGCCTACAACGAAATGACACATTATTTTTAACGCACGATAATACACGACATGACGCATACTTTTAACAACGCAATTCCGGACTCGTCAGATGGTGTTGTTGCCAAGGAGGAAAACAACTTAGTTTTTTATCTTAAAAATTTTTGTTCGATTTTCCGCATTCGAGTAGTCTGGCCCTCGAATTTTTCACTATAAATTCCATTTTTTCCTACATTTATTTTCAGCATTTATTTTTCTTATTTTATTTTTGATTTATTTTTGAGTCACTCACTAACACCATCTCTCTTATTTTTCTTGCGAGGTACCCGACGTACGTGGAGTGGTTTTTCAAGAGCCGACACATCCCCACCGACTTACGAAAAATCCACAATTAATTTAAGATCGATTCGTGAGAGAGCGTAGAGTCTAGGATTTTATTTTTCTGCAATTTTTATTTTATGTAATTCATTGCTCATTTATAGCGGTGTCCGTTTAGACTCTCGCATGTGTAAAAAGACCTTGAACTTTTTCTGTGGTGTGTCGTGGCCTATTTCACTCTCCAGTGAGGGTGGGGCCCGACTTGAGTGGCGCTAAGGATAGACCTGCACTCACGGCTCTTAGAGCATTTAAATTTTTGATTGTGCTCGTAGGACCTAGGGCCACACTTCACTTTAATTGAGACGCATATTAGATCGTTTAATTTAGCCAAAATTCAACTCAATTCTTTCCCGCTAATAGAACTTTCTGCTAGGTATGGTTTTTTATTAGCTTGCATTCATCTAGATTAATTTTTCAAATTTCTGCATTGCATCCCATATGGAGATTGCGAGGATTCACTGTAAGTCTTCTAACTGAGCATACATCATTGTTTTCTTGTGCATCAGCTTTTCCCGAATTTCTCCCTCTTGTTTTATCACATAATTTTAAAGGAAATTGGGACTGGACGGTAGATGTGTATTTGTGCTAATTTAAAATTTCATTGACCGCTTAATTAAAATTGGGACTGCTAAATATAGTCGATTTTAAATAACTCATAAAATCAAGAGTTTTTGTGGGAGAGCAACCCCGACCTTGGATTCTTTTATTTTTCTGAGTGAGCGAGAGACGACACTTAAGGCTAAAGCCCAAACTCGGATTTTTATATTGACTACTAATTCTACCAAAAACGATTAGCTGCTTCTTAGTGAGGATCTAATGGGTAACCGGTAAACGGTCCGGATTTATTTAGTAGAGTGGGTGATTTAGAGGAAACTGCGTAAGGCTTCTTCCTCAAGTAACGGGTAGTCGTTCTACAGTCCGTACTTACTCCCATACTGACTGAAAGTAGGTGCAACTAGTCGCAAGAATTCGGGTCAGTCATTAGGAAAATTTCCGGCACCTAACAGCTCGCTAAATTCTTTCCAAGATTGTCTTATCACCTATTAAAATTGAAAAGATAATAGCCGAACTCTTACGGCTTCATTATGTGAGTTGGTGAAACTGGTGTTTGATTTTGCGTGCGTGAACCGATTTCGAAAATCAAAAACTGCACAATTGTGCCATCTCTCTCCTTCCTTGATTTATCAACCAATAAACCTCATTTGAAAATCATGGAACTTTTGTCCAAGAACTCTCCAGATCCATATCATGGAAATCAATTCGTCTCGAATAGATCCAAACCATCATTTCTTTCAGCTCTTTCAAAAATGACGAAATATTTATCCGAGAATCCATCAGCTCTATACTATGAAAATGAATTTGTATCGGTTAGACCCAAAACTTCAACACCTCCTCCATCTTCCACAAGAGACTCTCAACCATCAATAGATCCAATACTCTCCACAATTCCGATCTACTTCATGAATGACAATTCTTTGTACTCGGATCATACAATCCAACAACCGACTGAGGTCTCCACTTCTTCATATGTCAATCCTCTCTATTCATATCATACAATTCATCCTTCATATTCGGTAAATGTCAATCCATCATTCATGGGAGATCATAACCACATGATCGACTTTAACAATTCTTCACATCTCCCATCTACCCTACCCTTGAACACAAATGATCAACTGTCATCTTGGATTGACTATGACAGTCCCATCTTCATACATGAGACTCATATAGAGGACTGGACTGACAACATAGAAACACATAACCCCTGAATGTTGACTCCACAATATCAAGATCCGATTAATCATGATCAAAGGATTGAACTCTATTCAGACCAACTCCACTAGCCTAGATCACATGAGCAGCCTCCTTCCATAATTTTTGAAGAGAAATTTTCAGAAAATAACGATCATATACTGGATATTTCAAGAGACTCTTCTCCTAGCACATACAGGAAAATGGAAGAGGAAATTATTGAATCTCAAATACAAAAACACACCCCGATTGCTCTCATGATTGGTCATGAAAAGATTTTGGAGGATGATATTTCGAGGATAAATAAGAAATTTAATTTAATGGAGGATAGATTTCGAAAGTTTACTGATCGATTAATCTCAATCTATGGTAGCTCGGATATGAAAATGAATGAGGAAAAGATTGGATCTAACGTTGAAAATTTTGAGGATATTCAGGAACCTAGGGATGATTCTGAAAGTGGAACTTCTGCATATTATTCCCCTAGAAATGACTATGCCTCTGACTCCTATTCAGAACATCACAACCCCTTCTCAACTGAGGAACATGCCACATCACCACACCACACAGAAAATACCAAAAAATAGAATATTCAAAAACACGAAAAAAATCGAAAATCCAGAAAATTACATAAAAATTGAAACGGAAGAAGATCTGAAAATTTTGGATCCTGCTTTACGAGAAACAATGGAAAAAAGATTGATGTTTGAACTTCCCTTTATACATGCCATTAACACTTCCCCAACCTTAAAAGATTTGTAATGGATAAATTAAAGATAAAAAAGTCGGACAGGATAAGAACAAAGACTGAAAGACATATCTTGTCAATGGCCTTCTCCTTAGTGTTGAGGAGAAAAACCAAGAGCCGCATAGTGAAGCGGTTGCCCAGGTTTGATTGTATAATCAAAAATACAATTTTTACCCATGCTCAAGTTGGGGACGATTTACCAATCAATATCCTCCCAACCTCTATACTTCACGAACTCAAACTCGGACCGATCAGGAAGATACGAGAGATTGTTCAATTGGTTGACCGATCGATAAAGCGTTCGAGAGGAATCGTTTATGTCATCATGACATTCCAAGGTGCTCCGCTCAAAGTAGAATTCATGATCATTGATATTGAGCATCAGTGAGAATTCACCCAGTCTCCAATTATTCTCGGAAAGCCATTCTTAGCATTGGCTAAGGCAATTATTGAGTGTGAGATTCGGGATCAATTTTACAGTATTGGAAGCACTTCGATCTCACCCAGGCTTTGAGGAATCACGATTTTCTGAGGTAACCCACGAAGTCCCCAACAGTCGTAACCATGAAACGGTAGAAGAGCCCTACCCTGCTGCTACACCTGAGATAGCGGTTGTTGATGAGATTATTGGTTTAGAAAATCCCCCCTGCTCCATTCCTCGCTGCTCTCACCATGGAGAATCAAGTATATGAATCATCTGATCCGGAGACTTATGCATGGTCGCACCCTGGGGCAACCTACTCTGAATACTTTGATCAAATCATCCCAAATCGAGAGTGCACCAGCATCAAGAAGACTAAGAACAAAAAAGTAGGGTGAATACCGACCAAGGAGAAGAATTCCAATGGTTATTCATCTGGATACTCAAGTGAACAGACACCTTCACGAAATAAGAAAAAGAAAGTCACCTTTGACCTTCCGGAAGAGGAATCAACTGATGATCCCTCATCAAGTCCGGAAAAGGTAATCTACATGAGTGAGGTATGTTCGGCTGTTCTAAAACCATATCTTCGCAAGGATCCAAAATTCGACTCCCGTTGGACGACCCCCGTTCCTCACTATTATTCATCAAAAGCGGATGCTCCTGCTCTCATCAAATACACTGGAATTATTTTTTATGAGCTGAGTGAGACTGATGCTTCAGAGTATTCGTCTGAGGACAAACCGCTTGATCCCAAGAAGGAACGAACTCTGAGGAAACAACTGAAGAAACAAAAAGATAAGAATATCTGGAGTGTATCCACTTTCAAATACTATTCCTCTAAAGATAACTCCCATGATGGTAACCTTTCATCTGACTCAAATGCTTCATCTATCCATCATGATTTTTCTGAGGATAACACTGATAATAGTTGGGAATCATATGCTTCATCTCCTTCTCATCATTACGATCTCCCACCGCAGGCTCACAAAAAGATTGGCCGAAAACTGCCTTAATCATCGGCTACCCACCATCCCTCCCGACCACATCGGTCCCCTTGTACAGCGTCTTCCTCTACTTAGGCCAAGGCCTAAGTATGGGGGAGACCGATGCCATCTGTGTATACCATTCTCTCCTTCTCACAATAGCTCCATGTCCACCATTCTTCTGTACTTAGGCTGACCAGAGCCTAAGTATAGGGGGAACCGATGCCTATTTGTATATACTCTCTTCATCCACATATCCCGACCACTCATTTTTTTCGCTCTTCTTCTATACTTAGACTGTTCACAACCTAAGTATGGGGGGGCGGTCCGATCCATCTTTTTATTTTTCTTTTTCACTCTCTTACGCTTAGCCCGAGCTATGTCTTCTTTACGCTTCTTGTGATCTGAGGATACAACACTCTCTAAGTATAGGGGGTCTGTATATATACTTTGTATATATTTTACCCATATCTCGTACTTTCGCGTAAGTCTATATATATTTACGGGGTGGGTGGTTATTTTGAAAAAAATAACAAAAACAAAAGGAAAAAGAGTTTTGCTACTAACAATGACTGTGTCCAACCCAAAATTTTTGAAAAAAATGGCTTCTTATTTCATTTTTGCATAAAAAACCAAAAAAATACCTTGCATAAAAATTCAAAAAATCACAAAAAATTGTGTCTGCATTTCACACACCTGCACTTCATCCAACATCACATTCATTTGCATCTGTGAAAAGTCTTTGGGTTCTAAACCAAGTTATGAGCAGAAATCGAGAGTGGTATAGACTTGACCTTAATCCACCTAAATTTCAGAGGAACTTCACCGAGAAATAGGATTTTAGAAACCTCGAGTCTTTGACTTAATTCTTTGAGTTTCACATGACAATGTGCAGCGTTTGACTCTTAGTGTCTAACCTGGTCTTTTCATTCTGGGTACAACTCTGGAATAGGAAATTAATTTGTACTCTCGCACTATGCACTTAGCTCAACTCAAACGGGGTGTTGGAAGACTATGTGAGTTTCTTTTCTGGTAGCGTGGAAATCTAAAGATCGGAGTACGGGTTGAAATAAAGCTTTGGAAAAGGGATGGACGGCTGGGCACAATTTTTTTTCTAAGATCCCAAAAAAATGTACGGAAATAAAAAGATTCTATATCCGTAGGGGAACAACAAGATCTAAGCAGAACCACCAAAAATCCAAATACAAAGAAGCCACTACCAAAAAAATATCAGACCAAAAAGGTCCAAACTTCAAGAAAACATGTAGATCTTGGTGGAGACTCGGCTACACTGGCCAGCTTCACAAGGAGAGATGACTACACTGGCCACCCTCCAGTTCTTTTATCCTTCTTCTAACTTCTCCCCCAATTCGATTGTGAACACAACGCTACAGACCTTAGAAGGAAATACCTGACTCCCCGAGGACGAGTTACTGGAGAGGAGGTTTGCATGGTAGTCCGGCATTCTGGATGGGAAGAGCTAAAACCTTTCACACACCTGAGTCGATTGTTCAATGTTCATAGGACATACTTTGGGAAGATGATTGATCTAAGATGACTTCTGAGCTGAAACTGTGACAATGGTGTGTAGAACTTGAAGGCTGTTGATTTTAAAATTCTAAGTCTCACAGAAGTTCCGCCAAACTAATAATCCAAAGGTCGGGTCTAGTTTCATTTTCACCTTCAGCTCATGAAATTGTTATGGAACTCAATCTCATTTCACCTCATGGCATTCTTTTTGATGCTCAGGAACGAGCATGGTTTAAGTATAGGGGGATGATGAATCTCAGATTCATCACTCTAAATCTCATTAATTAAGCTCAAGTCCCTCAAAATCATTGGCATTTCTTCATTTATTCTGCATAATTAGCATTCATGCATGATTTGATAAGAATTGCATTTTATCACTAATTTCTGCACAAAATAAGAAGCCAAAAATCCCAGCTAAAATTGACCTGTAAGTAGCCTAGCTTCCCCGATTTTTAACTAATTCATGCTAACTCCGAATGACCCAAAACCACCTCTACTGTGTACATACCACTCACAAGAATAAATAAAAAATACAAAAAAAAGTCACTAACCCAAATAAGTGGACCAAAAACCCAAACCCTAGTTTCAGAATTCTCAGACTAAAACCCTCATTACTCCCCCATCCAGTTTTGAATAATCTACATTCAATTACCTTCAAAACAAGACCAAGTTCAAATGAATCGGAGCTCATATGTGAAAGTTGGGTTTTGGGCCTCTTTTGTACATTTTGTATTTTAGCTGATTTTGACCTATTATTTTACGTATATAATTAACCTATTTTAGTATACTTCATTTTCACTTGTCTTCTTTGATGAAAGTTTTATTAAAATGCGTAAAAATCCAAATCTAAACTGAGCTTGAAATCAAAGAAACAAATTGAGTCCAAATCTTCACTAACTGTATGTACAAAATTGGTCTTTTTAGTGGTTTAATTTATTTCTTCTTTTCCTTAATTATAAAAATCCAAAAAAATAGATTAATGTGTCTATATTTATCTTTGATTTTATCATATTTTTCTGGATTTTTATCTAGTTTAAAAATAACAAAAAAATATATAAGTCAAAATTCAAGGTATTCTATGTACATAGGATACCCCAAAAATATCACTTTGTGCAATTGATCTATTTTGATTTTGATGTCTGATGAAAGTTGTAGATCTCATCGAGACGAGCAATTTTTATGAAGAAACATTTTTGATCCAAGGTCGTTTACTATTTAGTTTACATTTTCTAAATTTTATGGTGCTGACACGTGGCCGCTCCTGTAGCCGCCACGTGTCAGCCGTTTTTAGGGTTTCTATATAATCGTATTTTATATAAAAAAATTAATACTGCACGTGTGAGGCACGCGCCTCCAACGCACGTGTCGTGCACGTGCACCGCCTGGACCCCATCTCTCTAGTCGCCCGCCACGTGTTGCCATTCGCCGCCCGCCATGTGTTGCCATTGTGGTCGTCCGATCTCGGCCGTTCGGACGGCCACCGTCCATCGTCCCCATCTGACCCCCTTTCCCAATTCACCTTCGCCGCACCCTCACGATTTTCACCGCCATCTCCGTCGGACGCCTTCCATCTCCGATCGTCTCGCCTTCGATCTCAAATCAATCGCCATCCACCTTCAGTCGAATCTCGTCTCGCACAACTCGCCATATCTGATCCTTCATCGATCTCATCAGATCTTAAGCTATTCTACCCCCGCGAATCCCTCAACTTCCATCTCTGGCAGCCGCTCCTCATCCTATAAAAGAACGTTGCCGCCTCCATGGAAGAGCATCCGCCGACAGCGACGACGCTCGGAGGTGACAGCTCCAAGCGCCCTCCTACGACGAGGTCCGTGGGTCTCCTTCCCTCGTTGCAGCCCACGACCAGCTCCGTGATGAATCCACATTTCATCATCTTTATTCTATCATTTTGGCCTCAAAAACCCTAACAAATGCGTGTAGATATCATTAATTCCAGCATCTTAGCATTCATGCATGTGCATGTAAATAGTGTATAAAATACTGTATTTAAAGCTAAAATTATAGAATAAATAAAAGAAAAGAAAAAGAATAAAATATTGTAAATATTTTATGACCCGAAACCCCGAGACCTAGGCATCTTGATGAATAGGTCGACAAGGAATAAAGTAGGGGGATATAAGGGCCAGATACATATTCATTTCATTCATTCTTTATTCATTTTGGGACCTATTTTTGGTTCCACTTTTTATACCTCAAATAAGGAAACTTTGTACATGAAAGTTGCAGATAATTAAATAAATAAAAATGCAAAATTTATTTCACTCAAAAATATTGTACAGATAAAAGTTATGATCTGAATAAGAATCCAGAATCCCAACTTCCCAGACCTGTATCTTACAAATAAAAATCCAAATGCATCAAACTCACCTTTAATTGTATATAATTTAAAATAAGCTATTTAATGGAGGTGGTTTCGTATTTGGCGGAGCTACGGTTTGAAAGTTGAGTTTTGGACCCCTATTGTATACTTGTACAGATTAAAATATTCATTTTATTATCTATTCATTATTTTTATAACTTTATATTTTTAAAATTTTGTAAATATTATTTATAATTTAGTTGTATATTAAAATCAGTATAAAACACAAAAGAAACAAAAAATAAAATATTTGTATATCATATACATAGGTATAATACCTGTATACATACCTATAGTATTAATAATTTTATTTTATTAAGTATACCAATTACATCAAAAAAATAAAATAAAAATATATTTAAGTGTATAAAAGTATTCTACAAATTTATAAAATAATAAACAAAAATAATAAAATTAAATGTACAAAATAAAAATAAAATATTAAAATACATAGATAAATATACCTATATAGGCCAAAAATAGGAACTTGTATTTTTATACCTCATAAAAATAATTAAAAATCATATTAAAATACCTTATAAATTAATAAACATTTTTCATTTAATACTCAAAAATTAGTTAATTCGTTTTCTATTTTTATTTGATTTTACAAGGTATTTTCCAGGGATTTTTCTGGTTGGTCCACGTGGACCAACCAGGTACCGGTCTGAGTTGACCTCGATCAACTGGTCGTTTCCCCCCTGTGCGCCTTGTCAGACCTCGTTTAGGCCCCGTCTTCTCGATTTTTTTCGAGGTCAATGCTTGCACTATTTCGTGTTGCAACATAAACAACTTTTATTCCTCGATACACCCACCTTGCACGCCCTTAGCTCTCCTAGGACCGAGAGCCGGCGATTGCGTCGATTTCTCTTGGTCTTTGGAGTGCCAGAACCACAGAGTCAAACCTCTTATATGCTACCCTCGACTTCCCTTTGAATTTCGAACCCCTCTTTTCCATAGGCTTAGCTCCCCTTCGTGCCCAATCGCAAGGAGAAGGTGACAGCTTCCCTTTCCGACCTTCGGGTGGGTCGAGCAACGCCTGAGGTGGCTCCACGACCTCCGCCTTTCATCGGCGTCGAGGTATAACTTCCCTCCGGTTTCAACCGTCGAGGCAGCTCTATCCCCCTTTTATTTCTATTGCATTTCGTTCTCTTTAGTCTTAGGATTATTTCGCCTCAAAGATCTTCGCGTTTCATCACTTCAATCCACTAATCGACCACCTCGCCGGAGTGCACCTCCGGTCGAGTCTCATCCTCGCCGCTTCACGTCGCCACCTCCACTCCGCGGGTCCAGGCATTTTGCCCAGGACCCTCTCACCATTTCTTGCAGTTCAACGAGCGTAGAAGACTACGTGGGGGTCATTTTGACCTTCGCCAGAGACCCACGAAGCTCCACCAGCTCTGCCCATGTCTCCACCGAACCTCGGTCGTCGCCAAGGTATTTTGAACCTGCCAGCACCTCGAGGAGGACCGCAGGAGGTTGCGGGACTCTTTTGGAGCCCAAGGAATGCTGGAGGATGCCGATCGAGGGCGGGGAAGTTCGCCTCGCCGGCAACGCTTCCCTGTTCTTCCTCCATGCCTCCCCACCATAGGATCTAGGCCGCGCCTCCAGCTGCACAGCCACCGTCGGATCATCAGAGCCTACCGTCATTGGATCTCCGTCTGAGATCTAATCTCAGACGTTGGCTGTCAAGCATCATCGACCGTCTGATCTTCGATACGTGGCAAGTGGACGTACATCAGCCGTCGGATCACGCACGAGGCTTTAGGCATGGGTATTTTGCACATTTTCCCTCGCCGTTTTTGTAATTTTTATTTAGTCCATAAACTTTCAATTGCGGTTTAAATATTGTTGTAATATTTGCATCCAGACCCTTATATTTTACATATTTGCACTTAGGTCCTATCCACGTCACCTTACGTGCCCGTGCGCGTGAGGGGCTGGGTATTTTGCACAGGACCCCCTGCGGGTTTGGTTATTTCTTTTCAGTCCAGGAATTTTGACATTAAGTGTAAAACTGTTGGATATTTTGCATTTGAGCCCCTTGGATTTTTGTATATTGCACTTAGGTCCATCCCAAGCGTGTGTTATTTACGTGTGGGGTTGGGTTATTTGCAGGCATACCCTCGCGGGTCTTGAATATTTGTAATTGGTCCTGGAACGTTGTTCATTAGTTATATATTTTGCGTGAAAATTGCAATGTAGCCCTTGAACTTTTGTGTATTTACATATATGCCCTTGCTAGTAGTGTAATTTCTTGATATTGTATCTATTTATTTCATGCATCGATAAAACCCTAAAAATCAACAAAAATTAGTTTAAGCTTATGTTTGCTTACTCATTCATGCCATATTTTTGTATTTCATTTTTATTGTATTTTAATATTTATTAAAAATAAAAAACATGCATTTTCAGCACTGTTTGCACTAGAAAATCCTTAAAAATTACTAAAACTTCTTGAAAAATTCCAAAAAAATACCTTAGGTCTATTTTAGTGCCTTTTAGTGTCAGTCGAAAAATCATTAAAAATTTCAAAACAAAAACCCTAAAAATTAGAAAACTACAAAAATCTTTATAAAAATCTTAAAAATCCAATTTTTGCCTCTGAATTTTTCTTATTGCAATATCTTTAGTCAAAAATTTATTTGGAAAATTCTCTCTACTGATTGCTATTTTATTTCCCCATTTTTGTCCCAGCCTTTTATTTTCTTCACTGTTTTATTGTATTTAGACCTTTAAAGATACCAAAAAAATTAAGAAAAATCTAGAAAAATCATAAAAACATTATAAAAATATAAAAAGATCAAAAACATTTTTCCTAATTTTTCCTTATTTTTACATATTTTTATTAATTCATTATATATCTCTTTCTTACTTTGTATATATTCTATTTAAAGAAAAAGAAAACAAAAAATATATATAATATAAAAAGAAACTATAAAATCAGCAAATTAAAAATCAAAATACAAAAATACAAAATTAAAAATTAAATAAAAAATATAAAATTAAAAACCCACAAAAAATTTTGCATACTTGTAGACATTGATCACCTTCACTCTTACACATTTTGTCCGATCTATCCTGCTTGCTCCCTGTGTTTGACACTCTACATACTTGCACTATACACATTTTTGTAGAGTTAAAAATAAATTTGACTCCACATTTGTTTCTCATTGCTTGATTTATATATTGTGGGTTCATTGTTGATTAATTAGAGATTTTTGAGCGGTCAATACACCGGTTGTTGATCCGCCTTGTGGATCAATACGATCAATCGATTTTTCTTGGTTATCAAATGGCGTCGTTGCCGGGGAGCAACAATGTTTAGATCTTACTTTTGAGTGATTGTGTTTGATTGCCTACATCATTTTTTTACTTGATCTCTCTATTTTTGACATATATGACCATTTTTATTTCTTGTATTGTTGCGAGGGACCGTGGATCGAGGAGAATCTCCTAGGGGATCTGGTGCATCCTTGGGAGGCGAAGTCGGCTATTCTAGCCTAGCCGGCAGGAGAGAGCAGGAGGAGTTGAGAGAGAGGATAGTTAATTGTTTTCTATTTTTAGTGAGAGAGAGAGACATTATTAATTTGTAATAATTCAGGTACATCTGGACACTTGAACACTTGGGCCTAATTTCCAAGTGTTTTTACACTTGGGGGCTCACCGCAGTTTTCATCGGTTTTCCCGCTTGTCATTTTCAGGTTTTGTTTTATTTTTTTTCTTTTGTAGAATGAGCCCTTAGATTTTAGGCTTGCTTGATCGAGTAAATTAGGTCCAAACACCTAACAAACTTTGCATGTACCTATAGTGTGTTTTGGACTTAGTTTAAAACTCTAAACAGTCGCCTCATCATCTTCAAGCCTTCGCGCCGCAAGCCCACCCTGCCAAGCGCTACTCCTGAACTCGATGTGTCGAGAGGAGGAGGGGTGAGACTAGACCGGACTCTTGGATTGAAGATCGGTGACCGACTTGTGGTTCTTCACGCTAGCAATTGCCTGCTTAGGACGATTTCCGTGTGCATATCGGCATATAGATTAGGTTTATAAATTCTCGTTTTGCATCCCGCATGGAGAGAGCTGGGAGGCGTTGTAAGTCTTATATCTTTGCATTCATCATTTAGGCACAAAGGTGAGATTTTCATCTTAGTGCCGCCTTGCATTGCTTTTCTGACTCTTCTCCCTCTGTTTTTTGGATCAAATAGGAACCAAAGAAAAATTCAAAAATGTTAGGCGCTTGTATTGAATTGACTCAAAACAAGTGATAACACCAAAAAATTTAAAAAAGGGACTGCTAAAGAAAACTTGACCTAAATAAAATTAGGTAATTGGACTCATTGCTTGGGGTGAGTAATACCCTCACTTGTATTCAGGTTGAATGGGAAGGTCTCCTTCCAAGTGAGTAGAGCGGCTTCGTAAGGATTAGAGCCCAAAACCCAGTATGTGGTTGCCTTGTGTATCGCCTGGATTTCTGAAGTATTGGCGCTACTATCGTACGTAGACGAGTAGGGCTTGGTCACCATTGATGACTCTCTATTGTGTAGAGCATCGACCTTGTCCGAAGTATCGAGCATAGGCTACGCCTTCACGGGGGTGCCTGTCTCATCATCTTGCGTCCGAGTAGGGTCTTGAACGCTCACGGGTGATTCCGTTGCGAGCGAGATCCGAAGTATCGTTTCGCCTATCGGCTTCCTCCCTTTTTTCTTTGGCTGAGTAGGGATCCAGGAAGGGTTATAAGGACCTTAAAAAGTGCAAACTACAGGATACACAGGAGGAGGACAAGTACGGGAATTCTTTTCTGGTAGTACTCTCTCTCCTATAGGCGTAGCGCTCTAAGGACTCGTTGAAAGATAAGTGCCTGAATTCAATCTAAAAACTACAAAGATAATAGCTGAACCTTCACGGCTTCACGTGTTGAGTTGGTGAACCCCTTGTTTTGTGTTTGATTTGCTAGTTGAATTTAGGTCAAGATCAAAAATGCCGCACAATTTTGCGCAATTTTGCCCCTCTTCTTCTTCATTTCTCAACCTTGCTCTTCTCAATAATCACGATGATGGGAAGGAGGTCTCTTAGGCCGTCTTTGGCGGCACCGCTATCCAGCACTCCTCCCTATTCATCTAGGACAACCTTGGGGAGTCCAGACCCACTCTTTGAGCATGAGTTCACTTCCACCATGTTCCCCCTCGATCACCCTTCTCCTTCCATCAGTCCAAGAGTATCAAAGTTTAGTGCATCAGAGAGCTCAGATCATTTGATGGCACCTAAGATGGGTTCTTTTGCCTTTTCAGAGAATCTAGAAATGGTAGACAGAGGAGAACACCCAGATGAGCAGGAGCACCCTCCATTCTTATACGACCAAGCTGCCATCAACAATTCATTGTTAGCTTCCCTGGAGACTATGCAGAGACAGATCAGAGACCAGGGTGTATTCATGGGTGACCTCATGAGGGAAATTACGCAGATGCGAGAGGGAAGAGAAGACAGGCATGGGGGCGGTGGCGGTGATATACCAGAAGTAGCAGGCGAGGGAGGAGAACCTAACCAGGAGAGGCCGCCACAAACAATTATGAGAGAGTTGCACAATCCAGCAGCATCCCTTACTCATCGATGGATCTGACTCCCTCCCATCCATGGAGACTTCGAGCTTTGCCCACACACTATTCAGCTACTGCCTAAATTTCATAGGCTGGCGACCGAAGAGCCACACCTCCATCTGCAAGAATTTGAAATGATCTGCAGTACAGTTCATGACAGGCTGGTGACTGAGGACACCATCAAGATGATAGCCTTCCCATTCTCTTTGGTTGATAGAGCCGCTTACTGGCTGCAACATTTGGGGAGGTTCGTCGACACTTGGGCAGAACTCCAGACCGCGTACTTGAATAAGTATTATCCGCTCGGCCGGACCAACGCAACGCGAGCTATGATCAGCAACTTTACCATGATCCCGAATGAACAATTCCATGAGGCTTGGGACTGATTCAGAGAGCTTATTGACCGGTGTCCACACCATGATATATCCAAGCCCAATCTGGTTCAAAGTTTCTTCTGTGGGCTGACACCGTAGCTGCAGGGGCTTGTAAATGCCTCTTGTGGTGGGTCCTATTTTTCCAAGGGTGAAGACGCAGTTTGGGAGATCTATGAGGGTATGGCAGAAAATTCCACAGTCATGGCCCAAGCCCGCGTCTACACACAGTCGAAGCTTCCACCACAAGCAGTTGGATTTCAGAGGATCGCCCGCATCGATGCCGGTCCCATACTCCGTCGGCAGCTGCAGCCCAAGCCGAATCAGCCGCAGCCGACATGGGCATCATTAGTGAGAAGTTGGACCGCCTTGAGATCCTCGAGAAGAAGCAGATGCAGAGACTGGCCCAGATGGACCAGATAACCAAGACCATGAGTGACCTGAAGACGCAGATTCTTTGCATCCATGAGGCACAAATGTCTACTCAGCAGCGTCCCAGGTCACGAGCTAATTCCAGCAGTAGCAGCTCAACCCAGCCCTCTGTCTTGCACCGTCAGGTCAACCACATTCAGGCAGAGCCGGTCCAGCAGCTACAGTATTACCCGTCGCAGCCACCATCTCAGGACACTCAGATGGTGGTCTATCAGCCTGATCAGCCACTGGCAGTTCTACCTCCACCATCTTTCGAGCAGGAGCCATTGATGGAAGTCAATGGGATATGGTACGACCGATACCCACAACCAGTCGGTATTCGACGTGATCACCCGGGATTCTGATGGACCACCGGAGGGACCTCTTCCCAGCAGCAGCCTCCGACTCAGGGACAGCAGAACAGCCAGCAACAACACCAGCCCCAGTATGCCCACCAGCAGTACCAGCATGGTCCTCGTCTCACCTATCAGGGACAGCAGTGGAGGCAGCGTCAACGGCCTCAACAGACATACTCCCAGCCATCACAGCATTATTCTCACCAGCAGCAGCCTCATTTCCCGCAGGGAAACACTTCCGGTTCTCAAGCACCCACCTTTGAGAACCCAGCTTTAGATGACCTCGCCCGCTTGCTTTCTGAACATCGAGCATCCTTCCGGCAGGAAATGGATGAGTTCCGGTAGGAGATGAGGGATATCATCAAGGGCAAAGCCGCCATACCAGCTCAGATTGAGCCAAATCCGAACAATCTGAAGAGGAAGTCTGAGCAGGTACAGTTCACAGAGGATACTTCTCCTAGTGATTATTTGAGTGACATGTATTCTTTGTATGATGCTGATTCGAGTTTGGTCCTCTTCTTAGGAGCAGGACAGTCCTTCAGTTTGCTGATAGGTCGACTAAGAGGCCGAAGGGGCTATTGAGAGACGTGGTTGTTACCATTTAGGGTTGAAATTCCCCGTGGACTTTGTTGTATTGGACATGGAGATCTCTGAGTCCGTAACTGATGCCCCCATCATACTTGGACGCCCATTCTTGGCCACATCCAAGGCGGTGCTCGATCATGATAGTGGGAAGGTATGTTTTCGCATAGAGGGTGAGATCATACATATAGAGACGATCGAGGAGACTAGAGCTAGAGAGTATGCATGCTCAGAGCAGTCCAGTGATGACGCGCAGATGACAGAGGACGAGCTAGACATCCACCAGGAGTGTGATTTTGTGATGACAGGTGATGAATCCAATTGGACAGATCCAGTAGCACAAGCCCTCGCCCTACCCGCAGATTCACCATACTTACAGCTTATGGCAGTTGAGAGCTTGGAGAGCACACCCCTGGACGAGGATACATTTGAGGCTGACAATTATAGGACGAGTGGTGAGGCATATTTTCATTCTTGTTCTTCTAGTTCAGATCCCTTGGATTCAGACATTGATTGGGATGATTTTGATGACTATTTGCCGTGTCTGATTCCTTCTGAGCCGACAGCTAGGACGGAGTGCGAGCCAGTACAGTTCATAGATGATTTTAGCAGGGTTCCCTTCGTCAGATGTTCATTCACAACGAGAGTTCTCACATGCAGACCTGGTAGCTTTCACGCAGACATATCATAAGCCAGATCTGCCACCTCCCAGTTGCCCAGAACTGAAACCCTTGCCGCAGTCACTGAAGTATAGATTCCTTACGGGTGAGCCAGATATGCACCCAGTCATTATCTCAGCAGGTTTGACTGGAGAGCAAGAATCTCGTCTAATGGAGGTTCTTGAAAGAAACCGCAAGGCGATAGGATGGAGTATAGCTGATCTCCAGGGGATTAGTCCGGCTCTGTGCTCCCACCACATCTATCTTGAGGAGGACGATAGGCCGTCGCGTGAGTTCCAGCGACGGCTGAACCCGAATCTTTGAGATGTGGTCATGAAAGAAATATCAAAGTGGTGGAGCGCCAATTTTATCTACCCCATCTTCAACTCCAAGTGGGTTAGTCCATTACATGTGGTGCCCAAGAAGACGGGTATCACTACAATTGTAAGCGAGTTTGGAGAGGAGATAGCTACCTGAGTACCCACTTCTTGGAGGGTCTGTGTGGACTACAGACGATTGAATCAGGCCACCAAGAAGGATCATTTCCCACTACCATTCATTGATCAGATTATGGAGAGGCTAGCTGGGAAGAGTCAGTACTGCTTTCTTGACGGGTACTCCGGTTACAATCAAGTGGCCATTGCGTCCGAAGACCAAGATAAAATGACATTCACCTGTCCGTTTGGGACCTATGCTTTCAGACGGATGTCCTTTGGTCTATGTAACGCCCCCGCGACATTCCAAAGGTGTATGTTGTCCATTTTCTCGGACATGGTGGGTGACTATTTAGAGGTCTTCATGGATGACTTCTCGATCTATGGCGATGGGTTTGATGCTTGTCTTGACTGCCTAGACCATGTGCTTCAGCGCTGCATAGAGGTCAATCTTGTCTTGTCTTGGGAGAAGAGTCACTTCATGGTGACTCAAGGGACGGTCCTTGGTCATATCATCTCCAACAGGGGCATGGAGGTCGATCCGGCCAAGGTGGATATCATTAGAAAACTCAATCCACCGTCCAATCTGCGTCAATTGCGGTCTTTTCTGGGGCATGTCGGTTCTACCGACGGTTCATTCAGGACTTCAGTCGTATTGCCCGTCTGCTTACTGATTTGTTGACAAAAGACACCGAGTTCATGTTGGACATGCAAGCCCACGGCGAGCCATTATGCAATAAATGTTATTGCGAATATCATTCCATGATCTGAAATGAAGAGTAAATAATTTGCATAATAGGTCCCTTAGTACAATTAGGGTTATGTACCTTGGCCATATTGATGATCATACAGCTGTTGATCCAACTGTTGAATCATAGAGGCTGGTGCTTGGATGAATATCTAGAGAGTTAGATTGAGGACTCATCAAGCACCATCAAATGATTGTTAAGAGATGATCTCCAACCTAAGTAGGAGATGGCAATCCTTACCTCCAAAGGATGATATCTGACCGACCTCTTGATGCAGGTCCTCTGCATAGGAATAGAGATTCGGAGGTGTCAGATTAGTTAGGTCAGAGAGTTGACTTAACGAGATCGAGATAACCAAAGTCCTATATTGTATGCTGTCATGATATATGCACATATCCTCTGACCGGAGACAGATGTGTTACTATATGTCTGAGTATGTACATTTGGCAGACCAATAGGTTGATGACCTAACCAAGGTCTATACACCGGCGCGCTGGTGTGCATATAAGGGCATATGAGTAATACGATCTCTCAAAGGGATCATACAGGTTCATTACTGAACCGGAAGACATGAGCTCGCTCATGAGATATTGGGAAGAATCAAATTCTGTGCACGGTCGTCTCGCTTTGGAAGCTTGACTGAATTTTTAGGTTTGATATATACTTTTGGAAAGTATATGATCAACACCTGGGTATGATATATGCTTTTGGAAAGTATATGATCGATACCAACTCCCAATGATCGAATGAGAAACTAAATGATAAATCCCTGAAGTAGACATTGTAAAATTGATCTTATACTTCGGGATTATTCTAGGTCTTCCAGTATGCAGGATGTACAGGTATTGGGAATACCTGAGGGTGATGTGATCATAAACGATTGTATAACCATGATGCTTCCATTCCTAGGTAGTGATGAAACAGATCTAGATTTTAGTGACTCCTCTCAGTAGAGAAGTAATCTGATCTTAGTCCAAATGTTGGACATTGATCTGAATGTGATTCATATGCAATGAGAAGATTAGATTTGCGGTCTTGATTTAATCAAGCATCTATGGGAGGAGGCCCACGATCTGGATTTGAGATATGATCTCAATATCCAAGTCACTATACGTGGAACAATACAATTGCCTTGTTCTTATCTCTAAGTATCTGCATAGAAAGCGCATTATCCTTGAATGGGTTCAGGATAATTTCATTGTTGATAATATGTATCCGAGCATTGAGAAAATGGATAATTAAATGTGATTTAATTATCATGAATTATATGAATTTAATTCATATTATAAAGAGAGTTATCTAAGATAATTAAATATGATTTAATTATCAAAGATGTAAATAATGTGAATTTGATTCATATTATTTGGACATAAGAGAATAGAGATCCAAGATGCTTAAATATGATTTAATTATCATGGATATGAATAATGTGGATAGCAATATCCATATTAGTCAAATATATTATAAATGTAATTTATAATATATAAGAGAGAGATGATTGTAATTTACATTTGTTAATTAAATGTTAATGTGAATTGGATTCACATTGGACATTAAATTGAAAATGTAATTTACATTTTATTTTGGGTTGTGAATATGATTCACAAAATTTCCAATGGCATGATTACAATGTTCACAAAATAAATTGGATTTATTTTTGTGAAATAAATTGCAACAAAAGTTGTTGCAAATATTGGAGAGAATCATGAGATAATGCAATCTCATGTAATATAGAAAGGAGGCTTCCTTCCTAAAATAAGAGAGGGGGCGGCCACCAAGTCCTTATAGGACTCATGGCCGTCCACCCTCCTTATGGAAGGAGGCTTACCTCCTTTGCTATTTCTCCAATGGAGATTGATTTGATATAAATCAAATTATATTTAATATATATTTGATTTTTATTAAATTAATTGTTGTTGGTTTTTACCAACATAAATCTTAGCCATTGAAAGAAACACAATCAATGAGAACCATTGGATTTGTATTGTCCCATGGATTGAGATCCATGGATCCCAAAATATTATAAAAGGAGAGACACCTCTTTGCTCTTCTTTACACATTGCTTGAGAAGCATATCTCTCTCTCTCTCTTTTCTCTCTACACGTCAGCCCTCTCTCTCCCTCTCTTGGCCGTCCATCATGGATGCCCTAGAGAGACTCTCTATCGTCGCAGCGTCATCGTTATGTTGCTCGATGGTTTGCTCGTGGAACTCCGTCTACTTTGGTGTGCCTTGCTCGTGAAGAAGACGTCGGATCTCGTGTGTCGAGATCAGGAGATCCTACCGCTTGGATCATCAACATGGATTGCGAGAAGCACGCGGTTCATCCCCGCGCTCGCAAGCGTCTCCTCCGTCGGATCGGACTTGAGACAGGAGGTATCTTCATTTAGAGACTCGATCACAACCACGCTTCAAGAGGTAACCCTAATACTTGATTGTGGTTTAGACGAAACGATCCGAGAAATGTTCTTGGATCATGTGGTTTCGTCTTATGAAAAATTTTAATTTCCGCTGCATAGAACAACTAGTACGACTAGTCGTTCTTCGTCATATCTGATACGACGATCACTCTTCCGTGATGCGCTTGAGGATTATACCACATCCTTCAAGTGGTATCAGAACCTTAGGTCGGAGGTTTTGGATACGATCCATAAAATCGAAGGCGACTTGGGTTCGTTAGGGTTGCGAAAGTTTTATCGCATTTCATTTTTGCATCTCTATTTAGTGTAATTTTTAGGCCATGTTTAAATTGTTTAAACACGAAAATAGCACTTGGATTTTGTTCCCCATTAAATAAGGAAATCATAGGATCTGAGTTTACATAATTTGGATTCCATTTGCTCGAGATATGGTTGTTTTAATGAACATGTATTCACTGTTACGAGAACTACGAATCTTAACGCAATTAAGGAGTTAATTACTGTTTAGAAATGCTTTGAATGTGTGCAAATCACATAGGTTCTGTTGTAAATCAAATTATCGAACTTTGAAAACTTACTTTGCTTAATTTGGATTTAAATTTATTGAGATATGCTAATTTTATTAAGTAGGGGTAACTGCTGAAATTACTTTCCTAATCAAGAACCATGTGATTGTCAATTAATGAAATTAATTGTTAATTTTATGAATAATTGTGGAAAATATTTGAGAAATATTGGATGATGATTATTTCCTTAATTGACTTGGCCTCAACCAATAATTGATTAGATTTGATCTAGATCAAAATTGGAAACTTAATCAACAAACTCCTTACTTGAATAGGATTGGGAATTTGTCTAGCAAATTTCCTTATAATCAAAAATGTTTTGATTATTACGATATGGTATAATTTCAGTTGAAGAACCAATGATCACCTAAAGTACAAAGTGATTGACTCAGCGTTATTTTTCCCGAGGCGGATATGGTGTCTAGTCGGGGATCGCTGGGGTAGCAGGTTGCAACGTATGTGGTTCGTCTCACTTCCGCCGGTACTGGCCATGACAGCGGGTAGGGAACGAATGATGCCTGAGAGATCATGATGTATTTGTCTAATTATTAAAATTCGAATTAATACGTATTTTGAGATAATACCATAGATTCAAGTAAAATCAAGTTTGTTGATTGAAATAGATTGAAAATTAATTTAATATGATTAAATTAATTATATCCAATTAAAAACACTCTAGTATGAATAGAGTTGTTATTTCCCTTGGAAGAATTAATCGTAATGAATATGATTCATAACGATTAACTAGAATTTGAATATGATATGGAGGATCACATAGGTGACATCCATGATCTCCCATCAAGGCGAAGGGTTCCGTCGCCAGATATTTTATGTACGAGACGCCTGTCCGAAGTGGCAGCTCCTGCATATGATCCATTTGGATCGGGCTCGTCACTTCTCGAAAGAGTAAGGACGTATGTGTAGTGACCCCAATATCGGGTCCTCATATTATTGGGGCGATATTGGATTGCGCATAGCGAGTTGTATTCCCGTTGACTGTTGGTTCAATTAATGACGGGTCAATATCACCTTAGGGGTGGTGGGCCCGGGTGTTAAAGACCGAATTGGGAGATGCAAGTTGGACTTGCAAGGTAGAATGTGTTCCCGCTTCTTTTTATCCGAGTTACACGTTCTCATATTATTGGGATGTAACAAAGATAAGGAAGGAGATCCTAGATCTTGCTTGAGATATAACGGTAAGTATATCTCTTACATTGAAAGTGATTGAGGGAATGAACTTTCATTGTTGACATGGCAAGACAACTTTGATATAAAAATTCCAAAATCAAAGTAAATTATATATTTATATATGTTTATGCAAATTTCTTATTTCAGATAATCCTTCTTTAATCCCACTCAATATTATACTCAATGATAACCAGTAAAATATCATGGATTGGACTCATGATCCAGATATTGTGCTTGCAGTTGGACACATAATGTATGTAGTTACAATATGCATGTCTCCTCATACTAATGAGGAATGACAATTAAATAGATAATAGGACTACAACCCTGGGGTTTGTATGTCTCTATAGTCTTGATCTCATCGGATGTACTTTGGAAGTGACATGTCAATGATTATCACAATTGTCAATTAAATTAAATCAATGAAGATATTCTGGCATACATATGTGCTCTCAACATTTAATCATAAATGACATGGTTCTCTGCATCATGCAGAATGGTGGCTCCATAAGAGATGATTTGAATACCTTCCTGAACCAATATTTCAAGAGTGTAGATAGATGTAGACATGATGAGTGTCATCATTCTACTGTCTATACTCTATTCATTCATGAAGCTTCATAATATTCATATTGTATGAATTTAATGAAGCATGTATAAATGTTGAAATGCTCTTACATTGAATTCTTTTGAATTTAATGTAAGAGAACCTTAGTCTTAAGCAATAGTTGTTTATAGATGAAGGGAGCGCAGTGGAAGCATGGGTTGGATCCAAGTAAGAAGGAAAGTCAAAGAGTTGACTGTACTTCTGTGACTTCCATATGACATCCAAATAGTTGGATGAATGCCAAAACTGCAATAAGTTGATGTGTTGATAGTATGACTATCAAGTTTGTCTAGAATTCTTAGAGAAGGACTCGGATAGAGCATCAGAATAATCTACATAAATCATTGATATTGACTTGCTTATTGAATAAGATAAAGTCTTATAATTGTATCTCAATCTTCTACAACACTTGCAATGGATTGCATATGTTTTAGAAGACTGGAAAATTTGATCTTCAGGTTTAATAGTCATCCACATAGATATTGGTGTAATTGTTGCAACTATCTCTATTGGATTGAAAGGCTTCATAATTTCAGTGGGAGAGCCCTTAGTCTTAGAGAATGTCTCTATGACCTAGACATTAGAATACACTCATTGTTTGTTTCTAAATGTTGGAAATAAACATGAATTCTGAGATAGAACTATCATAAAGAGTTATAATGGAAATATTTCAGATAGTAATCTAAAATCTAGTGAACTCTACTAAATTAGCAAATTAATGAATGGTTCATTAACATTTCTAAATACTGAAATTAAACCTTAAGATCAATAGGAGGATGAAGATCATTTGACAATGATCTAGCATCAAGCCTTGGACATTTGTCTATTGATTTGATCAATAGACTAGTAAGAGATGAAACTTTAGAATGTCTAAAATTTCAAAACTTACATACTTATGAATATTGTATTCAAAGTAAAATGTCCAATACACCCTTCTTTGGGAATGGTGTAAGATGTCAAGGTATTCAGGATCTCATACATATTGATGTATGTGGATAATCTATATCATAGTAAACATTATGGATATATGATATCTACTGATGATTATGTATGATATGAGATTTCTTCTCTTCACCTAGAAACCTTTGAAGTGTTCAAAGATTTCACATAATTTTGGTCTACAACCAAAGTTTGAAGGAAAATAAAATGAATTTGATCTAATCAAGGTAGCCTATACCTGTTAGATGAATTCAAAAGGATACCTTATGGAGATATGAATATCGTTTCTATCTCAATCCTCCTAACATACCTTAACTCAATAGAGTTATAGGGAGATACAATTGGATCATGTGTGACATGATCTTATCAATGATGAATTTTAGCATAATTATCCCTTAGTTTCCAGGTATATATGTATAGTAGAGACTACAATGTATATACTTAATAAGGTTCCACGCAAGATGGAATCTAGCACTGGATAGTGCTACTTCATTAGGAAAATAAAGGATGGTATAGGATACCTACTTTATGACATCGAGATTCTTAAAGTATCTCATCTTTGAGAATGTGATTCTTAAAGGTTGGGACTCTTGAGAATCAAGATGAAAATGAAGTGTGGGAACTCATTTAATCTTGAGAAGATAATGAGGCTCCTGAAATTGGAAACTAAAAGGAAAATTAAAGATGAAACACTAATACCTCTTCAAATGAGTTTGAAGATGGATTCCATGTGTCAGAGAAATCTGACAATGATCGAACTTCATGTGATGAAGCTTCTGAAGGTCATAGCATGGATAGATGGATGTTAGCAATAAAAGTCTAATGTAGACTTCATATACATGTGTTGTATATGGACCCTCGAGGATCCACCTATATGGTAAGACCGGTAAAGGTGTAAATGGATCTTCAAGTGAAGGGAACCTGATGAGAAGGTAGAGACCTTCAAAACATAGTTCGTAGCCATGAGCTACACATGGAAGAGAAGACATTGCTTGCAATGAGACTTGCTTAAAATCATCAGAATATTGATGACCTTAGCTACACAACTTGATTATTGCATCTTCAAATATGTATATGCTGCATTCCTCTATGAATACCTCTCTGAGGATATTCACATGAAGTAGCCCCAGGGCTTCATGATTGAGGAAAGCAAGGTGTGCAAGCTAAGGAATCCATCTATGGACTCAAATAAGCTTCTTGAAGTTGGACCATAAGATCTGATGAGATTATAAATGTTATGATTTCATATAGAATCTTGATGGGCCATGCAAAGCTTAGTGGGAGTGCATTTTGTGTTCATCGTGCTAAATGTAAATGATATCCTAATCATTTAAAATGATTTAAGGATAATAATAAGTGTTTTCTAATCTGGTTGTTCCATAACTTGAGATATGATCTCAAGGATACCTCTTGGATCTTAGTTCTGAAGGTCTTCAGAAGCAAAGAGAAGAGGGTAATGGGACTGTCGCAATAGTAGTACACCTTGAACATATTCCAATTTTGGAAAATTTCAAGAAAGGCTTCCATCCCTTAAGATATGTGATGAATCCACATTTCATCATCTTTATTCTATCATTTTGGCCTTAAAAACCCTAGCAAATGCCTGTAAATACCCTTAATTAGAGCATCTTAGCATTCATGCATGTGCATGAAAATAGAGTATAAATTACTGTAATTAAAGCCAAAATTATAAAATAAATAAAATAAAAGAAAAATAATAAAATATTGTAAATATTTTATGACCCGAAACCCCGAGACCTAGGCATCTTGATGAATAGGTCGACCAGGAATAAAGTGGGGGGAGATAAGGGCCAAATGCAATACATATTCCATTCATTCTTTATTCATTTTAGGACCTATTTGTGGTTCCACTTTTTATACATCAAGTAAAGAAACTTTGTACATAAAAGTTGTAGATAATTAAATAAAGAAAAATACAAAATTGATTTCACAGAAAAATCATGTACAGATAAAAAGTTATGGTCTGAATAAAAATCCAGAATCCCAACTTCCCAGACCCGTATCTCACAGATGAAGATCCAAATGCAGCAAACTCACCTTTAATTGTATATAGAATAAAATAAGCTATTTAATGGCGGTGGTTTCGCATTTGGCGGAGCTACGGTTTGAAAGTTGAGTTTTGGACCCTCATTGTATATTTGTACAGATTAAAATATTCAATATTAGTATTTAATTATTTATTATTTTTATAATTTTATATTTTTTATAATTTTGTAAATATCACTTATAATAATTATGTACATTAAAATCAGACTCAAAACCTAAATAAAACATAAAATAAAATATATGTATATATAATACATAGGTATCATACTTATACTTATACCTATATGAATTATACTTTTATTTTATTTAATATACTAAACTACATCAGAAAATTAAAATAAAAATATAATTAAGTGTATAAACGTATTTTATAATTTTATAAAATACTAAATAAAAATAAAGCAATTAAAATCACAAATTAAAAATAAAATAATAAAATATATAGATAATATACTTAAATAAGCTATAAAAAGCAACTTGTAAAAATATACTTTATAAAAATAATTAAAAATCAGAATAAAATACTACATAAAACAATAAATATTTTTATTTAATAACCAAAATTTAATTAGGCCATTTCTATTTTTTAATCGAATTAATAAAACTATTTTCCAGGGTTTTTCCTGGTTGGTCCATGTGAACCAACCAAGTGCAAACCCTAGTTGACCCCGGTCAATTAGGTGTCCTTCACCCCTGTGCACTGTGTCAAACCTCGTTTGACCTAATTTTTGCGGATTTTTTCGAGGCATCTCCATTCACTATTTCGTGTATCGTCCTTCATGACTTTTGCTCCTCGACATGTCGTCTTTCACGCCTAGATGTTTCCTTGGAAGATGAAGCGACGATTCGCCAGATAATCCTCGATTCTTGAGACCCGTTGGTCAGCCATACAAAAACCAACCTTGACTTCCATTCAAAATCAAACCGCAATTCATCCAGATTTTTCCCCCCTTGGCCTTGCTCGAACTTCCTGGAGGTGACAGCTCCAAGTTCCCTTCTTCAAGGAGGCGGATCGACCACGATCTGGGCGTGTTCCACCCCCACCTCCGGTGACCTTCCTGTCGAGGTATTTCAACCTCGGGTACCCCCCTTGAGGTGTTCATTTCCTTCATTTTCGTTCCCATTTCACTCTTTGTAGTCCTAGAATCTCTTAGGTACTCTTTTCGTGTCCAATATCCCATCGATTCGCTAAATCGATTCCCCTCGCCGGAGCAAGCTCCGGCGAGTATCCACATCGACGTTCACCCCTTTCTTGAGAGCCACAGGAGGTCGAGGCATTTTTCCCTCGACCTCTTTAACGTTTCCTGCAGGTATTTGGAGCGCGAAGAGCACCTGGGGTCGATTTTGACCTTGCCAGAGATACATGGGCCCCTCCTCCTTCTCCGACGTTGTGGAGGAGCCCTGGTGTCCCTCGCCGCGTTTTGAGACCCCCGGCGTAGAGAGGAACCTCGCAGGAGCAGTTGGAGGCATTTTGGAGCGTCAAAGCCCGGCGAGGAGGAAGATCTAAGCGTGAGCTCGCCTGGCAGCGGGTTCTTCCCTGTTCTTCGTAGACCCTTCACAGTCGTCCGATCGAAGGCCTCCGCCCAGGAGAGCAGCAGTCGTTGGATCACTTGTGTCATCAGCCGTCGATCGCACCTTGAAGATCTAATCACGGCCGTTGGGCGCGAAGCGGCATCGTGCGAGGAGAATGCGCGACGTGTTCAAGTGAAGATCTCCCACCGTCAGATCGCCTTAGCGTGGGAATTTTGCAAGTATACCCCGCGCACTTTTGTAATTTATTTTATAATACTTAAACTTTCATATGTCGTTTAAAATATTTTGTAAAGTTTATAAGTAGGCCCTTGAACTCTTAGTATTTGCAATTAGGTCCTCGGCCACGTCACCTCACGTGACCAGTTCACGTGAGGTGCTGGGCTTTTTGTAGCGAGGCCCTTGGCCATTTTAGTATTTTGTTTCAGTCCTAAGATTTGAACATTAAGTGTAAAATTTTTGTAACATTTGCATGTAAGCCCTCGGGCATTTTGAAAATTGCACCTAGGTCCTTCCCAAGCGCGTGCTAGTCACGCGCCCGAGTGGAAAATTTGCAAGGATACCCCTGCGGGTCTGGCATTTTGTAATTGGTCCAGGAACTATTTTACTCAGTGTATATTTTGTGGAAAATTTGCATGCGTGCCCCTGGATGTTTTGATATTTGCACTTATACCCCTTCCAGGCAGATTATTTTTGCTTGCTTGCTCTATTTATTTCACGCATCATATTAACTCCAAAAATTACAAAAAAAATCATGTAGGCTCCTGTTAACTTGTACTTTCACGCTATATTTTTGCATTTAATTTTTGTTGCATTTTTACATTTATTAAAAATCAAAAACATGCATTTCAGCTACTGTCTATCTTAAAAAATACCAAAAAATATTAAAACACCTAGAAAAATTCCAAAAAAATCACCTACTGTGTATTTTATCCTATTTTAGTGTCAATCCAAAAATCACTAAAAATTGCAAAAGAAAAACCTTAAAATTCGAAAATACCTAAAAACTTCAAAAAAATATAAAAAATTAAGAAAAATAAAAAAAATACAAACTCAGTCCATGTAGGTTCCTTATTTTATTCCCTTTATTTTAAAATTAGTTTGGAAAAATTTTGTGGCTATTTGATATTTTTCATTCCTGTTTTACCTTCAGCCAGAACATTAATTCACTGTTTCCTTTATTTTGACTTTTAAAAATATCAAAAAATATTTTGAAAAATATCCAAAAATCACAAAAATAGTAAAAAAGTATAAAAAGACCAAAAATATTTTATTTCTGAATTTTTGAGCATTTTTCATATTTTTATAAATACTCTATCTCCTCCTTTCTTATAATTTATATATATTCCAATATTGAAAAAGAAAATAAAAAAAATATATAAAATATAAAAAGAAAATATAAAATCAGAAAAATTAAAAATCAAAATATAAAATTAAAAATTAAATAAAAAAATAAAAATTAAAAACCCACAAAAACATTTACACTTGCATAGTGCAGACAATACATCACATTCACACACACACACTTGTTGATCTATCCTGCCTTGCTCCCTGTGTTCGAACTCTCTACGTACTTGCTTCTATACATCATTTATGTAGAGTTAAAAATAAATTTTAACTTCACATTTGCTTGTCATTTCTTGATATCTATAGTGTGGGTTAATTGTTGATTTTAGTCCAGGATTCATTGCAGGTCGCCACAACGACGGTTGTCTCCGCCTTGTGTGAGACACTATTTAGACCCCGTGAATTTTGGCTAAATCAATATGGTTCTGACTTGTCTAAAGGGATAACACCTCAAAGAGTTGAGGAAGTGAATGGTAGAACTACTTGCACTTGTGCATTAGTTACGAGAAGCTGAGTGTATGCTAGATGTGTACAGAAGCTGAATATCTGCCATACAGTGGGAGTAGTAAAGTGTTACTAATTCTACTATGGAGATAAAACACTTGATTGCAGAAACAACATTATCTTCAAAGATGACAAGATTTTTGAGATAGTGATCTCAAAGTCTTATCTTCAAAAGCTTAAGACTTTATATATAGATCTAAAAGGTCTTAACTGTGGATACCTTAAGAGAAAGTGATCTCCAGGAATAAAGTTATTCTGATAAGGATTATGAAAATACTAGTTATTGTTAAGTTGTAGTGTCAAGGACACTATAACTAACAAGATTGAGTATTGGTTGCATATATAAGATGCAACATTGCATTAGATGCGAGCGATGTTACTGGGGATATGCAAGTGCCGTAAAAGGACTTGGCATAGTCTCGCGGGAATAGAGTGACTGATCAGCTTACCTAGCTATTTTCTAAATATCCTATGATTGTCACATGAGTGTAGGTTTAAATGATTAGCCCATTAATGGCTCTTTGGGCTAGTGGGAGATTGTTGGACATGCGAGCCCATGATGAGCCATTATGCAATAAATTTTATTGCGAATATCATTCCATGATCTGAAATGAAGAGTAAATAATTTGCATAATAGGTCCCTTAGTACAATTAGGGTTATGTACCATGGCCATCTTGATGATCATACAGCTGTAGATTCAATTGTTGAATCATAGAGGCTGGTGCTTGGACGAATATCTAAAGAGTTAGATTGAGGACTCATCAAGCACCATCAAATGATTGTTAGGAGATTATCTCCAGCCTGAGTAGGAGATGGCAATCCTTACCTCTAAAGGTTGATATCTGATCGACCTCTTGATGCAGGTCCTCTGCATAGGAATAGGGATTCGGAGGTGTCAGATTAGCAAGGTCAGAGAGTTGACTTAACGAGATCAACCAAAGTCCTATATTGTATGTTGTCATGATATAGGCACACGTCCTCTAACCGAAGACAGATGTGTTACTATATGTCTGAGTATGTACATTTGGCAGACCAATAGGTTGATGACCTAACCAAGGTCTATACACCGGCGCGCTGGTGTGCATATAAGGGCATATGAGTAATACGATCTCTCAAAGGGATCATATAGGTTCATTACTGAACCGGAAGACATGAGCTCACTCATGAGATATTGGGAAGAATCAAATTCCGTGCACGGTCGTCTCTCTTTGGAAGCTTAACTAAATTTGTAGGTTTGATATATACTTTTGGAAAGTATATGATCAACACCTGGGTATGATATATGCTTTTGGAAAGTATATGATCGATACCAACTCCCAATGATCGAATGAGAAACTTAATGATAAATCCCTGAAGTAGACACTGTAAAATTGATCTTATACTTCGGGATTATTCTAGGTCTTCCAGTATGCAGGATGTACAGGTATTGGGAATACCTGAGGGTGATGTGATCATAAACGATTATATAATCATGATGCTTCCATTCCTAGGGAGTGATGAAACGGGTCTGGATTTTAGTGACTCCTCTCAGTAGAGAAGTAATCTGATCTTAGTCCAAATGTTGGACATTGATCTGAATGTGATTCAGATGCAATGAGAAGATTAGATTTGCGGTCTTGATTTAATCAAGCATCTATGGGAGGCCCATGATCTGGATTTTAGATATGATCTCAATATCCAAGTCACTATACGAGGAACAATACAATCGCCATGTCCTTATCTCCAAGTATCTGCGGAGAAAGCGCATTATCCTTGAATGGGTTCAGGATAATTTCATTGTTGATAATATGTATCCGAGCATTGAGAAAATGGATAATTAAATGTGATTTAATTACATAATATGAATTTGATTCATATTATAAAGAGAGTTATCTAAGATAATTAAATGTTATTTAATTATCAAAGATGTAAATAATGTGAATGTGATTCATATTATTTGGACATTAGAGAATAGAGATCCAAGATGATTAAATATGATTTAATTATCATGGATATGAATAATGTGGATAGCAATATCCATATTAGTCAAATATATTATAAATGTGATTTATTATATATAAGAGAGAAATGATTGTAATTTACATTTGTTAATTAAATGTTAATGTGAAATGGATTCACATTGGACATTAAATTGAAAATGTAATTTACATTTTATTTTGGGTTGTGAATATGATTCACAAAATTTCCAATGGCATGATTACAATGCTCACAAAATAAATTGGATTTATTTTATGAAATAAATTGCAACAAAAGTTGTTGCAAATATTGGAGAGAATCGTGAGATAATGCAATCTCATGTAATATAGAAAGAAGGCTTCCTTCCTAAAATAAGAGAGGGGACGGCCACCAAATCCTTATAGGACTCATGGCCGTCCACCCTCCTTATGGAAGGAGGCTTGCCTCCTTTCCTATTTCTCCAATGGAGATTGATTTGATATAAATCAAATTATATTTAATATATATTTGATTTTTATTAAATTAATTATTGTTGGTTTTTACCAACATAATTCTTAGCCATTGAAAGAAACACAATCAATGAGAACCATTGGATTTGTGTTGTCCCATGGATTGAGATCCATGGATCCCAAAATATTATAAAAGGAGAGGCACCCCTTTGCTCTTCTTTACACAATGCTTGAGAAGCATATCTCTCTCTCTCTTTTCTCTCTACACGTCAGCCCTTTCTCTCCCTCTCTTGGTCATCCATCATGGATGCCCTAGAGAGACTCTCCATTGCCGCAGCGTCGTCGTTATGTTGCTCGATGGTTTGCTCGTGGAACTCCGTCCACTTCGGTGTGCCTTGCTCGTGAAGAAGACGTCGGATCTCGTGTGTCGAGACCAGGAGATCCTACCGCTTGGATCATCAACATGGATTGCGAGAAGCACGCAGTTCATCCTCGCGCTCGCAAGCGTCTCCTCCGTCAGATCGGACTTGAGACAGGAGGTCTCTTCGTTTAGAAACTCGATCGCAACCACGCTTCAAGAGGTAACCCTAATACTTGATTGTGGTTTAGACGAAACGATCCGAGAAGTGTTCTTGGATAATGTGGTTTCATCGTATGAAAAATTTTAATTTCCGCTGCATAGAACAACTAGTACCACTAGTCGTTCTTCGTTGTATTCGATACGACGATCATGCTTCTGTGATGCGCTTGAGGATTATACCACATCCTTCATTTCATTGTGGATGATAAGTGTCTGGCGTCTTTTGAGACTCTCAAAAGTATGGTTGTCACAGCTCATGTCCTTCAGCCACCCGATTGGTCTCTCCCATTCGAGATCATGATGGACGCTTCTGATTTTGCCATTGGGGTTGTGCTCGGACAAAGGAGGGATGGTTTGTTGTTTGTCATTCACAATGCCAGCCGGACTTTGGATGCTGCTCAGCAGAATTACACTATGACAGAGAAGGAGATGCAGGTCGTAGTCTTTGCTTTGGATAAGTATCGATCATATATTCTCGGATCTAGAGTGACTATTTTTACAAATCACACCTCCATCCGGTACTTAATGGCCAAGAAGGATGGCAAAACACGCCTTACCAGATGGATCCTTCTGCTCCAGAAGTTTGATATTGAGATTAAGGATAAGCCTAGAGTTAAGAATGTGGTGGCGGATCACCTCTCCCGCTTAGAGAACCTTGAGGAATCTGAGCCCAGCGCACCTATTACTGAGACATTCCCAGATGAGGTGATCGTGGCCATCACCTCACTTCCATGGTACGTCGACATTGTGAACTATCTTGTTGCCAAGACGGTTCCACAAGGTTGGCCCAGGCAGAAACTTGAGACCTTCCTGGCGAAGGCCAAGTTTTACCATTGGGAGGATCCCGTCCTTTTTCATGAAGGAGGGGATAGCATCTGGAGGAAGTGCATTCCTCAAGAAGAGCAGCATAGCGTCCTCACATACTGCCACAAGCTTGAGGCAGGAGGACATCATTCCGGGAGGCGGACGGTACAGAAGGTGCTTCAATCCGGCCTTTGGTGGCCTACTCTCTTCAAGGATTCAGATGAGTTCGTGAAGAGATGTACTGACTGTCAGAAGATGGGTACTTGTGGACAGAGAGATATGATGCCCATGCAGCTCATTCACTTTTGTGAGGTTTTTGACGCATGGGGTATTGATTTCATGGGCCCATTTCCTAAGAGTCAGGGGTTTGAGCACATTTTGCTTGCTGTGAATTATGTCAGCCGATGGGTTGAGGCCATCCCCGCCCGAGCCGCAGATGCTAAGACTGTGTGTCGATTTTTGAGGAAAAATATCATTTCACGGTTCGGAGTACCTAGAGTCTTGATTTTAGACGGGGGATCTCACTTTATCAATGACAAGGTTAGGGCCCTTGCAGACGAGTTCGGCATTGACCATCGTGTTGCCATGCCGTATCACCTTCAGACTAATGGTCTTGCTGAAGTATCGAATAGGGAGATCAAGACTATCCTACAGAAGGTTGTCCGCCCAGACCGAAAGGATTGGTCACAGCTTTTGGACTCGGTCTTGTGGGCCTATCGAACTTCCTTCAAGAATCCATTAGGGGCATCTCCCTTCCGTCCCGTCTATGGCAAGTCGTGCCATCTACCTGTGGAAATCAAGCACAAGTCACTTTGGGCAGTTACTGAATTATTATTGGATCCCGAGAGTATAGGAGAACAGAGGAAAGCAGAGTTGGCAGCCCTGGAGGAGTTGAGGGATACAGTCGTTTCTAGCAGCCTACAGTATAAGGAAAAAGTGAAGACATGGCACGATTCTCATATCAGCCATAAACAGTTTGAGCCAGATCAACGCGTATGGTTGTTTGATTCCAGGCTGAAATTATTTCCAGGGAAATTACAGAGCAAGTGGAAAGGTTCGTATGTGGTCAGGAAGGTACATGACAACGGTAGCATTGATATATCTGAGTCGTCATCCTCATCCACCTTCCGTGTTAACGGTCAGCGCCTGAAGCTATATCTAGACCATGATCCGTCGACCGTTGAAGTTGCCCCCATTCTTCCGGTATCAGATGTGTTCTTTGATTCATATCATTTGCATCTCATACATGGTGATCACGTCCATCTTCTGCTGTATAGATTATCTGTCCATATCATTCTTTCATATGTTGATATCTTTTCTTCTTTTCTTCTTTTCTTCTTTTCCTTTTCTACCTTCTTTTTGTATCAAAAAGGTGCCACCCCTTTTTGTCAGACTTCTATACTTAGGACGTACTTTGTCCTAAGTATAGGGGGGTGTGCACACCGAGTTTCTCCATTCTTTGATCCTCTCCATTGTCTCCTCTTCTTGTCTATACTTACGGATATCTTACCCTAAGTATAGGGGGAGACAATCTGAGTACAATCTGTTCATTCCCGCCCTTGACCCTCCCAGCTTTGTGTACAGTCTGTTATACTTAGGATTATTTGATCCTAAGTATAGGGGGGACGGTCAACTTCTCGTTGATTCATTCATTTCTTTGTTTATTCTTTAGATTTTACTATACTCAGTTCGAGTTATGTCTTCTTTTTTCTCTCTGATCTATGAGGACATAGCTCAAGTTAAGTATAGGGGGGGTCGTATATACTATGTATATACTTTAGCCATAACTCGTACTTTTGTATTTTCTTAATAAATATGGCTAATTATTCTTATAAAATTCATTAAAAACCTTAATAAAAAGATGTTATCATTCCTCAAATTCTTTTTGGTATTTACTTATTACTAAATCAGGTGAAAATGTTTTTTGCAAAATGTTTGAAAAATAGTTTGAAAATCTGTGTGAAAAAACTTTTATAAGCTATTTTGAAAACGTTTTGTTACATGTTTTCAACCTTTGTAAAAATATTTTGGTTTGCAAAATTTCTTTTCTTTGTGTGAAATAAAATGTTTGAAAAATAATTTGCAAATGGTTTGAAAAATAGTTGCAAAAATATTTTGAAAAATCTATCTATACTGTTTGAAAAACCTTTGCAAAATGATTTTCAAATGCGTGTACATGTTTGTAAAAATGTTTGCAAAAATTATTTTGGACTATAGTTTTTCAAAATTGTGTGCCAAAAACCTTTTCAAATAAGTTTGAGGAATACATACATCACACCTAAAATTCTTTATTATATGCCTACAAAATTGATCACTTACCCTGTAAATTCTTAAAATCCGCTTCTTGTAAATATAAGAAGCACTCCCTTGTAAATATTTTAACCTAGTTTTTAGACAAAATCTTTTTTATTTTCAAAAATCCCAAAAACATTTGCAAAACTAAAATCCAAAAATATCTGAAAAATCTTTTTGAAAAATACAAAAAATGCATATGCATCATCTTTTCAAAAATCCATAAAAAGTTCAAAATCTTTGAAAATTGCATCACAAAAATATTTTCTGCATTCTGCATATCATTTGCATAGCATTCGCATTTTTCGGATTGAGTTTTATAGTTGAACGAGTCTAAGTAAAATCCGGAGATTGGAGCTTGGTTGGACCTTAAAATCTACCTAATAACAGGAACCTTATAAGAAACTGGGTTTGAGGTACTTCAGGTCAAGTTGACTTAATTCTTTGAGGATTAGGGGACTTGGTTCAATGGATTCTTGATTGCCTAAGTAGAGTATTTCGGAGCACACGCACAACTCTTGTTGATAATGACCTAACTTGGACACCTGCACCTTTCACATGGCTCAACTCAGTTGGGGTGGTGAGGGGATTGGAATTGCCGGTATGAGACGCACACAAGTGGAAACACTTGTCCTCCTCTAGGGAGGGAAGTGCACCCCAACCTGTCCAGTGATGAGGATATCTAAGGATAGGGGAGTGTGGTTTGCAATAAAGCTTCAAAAGAGGGATAGTCTACTGGCTCAAGAGGAAAAACTCCTTATGTAAATGTTGATGTGAATAGTATTTCAAAAAAAATGATCAGGCCTGTACAAAAATAAAATGCCTGTAAAGTATGTACATATGTTGTAAAGTCAATAAGCAAGCTTGAGTTCCAAAGTCATATCGTGTAAGCCTGCAGCTGGATGACTTGACTACACTGGTCTTGCATCCTGTGATAGGTAGCTACACTGGCTACCGTCCATTCTTCTCTTCACCCCCTCCTCTTGAGCTGGTTGCCACTTGAATTTAGAAGGGAATACCCTTCTCTCGAGGAAGGAGTTATTGGATTGGGGAATCATTGGGTTGTCATACTGGAGAAGTCAGTCTCTTTGTCATTCTAGTTGGGGAGAGCCATGATCACTTACACTGTACGAGTTAGATTCATAGTCGTAAGGGTTTACGTATGAGTTGAGATATTTCAGACCTGGCTATTGAGGAGACTTGAACAGAGCTTTGGGATTCTCAGGGACTGTTGGATTTCAAATCCGGTTCTCATTAAGGTTCCGCCCGCACTAAAATTCCAAAGGTTCGACTTAAGCTCCAAACTTTGATTTTGTGAAGACAAGTTTGATAATTACACTAAATCCACTTTCTTCTTTTCCTTTTCTTTGTTTTTTCTTTCTGCACTTATTGCATAAGTGTTTGCTACGGACTAGCAAAGGTAAAGTATAGGGGGATGATAAATCCACATTTCATCATCTTTATTCTATCATTTTGGCCTCAAAAACCCTAGCAAATGCGTGTAAATATCATTAATTCCAACATCTTAGCATTCATGCATGTGCATGTAAATAGTCTATAAAATATTATATCTAAAGCCAAAATTATAGAATAAATAATAGAAAAGAAAAAGAATAAAATATTGTAAATATTTTATAAACTGAAATCCCGAGACCTAGGCATCTTGATGAATAGGTCGACAAGGAATAAAGTTGGGGGAGATAAGGGCTAGATACCTATTCATTTCATTCATTCTTTATTCATTTTGGGACCTATTTTTGGTTCCACTTTTTATACCTCAAATAAAGAAACTTTGTACATGAAAGTTGTAGATAATTAAATAAATAAAAATACAAAATTTATTTCACTCAAAAATAATGTACAAATAAAAAATTATGATCTGAATAAGAATCCAGAATCCCAACTTCCCAGATCTGTATCTGATGAATCTCCATTTCATCACCTTTATTCTATCATTTTGGCCTTAAAACCCCAGCAAATGCATATAAATAGCCTCAATTTGTACATAATAGCATTCATTATTCATTGTATTAATTATACATAAAATAAGGTTTTTATGCCAAAATTATAGAATAAAGAGAAGAAAAGAAAAAGGAATAAAATATTGCAAATATTTTATGACCCTAACCCTGAGACCAAGGCCAGCATGGAATTGGTCGACAAGGAATAAAGTAGGGGGAGATAAGGGCCAATAATACAATAAATACCTCATTTATTAATTCATTTATTCATGCATTTTTGACACCTGTTTTGTACATAATTATTAATTCATCAAATAAAGAAACTTTATTCATAAAAGTTGTAGATAATAATGTAAATAAAATTACAAAATTAAGTTTGTGTAAAAATAATACTCAGTGTACATTCTATACACAGAATAAAAAGTCAAAATCTCAACTTCACAGACCCATATCTTGCAAATAAAAACTCCAAATCACCCAAACTCACCTTTAATTGTATATAGCATTCCAAGAACTAATTTATAAAATTGGTTTCATGATTTTTGGAGTCCATCTGTGGAAGTTAGGTTTTTGGCCCTTCTTGTACATAATACCTGATTAAAATATTCATTTTATTTAATATTCATTATTTTTATAAATTCATATTTTTAGAATTTTGTAGATAATGTATATAATTCATAAACATATTGACATTAGAATAAAACCAAAAATACCTTGTAAAATAAAATAAGTCTATGTAATATATAGACAAAATACCTATGCTACCTATATGTACATAAATAAAAGGGATTTTTATTCTTTTATTTTTTTAACAATGTATATATTATATATAACTTATTAAGAAGACAAATCCAAAATAAAAAAACAAATAAAACTCATTAAATAAATAAAATGTATATAATATATAGGTAAAATACCTATGAGTATACCTACATGTACATATACCTATTTATTTAAAAATGTAAATAACCTCATAAAAATTAAATAAAAGTACCTTTATACTCACAAAAATAAATTATAAATTTATAAAACAAGCGAATAAAAGAATAAAAGAAAATAAACAAATTAAAAATTAAAATATACAAAAATACATGTAAATATATACATATACACATTATTTTAATAAAACCGTAATAAAATACTTCAAAAAAATAAATAAAAATCATAAATAAATACTACATTGATTTATAAACATTTTTTATTTTATAAGTAAAATCTAATTAATTCATTTATTAGGTTAAAATAATCAGTCAACTTCTTGTTGACGTGGACCAATCAGGACCTTGCGTTTGTTGACCGCTCGGTCAACTGCGCCCCCAGGCGTCTGACTTGACGTGGACCATCTTGTCCCCTGCTTTTCATGCCTTTTTCCTGGGCGTCTCGTCCATCATTCGCCCTCGAATCCTTCTGACAAATTATTCCCTGATCATCCATGATCCACGCCGATCATTTAGATCCTTTGCACATAGCTCGTATCGCCGGCTACAGCCCGATCAATAAGGGTGCCCAGTTTGTGTATAAATAAGGAACCTCCTCCTCCTCCGCAAAATTTGGTCAGCTTTCAGCCAATTCCTTCCCCGAATTCGGTCCCGGCGATGTTCCTTGTAAAAGGAGGAGCTCGCCAGCACCTTGAATCGATCGGAGAGGCGGAGGTTGCACCACGGCGGCGCTCCGGCAGCCGCCCTGCTCCCTGGAGTCCCTTCAGGTATAAGAGTTGTGCATTTTATCTTTTTAGGTAGCTTTTACTTCCAGCATTTCATTCCTGCAATTAGTTTCATATTTCGCATCTTAGTTTAGCGTAGTTTAGTGATTTTGTAGTTCACCGGAGCTCTGCTCCGGCGAGCTTTTCATCTTGATTCCGACTGTGCCCCGACACCATTTCTCCTTCATTTCTTCTCCCTCTATATTCTCCACCTTCTGACCACTCCAACCCAACCGGATTCTCATCTAGATCCGCGAATCGAAGCCTCGACTCCATCCATCACCGGAGGCTTCGCCGTTCCACCCATCCCCTTGCTATCAGCTTCAAACCCCAGGTCGAGGGTGACGCCCTCGAGCCTCTCTACCTTTCTGTGCAGGTTAGGTGCCCCACAAGGCACCAGGAGTCGATTTACCAGCGGGCGGAGGTACCTGGATCTGCTGTTCTTCTCTGAGCTCGTGACGGCGCTCCAGCATGTCTCCGGCCGATCTACCACCTCCAGCAGATAGAGCAGCCCTCCAGGAAGCTTCTGGGACCCTCAGGTGCGGCGAAGACCGGCGGAGGAGCGAGTTCCCGACGGAAGAAGCTCGCCCCAGCGAGCTTTCTTCCCTGTTCTTCCTTGTGTGCTCCCTGCCGTTGGATGAAGGAGGTCCCCCCAGGTCGAAGATCAGTCGTTCGATCCATCAGTGCCTTAGCCATCGGATCATACCAGATGATCTAATCCAAGCCGTGGATCGCGAACCGTCATCGGCTCACATGGAGGCGCCATGTGGATTAGTGAGAGAAGATCAGCCGTTGGATGAGCGCCTATTGGGGGTAATTTGCATACTTAGCCCCGCACTTTTTGTATTTAATTTTTAATATTGTAAAATAAATAGTACGTTGTAAATAAATTGGAGTTTTTGCAGAAAGGACCCCGGGTTTATTGGAATTGCATTTAGGTCCTTCTGCGCCTCGCGTGTAGTCCCACGTAAGGCGCGTGAAAATTGCATGTAACTCCTGGCGGTTTTTGTTTATTGTAAAATAGTTCTAAAAATTAAAATAAATGTCTATTTCTGTTGTATTTTTGCACTGATGCCCCTGGAACTTATTTTAATTGCAAAAATACCCCTGCCAAGTTGTTTGATTTTTGTGGCCTTTATGTATTTATTAAAAATATCTAGGTGGCTTCTAAAATTCCACAAAAATTAGGTTAAATGCTTCATGCCATGTACTTTCACGCCCATATTTTATTTCGCATTTTTTTGCATTTTTCCTAATTATTAAAAATGAAAAAGAAGCCCTTTTGCACTGTCTAAATTAGAAAATACAAAAAAAAATTAGAAAATGATTTTAAAAAATTCCAAAAAAAGTTATATATGGTATATTTATATCTATATTGAGTCTAGAAATTGAAAAACCCTAAAAATATGAAAAAGAAAAATAAAAAAATTAGAAAGCTCCAAAACCCAACAAAAAAAATAGAAAAACCTTTAAAAAATACCAAAAATACATTTTTCTCTTTTATAATTATCTATATATTATTATTAATGTATTAAAATTAATTTGGGAATTTTTGGAGTTTATTTTATATTTTTAAAACCCAAATTATATTCGGCTATTTAATTAGTCCTATATTGTGGACATTTTTGAAATTAAAAATACATAAAAATTAGAAATATTCCAGAAAAATAAAAAATATATATAGAAAAATATTAAAAAGCTAAAAAATTATATCTATGTATACTCTAAGTATTTATATCTATATATATCTATAAACTATATTACTTTCTCTCTCTCTCTCTCTTCTTATGTATATATATCTCTTTATATATATTTATATATACATATAAACATATACATATCTATATTCTATAATTAAAAATAAAAAATATATATATAAAATATAAAAACAAAATAAAAATTATAAAAAAAAAGAATATAAAAATATATATATATAATCCAAAACCCACAAAAACAATAAAAGGACATGAACAATTGATTGAATAATTAAATGATACATCACATACAACCATTCGCCTCCCAGTGTTCAACCTCTACCTGTACTTGCACCTATACACATTTGCATGTAGAGTTATAATAAATTTTAACTCCACATTTTTGGATATTCATTGCATATATTTATTGTGGGTTAATTGTTGATTGATTTGAGGATCTTTAAGTGGTCAATTCAGCGACTGGATCTCTCGCCTTGTGAGATATCTAGACCCTTGATTTTCCCCAGTCATCAAATGGCGCCATTGTCGGGGAGGCAACGGAATTTGTATGATTTTGTGAGCTTATTTGTTTATTTATTCAATTATTTGCTCATGTCCATGATTCGGTTATTTGCTTGGTTTTTATTTCTATTTGATATTATTTGAGTGACTCCTCTGACCATTTCTTTCCTTTGTCTTTGATGCGAGGGACCACCAAGCGAAGGAGGACCTCTTAGGAGGACCTATGCACCCAAGCAAGGTGGAGTTGGCTCTTCGATGCCTAGCCAACAGGAGAGAGCATCAAGGACAGATGAAGGGAGATTTTTGGAAGACAGTCCACACTTTTGATGCATTTTAGTTTATTTCATTTTATTATGTATATTCATGTGAGAAAGTGACACTTAGAAACATGTAATAATATAGGACTCTCACCGGTGCACGAAGACTCCCAAGGTCCAGTGCCCGAGGGATTGTTCCCTTGGGGGCCTCGATGATTTTTGACGCTTTTCTTTTATTTTTATTTTTATTATTTTGTGTGAATGAGCCTTAGCATTAGGAGTTACTTGATCGTAGAGTTAGGTCCAAACACCCTAATATTTGCATGTACCTATAGTTCGCTTTGGATCTAGATCAAACTATAAACAGTCGTTCATTTATCTCTTAGCCTTTGTGCCACAGCAAGCCCCGCAAAGCGCTTTCTCCTAAGCTCAAGTGTGTTGAGCACAGAGGAGGGGTGAGCCAAGACCGGACTTTTTGTGGCTAAAGATTAATGAGCGACTTGTGGTGCTTCACGATAATAGCAATTTCTGAACCTAGGGCGATTTCTTCGGTTTGCATTTGCATATAGCATAGGTTTCAAATTATGTTATGCATCCCGCATGGAGAGAGCTGGGAGGCACTGTAAGTCTTCTTACTTAGCATGCATCATCGTTTTCCGACTTGCATGGCTTTTCCGATCTTCTCCCTCTGATTTTGCCAACCTAGGATGCTTAATGGAAATTGGAACCTCGGTAGGCACGTGCATTGAAAATACCTAAAAAAGTGATAACTTAAATAAAATCGGGACTGCTAACTCTATTGGACTTAAAAATAAAATATAATGAATTCCTTGTCTTGGGGAGAGCAACCCCCTCCTTGTATGCGTTTTAAATTGTTTACGTACACACTAAGGAGTAGAGCCCAAATCCTATCAAGCCTCCTAAGTGATTGTACAATTTTTTTGTGATCTCACCTAACTCTAAATTTGAAAAGATAAATGACCGTCACCTGATGGTCTTCACTGTGTTGAGTAAGGTGAATCAGGGGTTTGCCTTGTGTATTGATTGTGACTTGGAGCTCGTTGTGTTTTTCATTCATTATTAGAGTAGTCGGTCCCACCGTGTGAGTCATGCATTTTTATCTTTGAGTCTCTTTACCTCTCTTATACATATATCTCTTCATTTTGCATCGAGTCGTGATATTGGCGCTTGAGCTCAATCATTCTTCGCCAAGTCCTTTGTTTCCCCTCTTCTTCACCACCTTCTACGTATCCATCGTACCATATTCTCGGGTTCGGGGAGAGACCGCTCTTCGTACCGCAATTTTGACGGTGTTCCCGCCTTGTGTGGAACACCCAATTTTGTCTATGTACCGATCTTCTCACCCGCCCTCCTCGTACCCTCTGTATCACTCTTCTACCACCCATGATATTGGCACGCCCGCTCAATCAGCTTCTCCACTTCACTGTGTTACCCTTCTTATCCATCTTCCTCGTGTACCCCATATCATCTCTCCCTTACCCGGGAATGTTGTGCAAATTAAAAGGCCCGCATCGAGGATTCCATGATTACCTTGATCATCTGTGTAAGACGGGACAATGATGTTGAGGATGCTGAGATTGATGTGATGGATTTGTCTTGGATACATGCATACGAGCTTAGTGAGGATTTTTGATGATGCATAGAGCATAGGTGTGATGCATTATTGAAGGAATCTTAGTTTTCGCACACCGGATTAAGGATGTGATGTGATGCGATGATTTGGTGAAGAGTTCATGAGTATTGATTGATCTATCTATCTTGAGGTTCCACCCATCTTGATTTTGAGGATTGAATGATTATGCGGATTTGGACTCCCTGATATAGGTGTGCGGACCCTGCATGATCTCTCATCTTCTTATTTGCCATCCTTGATCTCCTGGCTCTCAAATCCACCCTGGCACTTAGAGGATTCCGGACTATTTTTCGTGCCATCTCAGCTGACTGGATTGACACAAGGGATATTTGGTGAATGACATGATTATTTACTCCCTTGCATGATCTTGTGCCCTCCAAATGATTGAATGATTGAACACTTTTGAGGACCTGAGATGACTTGCCAGCATTCCCATGACCTACATTGATCTAGCTCGCATTGCTTCCCTATCTGCGGGAGAATGCGATACTTTCTAGGACTGCGGTTTCATCCACTGCTTGGGTCGCCATTGTGATGGGACCCGAAACCGAGTCAGATAATATGCTTGATTGGCTTCCCCCTGTGAGTGTGTGCCTGACCTGTCGGTACACGAGGCCAATGTATTAGACTCATCTAAATCTGCTCTCCTTGACGGTCCTCGCAAGGCAGACCTCCACTTTTCTGATTATTCCATGCCTAGCTCATAGCTCCCCGAGGGTTATCTGCGGGAGACTATGACATATTTCCGATCTGATTGGTCTCTTTTGTTGGTAGCCGCCTTGTCGACTACTGAGACCACTATGCGGGTCTGTCTGATGGATCCGGCTCCTCTGAGCCATTCTCTATCCTTGACGACCCTCGCAAGGTAGAGACACATTCTGACTATTCTTTGCGTGAGAATTGCATTACTCCCCGAGGACTATCTGCGGGAGCATGCAACACTCTCTTTACGCTCGATTCCCACTTCTGATTGTGTCTTCCACCTGTGGAGCACGGAATCGAGTCGTCTGATATATATGATTTTTGGTCCCATCTTGAGTTGTGTATCCGATCTGCGAATCATGGGACCTATCTGATCAGACTCCTTTGAGTCTGCTCGCCTTGATGGTCCTCGCAAGGTGGAGCTTCTGGTATCTGCTATTCCCATGACTAGTTGGCACCCCGCTCCCCTAGGGTTATTTGCGGGACGCTGCTACACTTTCCTGATTTGATGGTCTCTTCTGCTGGTAGCCGATCTGTCGCCTACCGAGACCATTTCTATGATCCGTCTGATGGATCAGGCTCCTTTGAGCCCGCTCTCCTTGACAACCCTCGGAAGGGTGAGCTTCTGTTCTGATTATTCATTGACTAGTATGTACCACTCCCCGAGGGTTATCTGCGGGAGGGTACATCAACTTGTAGGTACTCGGCTTCACTTCTGGTGTCTCCTATCTGTGGGAGCACGAATCCGAGTCTTCTGAGCTTTTTACCCGGTCTCCTCTCTGGTTGTGTCTCATATCTGATGGAGCACGGAGCCGAGTACTCTGATTATTCTCTGATTCTGCTCACCTTGAGGACCCTCGCAGGAGTGAGCCACATAGTGTGTTGTCCGGTGTACTCTTTTGACTTTCAGACTATATCACCACCGTGCATCACACAGTCTCATAGGCTTTATTTCCTATCTATCTGAGACTCTGATTGACCGGAGGAGGTCGTACTGCTCTTTCTTCAGCCCGGTCTTACGGTATCAGCTATATTCCCTCATGCTGACCTTCTGAGCCGATTGACTGCTTCACGCTACCGGTCCTTGCTTTACTTTCTGATCTGTGTGTCCCCGGTAGCCGACACCCACCTGACTGCATATCAGGGTGTCTTTTCACCTTCTGGTTGCGTCCTCGTTCTCACAGGGAGACGACGACGATATTACGGTAGTCGCTTACTAGGCACCGTCCTGTACTTCACTCGTTTTTCACCGCTTGTATATATGTGTACCTTTTTCATTCTTTCTCCCGTATGTTCTGTGTGCCCCAGATATATCGCCACATCTTTGTGTCTACACCTAGGACGTACCTTGTCCTAAGTGTAGGGGGGCACACACCGAGTTGTTCTTTCCTTGCACTTTTTCGTCACTCATGTTCTTGCCTATACTTAGGGCTATCTCACCCTAAGTATAGGGGGAGTGATGTGTATATTCTCCACGATCTTTTCATCAATCTGTATATATCTCTCTTTTCATCTTTTCTTCTTTTCTTCTTTTCCTTTTCATATTTCTTTATCTCAATAAAAGGTGTCGCCCCTTTATGTCTGTTTTCTGTACTTAGGACGTACTTTGTCCTAAGTATAGGGGGTGCACCCCTGATTTGTTCATCTGTCTATTCCCACCCTTGACCCTCCCTGATTTGTGTACAGTCTGTTATACTTAGGATTACTTGATCTTAAGTATAGGGGGGAGCGGTCAACTTCTATTTCCTTCATCTCTTATTCGTATATTCTTTAGACTTGTTTATACTCAGTACGAGTTATGTCTTCTCTTTTCTTTCCGATCTATGAGGACATAGCTCAAGCTAAGTATAGGGGGGTCATATATACTATGTATATACTTTAGCCGTACTTTCGTATTCTCTTAATAATATGGCTAATAATTCTTTAAATTCATTAAAAACCATTAATAAAAAGAGATGTGATTATTCCTCGAATTCTTTTTTGTATATACTGATTAATAAATCAGGTGAAAATGTTTTTTTTGCAAAATGTTTGAAAAATAGTGTGAAAATCTTCGTGAACATTTATTGAAAACTATTTTGAAAACGTTTTGTTACATGTTTTCAACCTGTGTAAAAATGTGTGGCTTGTAAAAATTTATTTTCTTTGTGTGAAATAAAATATTTGAAAAATGATTTGCAAATGGTTTGAAAAATGGTTGCAAAAATATCTTGAAAATCTATATATACTATTTTAGAAAACCTTTGCAAAATAATTTTCAAATGTGTGTACATGTTTGTAAAAATGTTTGTAAAATTATTTTGGACTATAGCTTTCAAAAAATTATTTGAAAAATTTGTGTCAAATAAGTTTGAGGAATAGTCACATATAATAACTAACTAAAATACTATATTATTATTTTAAATAAAAATAAACAAGATTCTTTAATAAGTGTACATATATACCTTTAAATAAAAACTAAATTCTTTAAAAAAATCATTAAGATAAAGTGGCACGCCCGTGTAAATAGTTGTATATACTTGAGTACCAAAATTATTTTATTTGCAAAAATTCTTTGTGTAAAAATCCTTCTCTTTGTTTTCAAAATTCTTTGAAAAACTTGCATTATTCTTTGCATATTTGTAAATAGCATCTGCATTGCATTCTTTCATTGAGATTGATGATTGAACTAGTCCAATAAAGTCGAAGATTGGAGCTTGGTTGGACCTTACTGCACCTACTGGCACTGGAACATTATGGGAACTAGGTTTAAGGTACTTCAGGTCTATGCAGACTTAATTCTTTGAGAAATCAGGGTTGGGTTCAAGTCACCTCATTGGACTAACTAGAACTTTTCGAGACACACGTATGACTCTTGTCGACCGTGACCTAACTTGGACACTTGCACCTTTCACTTGGCTCAACTTAGTTGGAGTGGTGAGGGGGTTGGATTTGCCATTCTGATACGCACACGGGTGGAAACATTCGTCCTCCTCTAGGGAGGGAAGTGCACCCCAACCTGGTCCAATAGCCATGAGGTCTAAAGACAGGAGATTGTGGGTTGCGATAAAGCTTCGAAAGAGGGATAGTCTACTGGCTCAAGAGGAAAAACTCCTTATGTAAATGCTGTTGTAAATAGTATGTTGAAAAAAAAAGTGTGGACAGGCTTGTAAAATAAAAAAATAAAGTGCCTGCTGGAGTATGTATATATGTTGTATAGAAAATAAGCAAGCTTGAGCATCAAAGTTATACCATGTGAGCCTGCAGCTGGATGACTTGACTACACTGGTCTTGCATCCCAGGATAGGTAGCTACACTGGCTACTGTCCATCTTTCTCTACCTCCTCCTCTTGAGTTGGATGCCACTTGAACTTAGAAGGGAATACCCTGCTCCTCGAGGAAAGAGCTGTTGGATTAGGGAATTATTGGGTTGTCATTCTGGAGAAGTCAGTCTCTTTGTCATTTCAGTTGGGGAGAGCCACCATCACTTACACCGTACAAGTCAGCTTCATAGTCATAAGGGTTTGTGTATGATGTAGGCTAGTTCTGACCTGGCTATTGAGGTGATTTGAACCTAGTTCTGTGACTCTCAGAGGCTGTTGTGTTTTAAATTTGGTTCCCTACCAGGTTCCACACACATTTCTCACACCAAGGTCTAACCTGAGCTCCAAACTTTGATTTGTACAGATAAGTTTAATAATCATGACCAATTCAATTTATTCTTTAAATCCTTTATTTTTGCTTTTTCTTTTCTTCTTATTCTTTGTTCTTTTGTACTTATTGCATAAGTATTTGCTAGGGACTAGCAAAGGCAAGTATAGGGGGTGATGAATCTCCATTTCATCACCTTTATTCTATCATTTTGGCCTTAAAAACCCCAGCAAATGCATATAAATAGCCTCAATTTGTACATAATAGCATTCATTATTCATTGTATTAATTATACATAAAATAAGGTTTTTATGCCAAAATTATATAATAAAGAGAAGAAAAGAAAAAGGAATAAAATATTGCAAATATTTTATGACCCTAACCCAAAGACCAAGGCCAGCATGGAATTGGTCGACAAGGAATAAAGTAGGGGGAGATAAGGGCCAATAATACAATAAATACCTCATTTATTAATTCATTTATTCATGCATTTTTGACACTATTTTGAACATAATTATTTATTCATCAAATAAAGAAACTTTGTTCATAAACGTTGTAGATAATAATGTAAATAAAATTACAAAATTAAGTTTATGTAAAAATAATACTCAGTGTACATTCTATACACAGAATAAAAAGCCAAAATCTCAACTTCACAGACCCATATCTTGCAAATAAAAACTCCAAATCACCCAAACTCACCTTTAATTGTATATAGCATTCCAAGAACTAATTTATAAAATTGGTTTCATGATTTTTGGAGTCCATCTGTGGAAGTTAGGTTTTTGGCCCTTCTTGTACATAATACCTTATTAAAATATTCATTTTATTTAATATTCATTATTTTTATAAATTCATATTTTTAGAATTTTGTAGATAATGTATATAATTCATATACATATTGACATTAGAATAAAACCAAAAATACCTTGTAAAATAAAATAAGTCTATGTAATATATAGACAAAATACCTATGCTACCTATATGTACATAAATAAAAGGGATTTTTATTCTTTTATTTTTTAACAATGTATATATTATATATAACTTATTAAGAAGACAAATCCAAAATAAAAAAACAAATAAAACTCATTAAATAAATAAAATGTATATAATATATAGGTAAAATACCTATGAGTGTACCTATATATACATATACCTATTTATTTAAAAATGTAAATAATCTCATAAAAAATTAAATAAAAGTACCTTTATAATCACAAAAATAAATTATAAATTTATAAAATAAGCGAATAAAAGAATAAAAGAAAATAAACAAATTAAAAATAAAATATACAAAAATACATGTAAATATATACATATACACATTATTTTAATAAAACCGTAATAAAATACTTCAAAAAAATAAATAAAAATCATAAATAAATACTACATTAATTTATAAACATTTTTTATTTTATAAGTAAAATCTAATTAATTCATTTATTAGGTTAAAATAATCAGTCAACTTCTTATTGACGTGGACCAATCAGGATCTTGCGTTTGTTGACCGCTCGGTCAATTGTGCCCCCAGGCGTCTGACTTGACGTGGACCATCTTGTCCCCCGCTTTTCATGCTTTTTTCCTGGGCGTCTCGTCCATCATTCGCCCTCGAATCCTTCTGACAAATTATTCTCTGATCATCCATGATCCCCGCCGATCATTTAGATCCTTTGCACATAGCTCGTATCGCCGGCTACAGCCTGGTCAATAAGGGTGCCCAGTTTGTGTATAAATAAGGAACCTCCTCCTCCTCCGCAAAATTTGGTCAGCTTTCAGCCAATCCCTTCCCCGAATTCGGTCCCGGCGATGTTCCTTGTGACAGGAGGAGCTCACCAGCACCTTGAATCGATCGGAGAGGCGGAGGTTGCACCCACGGCGGCGCTCCGGCAGTCGCCCTGCTCCCTGGAGTCCCTTCAGGTATAAGAGATGCGCATTTTATCTTTTTAGGTAGCTTTTACTTCCAGCATTTCATTCCTGCAATTAGTTTCATATTTCGCATCTTAGTTTAGCGTAGTTTAGTGATTTCGTAGTTCGCCGGAGCTCTGCTCCGGCGAGCTTTTCATCTTGTTTCCGACTGTGCCCCAACACCATTTCGCCTTCATTTCTTCTCCCTCTATATTCTCCACCTTCTGACCACTCCAACCCAACCGGATTCTCATCTGGATCCGTGAATCGAAGCCTCGACTCCATCCATCGCTGGAGGCTTCGTCGTTCCACCCATCCCCTTGCTATCAGCTTCAAACCCCAGGTCGAGGGTGATGCCCTCGAGCCTCTCTACCTTACTGTGCAGGTTAGGTGCCCCACAAGGCACCAGGAGTCGATTTACCAGCGGGCGGAGGTACCTGGAGCTGTTGTTCTTCTCCGAGTTTGTGGCGGCGCTCCAGCGTGTCTCCGGCCGATCTACCACCTCCAGCAGATAGAGCAGCCCTCCAGGAAGCTTCTGGGACCCTCAGGTGTGGCGAAGACCGGCGGAGGAGCGAGTTCCCGGTGGAAGAAGCTCGCCCCGGCGAGCTTTCTTCCTGTTCTTCCTCGTGTGCTCCCCGCCGTTGGATGAAGGAGGTCCCCCCAGGTCGAAGATCAGCCGTTCGATCCATCAGTGCCTTAGCCGTCGGATCATGCCAGATGATCTAATCCAAGCCGTGGATCGCGAACCGTCATCGGCTCACGTGGAGGCACCACGTGGATTAGTGAGAGAAGATCAGCCGTTGGATGAGCGCCTATTGGGGGTAATTTGCATACTTAGCCCCGCACTTTTTGTATTTAATTTTTAATATTGTAAAATAAATAGTACGTTGTAAATAAATTGGAGTTTTTGCAGAAAGGACCCCGGGTTTATTGGAATTGCATTTAGGTCCTTCCGCGCCTCACGTGCAGTCCCCACGTGAGGCGCGTGAAAATTGCATGTAACTCTTGGTGGTTTTTGTTTATTGTAAAATAGTTCTAAAAGTTAAAATAAATGTTTATTTTTGTTGTATTTTTGCACTGATGCCCTGGAACTTATTTTAATTGCAAAAATACCCCTGCTAGGCTGTTTGATTTTTGTGTCCTTTATGTATTTATTAAAAATATCTAGGTGGCTTCTAAAACTCCACAAAAATTAGGTTAAATGCTTCATGCCATGTACTTTCACGCCCATATTTTATTTCGCATTTTTTCGCATTTTCCTAATTATTAAAAATGAAAAAGAAGCCCTTTTTGCACTGTCTAAATTAGAAAATACAAAAAAATAGAAAATGATTTTGAAAAATTCCAAAAAAGTTATATATGGTATATTTATATCTATATTGAGTCTAGAAATTGAAAAACCCTAAAAATATGAAAAAGAAAAATAAAAAATCAGAAAGCTCCAAAATCCAACAAAAAAATAGAAAAACCTTTAAAAAATACCAAAAATACATTTTTCTCTTTTATAATTATCTATATATTATTATTAATGTATTAAAATTAATTTGGGAATTTTTGGAGTTTATTTTATATTTTTAAAACCCAAATTATATTCGGCTATTTAATTAGTCCTATATTGTGGAATTGTTTAAATTAAAAATACATAAAAATTAGAATATTCCAGAAAAATAAAAAATATATATAGAAAAATATTAAAAAGCTAAAAAATTATATCTATGTATACTCTAAGTATTTATATCTATATATATCTATAAACTATATTACTTCTCTCTCTCTCTTCTTATGTATATATATCTCTTTATATATATTTATATATACATATAAACATATACATATCTATATTCTATAATTAAAATAAAAAATATATATGTAAAATATAAAACAAAATAAAAATTATAAAAAAAAGAATATAAAAAATATATATATAATCAAAACCCATAAAAACAATAAAAGGACATGAACAATTGATTGAATAATTAAATGATACATCACATACAACCATTTGCCTCCCAGTA